>OU015743.1:3909448-3929662 GCA_907169655.1 Acomys percivali | reverse complement strand
TGTGTGTGTGTGTGTGTGTGTGTGTGTGTGTGTGTGTGTGTGTGTTCACAGCAGATTTCTGCATTCTACTGAAAACAGAGCTGTACCAGGCCCGTGCTCTTGGTGGTGAAAAGGTGGAGCTGGAGGCTCTTCCAAGAGTCGACTTTGCCTCCAATCCCCTGCTCTCCCAACACTGTTGTCTTTACGTGAGGATTCTTGGCCTCTGTAGAACCCACACAAGGACCAAGAATCTCAGTGGCCAGCCTTCCTGGCTCTTTTCTAGTCCCTTGTTCCCTTCTGGTAACTCTTCCCCCTGGACTTTCACACAGAAGCGCCTCTCTCTATTCCTCCTCCTGGGAGGAGTGAGGGAGTAAATGGTGGTTAGTAAGGACGGGCAGGGCCCTTGGCGAAGACCTTGGGACCCTGTCATCAGCGTGGGCACTGTCACAATGAAAATATCTGCAAGTGATGATAACCCAACTTGATAACCTATGATCCACACTGGGTGCCACTTACAAGCACCACAGTGTGTCAAAGTAAATTTCAAAACCTACCTAAGAAAACATACCTAATATCTGCACATCAATAAGATTTATGTTGACACCTCGTTGCTGCAGGCTGGGGTGCCCAATCATTGTGTTCAGTGACCTTACAATTACTCTCTAATCTACAGAAAGAGTGGACCAAACAAATAAGTGATGTAACCAAGATTACTTTAAAAAAAAAGAAAAAAAAAACCTTATAGAAGCTAATTCTTTTTTTTTTAAATTTCAAATGCTGAACTAAGCTAAGTCGCCTTCTGTATTTTTTATTTTAAGTTGAAAGATATCAGTCATTTGGGAACTATGATTCAGTCCCCTCCCACTGTTGTGGAGTGGTTTTTATTGCCTTTTCTGTTAACGCACACCTTGAAATCCTATTTGTGCTTTAATTACTTTAAGATAATTACCCGGAGTGCTGAAACCCAGCTTTTGTGCCATGCAAGGATGTCCTTAGAGGATGAATTCCGCTGATGCTGCAGCTAAGCATGCCACACGACACCCAGTGCCAGGACTTGCTGCTGTTTGGCAGGGTCCCTACTGAAGTCTCTGCCATTTCAGGAAGATCTTCATTAGGGGCTTTGACAGGTACCACAGATATCCATCCCACAGCTTTGATCAGAAACAACAATTGTGATTTCTAATAGCTCACAGTGTTTGGTAGTTTAATGTAATAGTGTCTAATTGTTGGCTATAATATTCAGTGGCTATGTCCATGGGTCAGAGAGAATACATAGCTAATAGGAAATTTTCCTGCAGGGGGGTGGGGGATGGGGGGGGCGGGAGAAGTTCTTCAAGTTATCTTGATGAGTCTTCAGCTCACCAAGTCCCATCAGGACTGAACGCATCCTCTTCCCCTGTGGTTTAGCGAGGTAACCCCATGGCAGGGGGCAATAGAGTCAATGTCAGAGTCATCCCCTGCTCCTCTTACTAGGGAACCCACATGAGACCTGAGCAGCCCATGGGCAATGTCTGTGTGGGGGGCCTAGGTCCAGTCCATGCATGGTCCTTGGTTGGTGCTTCAGTCTCATAAAGCCCCCCCCCCAGGCCCCAGTTAGTTGGCTCTGTTGGTCTCCCTTGTGGTGCCCCTGTCACCTCTAGGTCCTTCTGTCCTTCCCCCGACTTTTCCACAAGGCTCCCTACACTTCACCCAATGTTTGATTGTGAGCCTTAGCGTCTGTTTCCGATCCACGGCTGCGTAGAGCCTCTCAGAGGACAGCACACAGGTTAGAAACCCACACCCTAATTCCTTGCCTATAAATCCACCTGGGACACAACCAGCAGAGCAGAGGTATTTAAAAAAATATAGTCTAAAATGGAACTGAATGCAAATCTACAAGCAGCCTCTTGCCAGAGAAATCACTGGTAAAATAGGTGGAATGGCCTACTTTATCAGGTCTCATTGCTAAATCTCAAATCCTTCTCTGGGGGAGAAATGCTTTTCAGAAGTTCTGATTCCCACCTTTCCAGTAACCTACTTTTTAGTAGTTTTTGTTTGCTTTATAACTCTCACTAAAAGGTAATCTGAGCGAGGGAGCTGCTGGTGTCATTGGTCACGTCGCTGCAGAAGGCAGGCGAGGGGGTGGAACCAATGCTCAGGTGAGGTTTGGGAATGTCCTAATCTGTGCTGCCCGCTGTGGGTGGATGCCAAAGATAGAGAACCGAAGTGCAGCTGGCTCCCAGGCCCTCCTGGGGCTAGTTTCTGAGGGCAGCCCCATGCTCCAGAGCATGAGGGAAGGTATGAGGCAGATGTGTTAGGATTAACGTGGATTTGTTCATTCTCACGTTTTTAAAGCCCTCTTAGAATGCCCTTTTTTCTCTCTGCTCCCTCAAGTCCTCTTCATAACACTTTTTTTTCACCACCGCCCCCTGCAAGTCAAGGGAGGTGGGAAGAAGAGGAAAGCTGGGGCCCTCAGAGCCTCCTGCAAGCAAAGAGGCAGATGCTCTGCCAGAGCCCCCAGGAGGCTTGCTCACCAGGAGCCTTGACATCAGACTGTTCATCACTCTGACAGCAGGAGGGAGAGATCAGTGTCCTTGGCTGCTGGCTGTGGACACATAAGCTCAGAGCTAAAGTGTGACCTTTGACCCGGCCAGCCCTAGCCAGACCAGGGTTCCTGTGCATTTTCTCCTCCCTGGGGCCTCCTCCCCAGGATCCCTGCTCCCCACTGCTCATACTTTACCCCAGCTCTTCTGGGTTCTATGTCCTCTGAAACAGCACCCCAGCCAGGTCACACATGAAGATTTTTGTATCTCCTGAGAAGGTGAAGAATTCCCATGGCTCTCGGCTCTACATCAGGTTTTCCCACTTGCTAACAATATTCCTGTAATATAAATGTTTAATTCGATAATAAAAACAACACTGACATGAGACTCAGGCACATATGTTTAGCCAGGAATCTTCTTTCTGAATCCCAACGCTGCTGCCTCCTAGAAGATTTCTCAGGCGAACTCTCTTCTGTGCCTCTTTTTCTTCCTTGAAATTTCCTCTTCTGACATACAGCAGATGCAGCTGAGGGCTGGCCTGTTTGGGATAAGCCCCCTTAGCCAAACTCAGACAAAGAGGCTTGGTTCTCTGCTGGGAACAGAGGTAGAGTTCCCTCCCTGCCTCCACAGCTGGGAACAGAGGCAGAGTTCACCTCCTTGGCCTCCACAGCTATTCAAGTCAGCCTTGGAATCCTCTCCTCAGCTTCCCCTGGTCCCCCCCCCCCCTTTGTTCATCATCACCACCGCCTTGGCTTCAGGCCATCATGTGCCTCTTTCCCAGCTTGTGTTTCTCCTCTGTGTCTTCATCATGTGCCTGACTCTCTCATCTGAACCCGGAGCAGTGAAGAGCTTTTTCACTTAAATTTCAGGGCGGCTTATAAATACCCTGCTTGAGTTTTAGCTGGTGGGTACACATGATCATTAAACCGTTGCTCTTTCCCGAGGTGCTATTCTGTGAAGCTCCGAGAAAGGAGAGCAAGGTTGAGAGTGATGCTTCCACATCATTATAGCAGGATACCATGAAGAGCAAGCAGAATTTGTATAAAAAATATGATTATAACCAATAATCTATAACATCTCCCAGGAAAGCCCTCCTGGGGACACCTGGGTCATTATCCAGGATTCAAGAACACTGAATGGAAGAAGTAATTTCAGAAATAAGATTCAGATCCACTCTCAATGATATCCTAGAATATCAGCAAGGAAAAAAAAAAAAAAAAAAAAAAAAAAAAAAAACCAGGACAGAAGCAGCCACAAGTAGCTGCTCACAGACACTGCACTCAGATGGACAAAGGCAGGCTCTTGTTAACCACCCAAAGCCTGAAATGAGATGGCTGCAGGATGTCTGAAAAGGCCTTTCCCTCGAATATCCAGTCTCATAACTCATCTACCTCATCATAAACATATTTTCTACAACTGTCTACTCTTCCATAACCTTTCATCTGGAACAAGAGGAAGCCTCCAAAGAGAAGCGTTGGCCAGCAGAGTGACCCAGGAGGGCTAGCACTTAGTACTAGGCTCCCACAGCACAGGACCATCCTAAAAGTCCTGCTCCAGGGAGTCCTGTGGCATTTAAAAACATTTCAGGTGGTCCTACTATCCCAGGGTTGGATACAATTGAGAAATGCATACTCTTTTCTATCAGACTGAAGATGAGGGGCAGTTTTATTCCCTAGATATCCCCCTTCATTATTTGGGAAGCAGGAAGGAGACCTAAGCCTCAGAAACTTGTTGTTTCCGTGGATTTCAGGAGCGTCTTCCTCCTCACCCCAGTTTCTGTCACTCTGCAGCCTTCTCCTCGGCACTGCCTCTTTCAAGTGCACTGTTAAGAGCTCCGAGGGATGGTTCTAAGTCTTCACCATCACCACCAGCAGGCTTTGAAAGCGTCATGGCAACACACCTGACTCACTCCTCTGCAAACAGGAGATTTAATAAAATTCCTTCACCCTCTAACTCTGTTTTTATTAAATTCCCGCCCCCCCCCACACACACATAAATAGTAGCAGCTTGCCTTTGAGAGCTGACAGTTAGAGTCTTCATGTCGCCTGAGGTATTGGCGCTTACCACCTTCCCTTGTTTTATGATTCATCAACAGAGACCTGGTCAGCCTATAATGAGGGGGTCCCTCGGTATGCCCTCCCTCAAATGCGACTCCGTCCTAGGGACTCCACTTCCACGGTATCTTCCCGGGGAGAGTAAGCATGCAGAGAAAATTACCGATTCCAAATGCAGTTATTTTCAACAGCAGTGGAAAGCAGGGTTTGAATACAAGTATCATTTGCTTGAGAAATGAGCTCACTGTATCATTACAAGTGAGGAGCCCCATCACGTGGGCAACTGAAGGTCTTAATTTATGGCACCATGTTTCCTTCTGGTAGGAGTGTCTCGAGGCTCCCTGGGTGCTGCCTCACCAGCTTTCCGTCTCCCTGTCATGTGTGGAAGTGAAAGCCTCCGGGGAAATGTTCATCTTTGCACGGAGGGCCCAAAGCTTCAACCCTTGTCCTCAGTTTCCTTCGCTTGTCACTGAGGCAGCAACTGTGGTGAGATAAAGAAGTTACTAGAAGCGTGAGCTGGTGGTTGTGTTTACTAATACAATGTGTCCATTCTGTGGGAGGTAAGGTAGACACTACTTGTCCCAGATGCCTGCATGGGGCTCATGATGCCCCTGCCTCAGCTTCCCCAGGTATAGGAGTGTATGCCGGCCTCGTTTGGCCCCGCCCATTCTCTTCCTCTTCCTCTTCCTCTTCCTCTTCCGCACTTTGCACATGGTACTTGGAGCTGAGATACCCACTGGCACTTTTTTTCTCAGATAGTGTGAATGTGCAAAACTAAAACCTTTAATAAATACATGCTGTAAGTCTACTTAGGTTAAAAGGCTCATCCTTCTCCTGATGTTTGTAAATTAACGGAGCACACTGTGGAGTTATCGGGGACATTGTTAGGATCCCTGTTGTGGGTCATGGAGTCTAGTCCTTTGAATGGTTTTAGTGGTTCCCCTGGATCTGTGCTTCCACATGAAATTCTAATTAGATGTGAACTTTATGCAAACTCTGAGTACCTATACTAGTGGGTTATCAGGAAGAGACAAAACGCTGGGTGTGTGCCTTGCTCAGCCAGACTGAGCAGTAAGGTCTGCAAGGCTTGGGCCATGCTATCCAGGACGAGAAAAGTGGGGTGGGGTCAGGTCTGAGACTCATGCATGCAGATGGATGAAGTTAGTGTCTCCGTCAGCTGGACCCCAGTCTTATGTAAGGGTTGTGATGGGTGTGAGACTGGACCCCACTCTTACATAAGGGTTGCGGTGGGTGCGAGGCTGGCCCATGGTGCTCTTAACTCTCTGCCACCTTTTCTCTGTTTTATGTGACTATAACATGTAAAGATTTAGATGTTTTAGGTTTTTGGTGCTTTTCACATTTTCAGATAGAACACATTTAAAGTTCCCTGTTTTCCTGAATGCTGATATGTTGGAAAAGGTCAGACATATTATTTGTGCGTGTTGGTGTCTGGTACTGTTTATTTAGAAGGGGAAATTGGAAGAGAGTAACTTCCTGAGGTTGAAATAGGGCTTCTGAACAGGCTTGAACCATAAGCCAAAGTGCATAGACTCTTTTGCATGGTTTCTTTTTTTTTTTTTTTTTAATTTCAGTTCCGAACAAGTCAGATAGATGTCTTTAAAACTTACATAATTCACTTTTTTTCCATAATTCCAATATTTTCTAAAGGATAGGCTAAAGCCTTTAAGATATTTTAAAAATACAATTTCTTCTGCCTAGAAAAATCAGTCTTAGCTTTATTTTCTCTTCTAACATTTACTGATCTTCACAGCTCACTTCTGTAATTAGCAGATGATATGACCAGCCTGAGGAACCCAGAAGGCAGTAAGCCTGAGAGGTGAGAGGGTGGGTGGCGAGCCCAAGGCAGCATGTGGAACCTAGAAAGCAGTAAAAGAGTCTCATAAAAAGCTCAGGTGTAGCGTTGGGGTGGGCGGCAGCTACAGTTGCCAGGGCTGTCGGCATCACCCTCACTGGTCCTGGTGGATGCGGCAAGCAGCACCAATAAGCCAAGGCCACTGGAGGAGCAGGCCCTCCTTTGTGTATCTGTGTGTCTGGCAGTTCTGCAAAGCAGGAAAAAACACTACAAATAAGCAGGATTCCTACAAAAATAACGTGGCCAGGAAATGCCTTCTTTCATGAATCTGCCCAAAAGTAAAATGTGAAAGAAGGTGACAACTTTATTATTCCTAAATTCTTAACAGAGCATCACAGGAAGGTTTGGCATACATGCAAGTGGGTGACCTACTAAGCAGGGTAGTGCCACCCAGTGCCCCAGACACAGGCTTTGAGGTCAGAAATGTTACACCGAAGCCTTGTATGGGCAAAGTTAGTGTGGACTATTCTGCATTTTTATTAAGATATGATGTCGGCTTCCAAACACCCAGGTGAGGAAGCTCCCTTCCCAGTGCCACTGTCAGAGGGGAAGAGCTCTGTGCGAGGCAGAAGGAACACCTGTACCTGTGCAAACAGGTGCCTTCCACTGGGACCACAGACAGATTTCTCTTCTTCTGTCTAGGAACACATCACCATGACCATGAGAGGAGCCCTTGGCCCCATGTGGAGATCAACATCTGTGCTGTTCTTGCTGCCACGCAGCAAGGCAGCTCTCTGTGCCAGGGACAGATGAGAAGGCAAGTCAAGGCCCTGCTCCCCAGCGTGGCAGGCATAGCCGTTAGGGTGGAGGCCATCTCATTTTACCTGCCAGGCTCTCTTCTTCCCATTGTTTTCAGTGCGCCTTCAAAGGCTTCTCAGGATGGGTCCTGGGAGAATCGTGGAATATGGCTATTTTGAGAAAAAAAAAATCTGACACTGTCAGATGGGACCAACATCCCACTCTCAGATTGTTACTCTAGCCTCTCATGTTTAGACAGGAGCATGTGAGGCTCATGGTCAGAAGACACCTCAGAGGGAAGAGGCTCAACTTTGCCCAGTAGCCACTGCATGGCTAAGACGCAGGCCTACCAGTCTTCACAAAAGTGCTGCTTTACACATGTCAGATGATAAAAACTGTTCAGATCTACAGATGCAGGAGGCACACAGCTTGCTCCTCCTCCCTCGGATATGTGGATCCCGCTAAGAAGTCACCGTGGAGGAGAAGAGCTACGTAAGAAGGGGCCACTCTGTTCCCTGACCAAGGTGGCACCAGCGATTACTCAATTACATTCTCACCTCTGTGCATGAAGACCGGTCTTGCAGGAGATACACAAATTCATTCTGGGCAATTGGTTTGCGTTGCTCAACCCAAGAAGTTAATTAATAATGTCTCAAGCTGTGAAAAGCAGATATTAAACTGAAAGGTCAGCCTTTGGCCGTCAGAAAATGGGTTGCACCGAAGTCTTGTTGGTTGACATCAAGAGTCAGTGTGGACTTCTGCATTGCTTTAAAAATTAAGATGAAGGAATAGCCTTCTCTCCAATAGTGAACGGAAGAGAGATCTGGATTTCACAGCATAAGCAATGCCTGCCCTTCTCAGTAGTGAGCGCTCTAGCGAGTGAGAGGCCACAGAATGGAGATTCACTGCCTGCGCCTGGCCCACCAGCGCAGTTGGCCTCTGCAACAGAGTGAGCTCCTCAGAAGCTCCAGCAATCACGTTGCGTATTGAGCGCCTGGACTGTGGCCGCTGTGGCAGGTCTGCGCCACACCTGTCAGGTGTCAGGGAACCAGAGGAAACCTTCTTACATACTTATTCTCCTCCCCGGTGGCTTCTTAGCGGGATCCACACATCCCAGGGAGGTTGAGCAAGTTGTGTGCTTCCTGCATCCGTAGATCTGTGGCCCTGAACATAAACCCCACCAAGAGATACCAGTGCCCAAGTGTGGTAGCCGGTGGCGGGGTCCTGTGGGTGCCACCTGGGCAGATAGCAAGACAGACAAAGAAAACACTGCAGAGCAATGATGCCTGAGCTGGAACCACCACCCTGGGCCTCTGCATCTCGAAAGCCTTGGGATAGACACCTTGGGATCAGGGACCTCCTTAAAGGTTATTTGCTGAAATAGCATCAATAGAAACCACTAGAACTCTACCCTGGAGGGTTGACGCCGAACACCCAGTGCCCTAACCTGCTGCTCTTGGATCTTCATGAGGCGCCACTTCCTCTCTTTGAGTGGCTGCCCACCGCTGGGATTCACCAGAGTTTGCCAGTAAGTCTCTTTGAAAGAGCCTGTGAGGAGGAAGTAAGGGATGCCAGGAAGACTGCGTCCCACACGTCAGCCAGTTTGAGAGAAAACAGGCTTATGTTCCCCCAGGATTGGCTCAGAGACGGAGATGAGTGGGAGAAAAGACTGGGCTCCGGCAGGAGACTCCACACAGTGCCGGTAGTGCTGCGCACACTGTGATGAACGGCCCACCTACGCACAAAGGTCTCTGAGCTCAGACACGGAGAGCCCGGGCAGCCGGAGAACACGCCTGTCAGGAGAGATGCTCCTCTAGAGATGTGGCTGTGAGGCTCCTGCAGGAGGCAATGTGGGCAGTCCCCTGTGCTCAATGAGGAGTGAAGCCTTCAAGAAGGAGCAAGGAAAAGCTGGGCACCCTCTTCCCCCTCATAGAAGAGACTGGGGTGGGAACATGGCTATAAAGCCGCAAGCTGGGGTGTCCCATCGGCTGAGCTCTTTCAGACTGACTGGAGAGGAATGCTGGGAAATGGAGGCACAACCAGAGACCACCTTTTCAGTAATCAGGCCCAGAGTGGATGGAAGCCAGGAGAGTCACTCAGCCCCTCTTATTTGTGGTTTGGGGGGTGGAGTGCTCTAAATCTGAATGACTCCTAACCCAGTTTCCAAAGCTACTTTTTTGTCACCAGTGGAAAAAAAAATTGCTACTTTCTTAAACTGTGTATCCATTCAGCCAACACGCCATTAATCCCAAAGTCGCTGCCCACTGTGTGCCAGAGAAATGCTTCGCTCAGTCTTGCAGCCATAGCAAGAACTCTAACAGTCTGTCTCCAGCATCTCCCCTCCTCCGGGCTGTCCGTAGCCTCAGGTTTTCATGTCTTCTGCCATTCTTGCAGCTGGGGCTGGGTGGACATGGGCCACCTCAAGCCCATTGACCTGGGTGCGGCAAGAAGACTGTTCCTCTCCTTAGCCAAACCTGGTCTCAACAGAATCCATGTTTCAGCTCTCACCAGACATGGGCCATCCCATAAAAATAAAATTAAAAAAAATAATAATAATAAAGGGGAAAAAGAGCAATAGTTGCAGTGGCCATGTTTAAAGAAATAAATCAACTTAATTTTAGCAGCATATTTTATTTAAATCAATGTAACCAAAATACCATTTTGGTATTTAAATGAAGATTTTTTTTCTTAAGAGCTTACATATTCGTGTTCTTTTTAATACTATGTCATCAAAATCCAAAACATACCACAGCACATCTCAAAACTCGCTCCATGTGTCTCCTGGCTACCAGGGCAGGCAGGCCCCGGCTTCTGGGTCTCTTGGTAGCCCAGAGGAGAGCCTGTAAAACCCCGTAGACTTTCCGTCCTTCATCAGTCACATTTACACAAATTCAGCTACAGTGAAGCATCTTGGGATGAGGGATGCCTGCCAGCTGCTGTCTTGAGGCACTGCCCCGGCAGACAGCAGTGTCTGAGCCCTACAAAGGCAAGGGCTGAGGAACGGAACACAGGCGTGTATGGGGAACGGAACACAGGCGTGTATGGGGAACGGAACACAACTGTGCATGAGTCGCTACAATGGGCATCTGAGAAACAGCTTGAGCTGAGTGCCCGCTCCACTAACGGCCGAGCTTGCCAGCTCCAGATCCCACACAAGCATGACGGGTGCCTTGTGGATTGTGTTTGTGTTTTTCTTGGTCTGTTTTGTGCTTTGTGCTGAGGAGCAAAAACAGGTAAAGAAGTGGAAGAGAAAAATGCATGAACTCAGACGCGATGGGCCAGCAAATTTGAGACATGGGCAGTCTTCAGAGGGCCAGTCCAGCATGCTGCCTTCCCTTTAGCGGCAGTCCCCAAGGGACTGTGGTGCCACAAAGAGCAACTCTTGGCCAGTGTGAGAGACTGGGCTGGGCCAGTGGCTGTCACAGATTTCATGGTGGATGGTGGATGCCTATAATTGAGTTTCAAGACCCATTGCAACTTTAATTTTTTAAAAAAATTTCCTCTTTGTGGAGCACAGACCATGCTAGAATCGCTCCTGCTTTCATTGAAGAGAAAGCTCCTTGTGAAATGGGTCTCTGTTTTTAGTGGATTAAAAATAGCTTGAGGCCCAGTCATGCAGACTCGCTTACCGCTTATGACTCAGTCCCTTCAGTTTTGTTGTGTGAAGCTTTTGTGAAGAAACAGCCATATTTTTAAAGAGCATTTCCATACAGGATTTCTCATCCTCTTGTAGGGATAGAGCAGAAGTGGGCGGGGTAAGCGACAGGGCCTGGGAGGGAACCAGGGACCTACTTTCATGTTATTTTCAGATGAATTAAAGTCCTTAGACTGTATTTTTTTTTTTTAAAGCAATCTGTGGCGTTGGGAATAAGACACGATGTGCTCATGTCACAAGCCTGCAAAGCCTCTGGGAAGGCCGTCCCCGATGTCACACACCACCCACACCTAGCCAGTCTGGCCATCCCTTGAGATTCTTGGGAATAAAACCCCCCTCTGACACTTGGCTGCAGCTTTCTGAGACTGTGTCCCTCCCAGGGTGAAAGCTGCTGCCTCTGCAGGACAGGCCAGTGCCTCAGCCTCCTTTGGTAGATGCTTTCCTCAACCTGGTTCTGAAGAGCCAGCCAAGCCTTGCAGCTCTCTGGTCCAGGGCCTATTTGGGTCCCAAGGTGAGATGTGGAGCAGAACGGGTTAGCCTCAGAACCTTGAGAGTGGTACAGATCTGTGAGTGTCTTCTACAAAATCATTCAACACGTCTTTAAAACAAAAACAAAAGCAAAATCTATGAATACCAACTTTAAAAAGAAAGAGAAATTTACATTTTTTCCCAATATTTTTCCACAAATGGCGGTGATTGAGTCTGCTGGGGTTATGTCCTCCACTTTCTGAAGGGGACCGTATCCTAAATGCAGAGGTAGTTTTGACTCTTGGCTCTTATATGCTGGTGTCAGGAGCAAAGCCATGCTTGCACGTGTTTCAGTCTCTGATTAATTAGAGTGTTGAGACCTCCCACAGGAGGCTGCTTTTGCAGTCCCAATTTCCTAAGCTGCCTTCTCTTCTTGGGGAACCCGTAGGAATGACTATTGCATGAGGCTGTGAAACTAGGAGGCAGCCCAGACCTCCCCTGCCAGCTGGGACAGATGGGAACAGCTGGGACACCGGAGCCCTTGAACAAAGCAGGCAAAGGAACCTCCATGCTGTCTTCATGGCAAAGGCGCAGAGTGCCTGCAGATAGAATGGTCAGCTGCCGTGGGGTTGAGGAGGGAGGACAGTGCGTTTGTGTGCTGACCAATGACAGATAAGTTCTGCAAATCACATGGGTCAGTGATCTTGTCATTGCGCACCACCAGAGTGTACTCTCGCTTTCCTGGGTGAGCTAGCCTCTATACGTCTAAAATGTATAACCTGGTGTGCTCTAGGCTGTCCGTGTAAACCCTGTAGACTATTCTATGCAATGGGAATACAGAAGTATTTACTAACTGGCCATATGAAAGGGACAATAAAAATAGTAGACTACAGGAACTTTTCAGCTCTGCAATATTCCTTATGTGACCGTGGTGGTCTGTGTGGCCCATCGATGCTAGAAGCGCAGTTACATGCAACATGACTATTCATATTTCTAATCATGCCTCATGATCTGTAAAGTGCTGAAAGAGAGAGGTGGGGGAGGGAGGGAGTATCTGTTGGGCTCAAGAAAAAAATTCAAAGCAGTGCGTTCACATCTTGAAAATGTGTGCAGATTTTAAGTGAATTTTCAAAAGTTTAAGTTTATGCACAGGATTTAGTCACCCCAGTTTTAAGAGTCTGTTCAAGAGTCACATGCTCCCCCAAACCCCTAGGCCAAGTGCATTTGAGCAGTGTCAAGGTGGTGACCATGTACCCACTCCGGTTTGCCTGGGGGAACAAACATCCCATTCCACCTTGAGAGCAGCTACTGCCATGTTTTGTTGTATGTTGGGGACTACCACACCCTCACTCCCAGAATCACACAGCTGTGAGATCCAAACACGGGCCTCGGGGCTCTGAATGTGAGTTCGGGATGCCATCTGTCTTCATATTCACTATTAAAGCTAGGAAAGCCCGTACGCCTCATTACAACCCTGGGATGCCTGACATGTACTGATAGTTCATTATGCACACGGGGCTGTTCTAAACACAACAGCTCAGAGGGGCTATAACTCATTATTACTCTGCTTTAGGTATAAGATACCTGGATGCATGGGAATTAGTAAAATGATAAAAAAAAATTTTTTTTTAACTTCTCATATTATGATGCTTTAGGTATAAGACACCTGGATGCATAGGAATTAGTAAAATGATAAAAAAAAAAATTTAAACTCCGTATTATGATGCAAAATTGATAGTAGGAGAGGGGGAAAATATTATTTGTGTTTGGCTTGTAACTGATTCTGGCGAACATCCGTCAGAGCTTGAGGTTGTAAACCAACAAACACAGCTCTGTCTGGGGGCAAATTCTGGACTGTGGGTGGGGAATGCACACCCAACAGGGTTGCCGTAGCTTTTTCCCCACCGTCATGGTGACCTCCTGTGGCATCTCACATCCTTCCCACAGCTTCCAGGAGCTTCCATCACTGCTCTTCGGGTGAGTGCCTGGGCTTGGCGAAGCCTCGCTTCTCTGTTGACATCAAGCACACCATGCAGAGCTGGCACGCTCCACCTGTTTAACTCAAGGCCATCTTTTCTTCTAAGCTAATTGGAGTTGCTATCCACCGCTTTCCGGAGTCTAGGGCCAAACTAACAGTGACCTTCAGTGGGCTAAGAACCCCAAGTACTATTCGAGTGCTATCAGCCACGTGTTAGGTGTGTGCTTCTGAGAGTAAGCCACCTCAGCACTTCAAAACACAGCTCCTCCCAAAGCTGAGGTGTTCAAAAATGTTCTTTCTTGGGAACACATAGATTCTTTTCCATTTAAGTGCCTTTTCTTTTTAGATGTGAAATACAAAAGTCTAATCACCAAAACTCTGTATCTTTGTATGTTCAAAATATAAGTTTCAGAGTCTTTTCAGAGCTTTCTGAAGTGGAAGTGGTTCTTGGCTCACTTACCCAGTTGATGAATAATGAGATTCACTTATACATCTTTGTTTATTTTTAAGTCCAGTCTATTCATCAAAATAACCTAATTCTAATTTCCAGGAGGGTGGAAAAAGCCAGTGGTTTGGTCTTTGGCTTTGGCTTTAATCTGAAAGATGGCGCTTTAGCTCAGTTTTGCAGGCAGGTCTGCAGCATCTGCATTGCTGCAACTACACACCGGCCCATGGTGCCGCGACTTGGGGAGCTTCCTTCATTTTCTCATGCTCTTCTGCCAGCAGACAACTTCATTAAAGGACGTTCACATTTGTCAACATACTGGCCTTTCCAACAAGGTGTGAGTTCTCCTTGTGGGAACCTGCATCCTAACATACCGTTGGCTGAACTGCATGAGTGGACATAACCTATTTACATACTAAAAAGGTCAGCTTGGACAATCGGCAGTTAGAGATGGATTTGCGGCTGGTTGCAACTGGAGCATAAGCAATAGGAAGAAGCCTGCGATTCTGCCACTTTCTTATCTGGGCAGACAGCAAGCGTTAGTAAACACGAGGCTTCCTGCTCTAGCGGCACTATGCAGAAGAGGCCGATGATGGACAGATCGCTCAACATTTAGAGCCTTCCTGACTCAAACAGGTATGTGACTGACCACGTAAAGTACAGGTCAGCCTCCTGCACCAAAAGCTGTAATTATGAGGTGGACATATTTGCATAGGCTTTTCCAGATTCTTAATGGAACATATGACATGAAACCACAGTAATAACGAGCTCTCAGTTGTGCGGCTACTTCTGCCTAACCTGCCCCTTGCATTGGGAAAGGGGGCTTCTGGAAAGTGTGTGGCATTTCCGTTATGACCTGTTTTTCAAAGTCTCTACGTCTCCATGGGGTTTAATTAGCTAATGTGTACTGAAAATGTCTTCAAGGATGTTGTTACAGGGGCAGAGAGAGGTCTGTGCTGACATTTTTGATGGTTTTTCTCTTTGTCCATTTGGAGATTGAAGGCCATGTCAACAGACCTCTGTCTGTATTATGTGTATGTTCGTGTGTGTGCATGCGTGTGTGTGTGTGTGTGTGTGTGTGTGTGTGTGTGTAGGTAAAAATGTGTATATGCATGTGTATGTGTATGCTGATATGATGCACGTTGTATATGTGTTCATATGTCTGTGTGTGTCCATTCACATGTGCATGTGCATGCTGATGTGGTGCATTCAGTGTGTGTGTGTGTGTGTGTGTCTGTGTGTGTGTCTGTGTGTATATGTGTGAATATATGTGTGTGTGAGAGTGTGCATGTGTGTGTGCATGTGTGTATGTGTATATGTGTGTGTGTGCATGTGTGTGTATGCTCGCACGTGTGTGTGTGTGTGTGTGTGTGTGTGTGTGTGTATGTGTGTGTGTGTATACGGAGCTAAGAAAACTTCAAGTGTCATCGTCAAGCACCGTCTGCCTCCTTGAAGATGTGATCTCTGCCAGGAACTCACCAGTTGTGCTAGATTGGCTGAGCAGTGAACTCCAGTGAGCTCCTGCCCCCACCACACCCCCCAACACTGAGTTACAAGCACATGGCACCACACCCCACTCTTTTGCATGGGTTCCGGAAGTCAAACTCAGGTTCTCATGTCTGCAGAGCAGTCGTTTTACTGACTGAGCTACTAGCCCTCCTCAGCCCCCACAGGGCCACCCCTGCCAAGTTCCCTCTTAACTATTGCAGTAGAACACCAGCGTAAAGACACTTTGTTTTGTTGTATGAGAGAGAGACTTACTATGTAGCCCAAGCCAGGCCAGGAGCTCCCTATGGCACCAGTATTGGTCCCAAACATGATATGTCTGCCCCTAGTTGTGGCCTAATGCTAGGATTACATGCCTGTTCTACCAGGCCTGGCTACGACTTTGAAAGGAGAAACACACTAGTATGGAAGTGTAAATGAATTTGAGGCTGAAGAGCCTCCAGATTTGATGGGGGTCTCACTGTGGTGAGCACAGCCAGCCTCAGACAAGCTGCCACCATTGTCCCTCGTCTGAGCTGAGGTGTTGTGTCTTGGCTGAGGCTCCCCACATGCCCTGCCCTTGTGTTTCTCCATCTGAGGTCACTACGTATTGCTGAGACTCTACAGCATCAGCCGATGTCGCACAGCTCCTCATGGGAGCACTCCTACGTTTTATTCAGTACTGTAGGGGGATGTAGGGAGGCAGAAGTGAGCCTGGGCTCATTCTGTCTTTATTAGTGTAGGAAGTGGCTTCCAGGAGATTGATGGGTTTCTGTGTACACACATACATCCTGGATGGTTCGGTCAGCCTGTCTGCTCAGTGTTGACATACCCCATGGCTCCGTGGGTCATCTGACACTTGGTGTAAGGAGAGAAAAGTTAGGGATGACCTAGCACTTTGCGTGCAACCAAGCAGGACCTCACAGATAATATTTGAACTCAGTTAACAATCAGACACATCTTGACCCTACGCGATGAGTTTTACACGATTCCCGGTCTAAGTCAGTTAAGTGGCACAGGCTACGTCTGGGGACTCTCTTAGCAGCATGGCTTAGGTGTGCATCTCACACACCGGCCTGCAGTGTCTGTCTGCGCTGTGCTCTCACCACATGCTCCTCTCCCCTGCAGAACAAGCAGAGGCTGTGCCAGTGCAGGAGGTGCCTCGCCAGCCAATCTCCACGGCGTCCACGTCTGCCCACCCGTTCCGAGACCTCCCTCTAAGCAGGGAACAGCATTACAAGCTGCTTCCAGGGGTGGCTGACATCCAAGCCGGCCAAGTGGCCCAATGGACAGTGGATGAGGTGAGTAGATCCATGCTGGGGACACTGGAGTGTGACCAGCCTGCTGCTGGGGTTCTCTACTGTCTGTGGAAATGTCTCCACACGTCTCATAATAGGCATCTTCTCCGTAAAGCCTAAACTTCATATCAGAGCAGGAAGTCAGCCATGCCTTTGAAGAAACTGGGAAAGCCCACTTGTCTGCCTGGTGGGTGTTGCTCCCTCCACCCCAGCCTTACCTTAGTGCCACCTCCCGTGCCTTGTTCCCTACCGCCATGCTAAGTAGATTGAAGGAACCCACCCTCCAAACACACAGCCCCGCTCCGGTTGGAGAAGCGCAGTGTGTAAGGTCTTGTGCTAAGGAGCCTCTTCTCTGGGAGAGCACTTCTGCAGCCGTGCCGGACATGGGCAGTCCTATGTGGGCCCCTTCTCAGACAGTATAGGCCTCGGTGGTTTTCTCCTCCATCCTACAAGATTACCAAGCAAACCGCCAGCTGAGTTTTAGTGGACATATTGTTACAACAATGGGTAAGATGTTTTACAGTATGGAGAGACAGGTAGGATTTTACAATGTTGCTTTTTAATGTAACCATGCCTTACAACATCGCTTTTGTGTGTGGATCAGTTAAGCTCCGTTGCTTGCTGTAGTGTTGAACCAGTGTCTCCTACTTACCATGTTCATTTTAAGGGAGCACATCGTTTGACTGACGAAGATACCACTGCATTGGCTGGCCTTGGGTAACACTCTTTCAACCTAGGAAATGCTGGTCCTCTCTGAGGACAAGGCTTGAGCTGGATCTGGAGCTAAGTCAGCTCTGGACTGTCCACCAAGAGCCTATGCCCATCGCCTTTCCTTGGTGTGGGCTAAGCTTCTCTAAGAGTGTTGCACTGAGGCTGTGTGGACCTGCGTGCTCTGCAGCAGGACCTACCTGTGCCATACTCCCCAGAGGCCTCACCTTGCATCCTGGGATTCCATTCTACGCAGGTTCCTCCAGAAAAGGGAAGAGGGAGCTGCCATCGTCCCTCTGCACACTGTATGGACCTACCCAGCTCTTGTCCATCCATCCTGTGGGTCCATATTATCACAGTAGGGGAGAGTTGAGTCAATGGGCTAAAACATACAAGGGACAATGAAAGAACAGGACACTGTCCCCAGAGCACTTGGGTCTGTACCTTCCTAGAGAACTGTGCTACTTTTCAATGTGTGTTTATGACCAAGCCAACTGAATTAAAAACCTGTGTGTATGATGAAATCATACGTAAGGGGCACTGAATGATGGGGCGTGCTAACGGACAAGCAGTTCCTTACTGGCTTCTGGGCTAGTCATCTGACGTTTTTCCAGTTGGACAGTAAGGCTGGAGTTGGCTCTTTCCTCTCAAATGGACCCTGAGCTCATGACCCCCTCACACGGCCAACAGGGTATATTAGGATAATGTTTGCTAGGCACAAAACCTTGCTTTACCCATTTAACAGATAAAGAAATTGAGGCGCCCAAAAGCTGAGCGACTTTCCTAGGGCCACACAGTCAGTGGCGTTTTCCTACTCTGCACACACTGGGCACAGAAGAGGCTAACCTGGGACAGCGAGGAGAGGCTGCATGAAAACCAGCTGGACAGAATGGCCAGGGCTCAGTCAGCACATGCGGGCTGCTCGAATCTTGGGCAGAGAGTCTCTTTCTAAACATGGTGATTCAGGGAGGGGGTGGTGATTTTCTGCAGAGAGAGGGGGAACAAGGAAAGGAAGATAGCGCCCATGGCAGCAGCTGATAGCCGCGCCCCCCCCCCCCGCCCCCAGAAAGGCCGGGGTCCGGCCTGAATGCTGTGGTGCAATGCATCTCCTACAGCAGCTGTTTTGAAATCAAATACAGTGCGTCGAAAGTAGACAAGACGGGGAAGATGAAGACGAAAGCGAGCCAAGTGTGCTATCCTTTCAGGGTCTCGGGACTAGGCAGCTTAGCACTCAATTAGGATAATAGCATGTGCGATCTGCAGGCCCAAGGAGTGGCTCTGAAAGAAATGGGGGAACAAAAGATGGTGCTGTCAGGAAGCGGGCCAATGGAGCAACAGGGGAGACAGAATGGGGCCTTTCTAATGGGACATGAAGAATTAGAGATGAGATCGCATGGGGTGATGTCGCAATAAGTGGTAAGCAAGGGTACGAGGCGTGTGCCTTCCGAAAGCACAGTGCCCAGGGAGAGCCTCCGAGGAGTCAAGAACTGAGCCTTGGCCACACGTGCAGCTTCCACCATGCTTTCTGAGACATGTACCGAGCCTTCAGGACCTTGTGAGTTATTACCCTAACTAAGAAGTAGCCTGTGCCGGGCTGAGAACGGGGACTGGAGAGTCAGACGTGAGGTCTGTGTGATCTGTGCACAGTTGAGTGTTTCCTATAATGGAGGGGGGCATGCTTTTACTTACTTCTCAGGGAGAGTGCAGGTGGGAGGAAGCCCCCGCCAGGACATGAGCAGTGGGCAGGTGACTGACAGGGAAAGAGGCTCTGATCTGCTCAGGGTTAACACTTCATGAACGGAAAGGCAAGAGGTGGGAGAGGACAAAGAGCACTGACTGCTCCCTCTCGTTAAGATTGGGAGCAATTAAGAATATGTAAAGAGGCCAGGACGCTGCAACAACCTGTGAGGAAGGTGATTCCCAGTGCCTAACGCTATGCCGTGGAGCGTGGGCATTCTTAGCCTCTTGCTGCAGGAAGAGGCACTGGGGCCTTTAGATTAAGGAAAAAGCCACAGGGAGGCCAAGTGTCATCTATCAAGTGCCACTGCCCCTGATGCCCTCTGGTGCCCTGCACCTGTGCCTACCATCGAGGCGTGCGCTAGGGAAGCCCTGGCATCTAATAAGACACACCCGAGAGTAAGAACACCGAAGACTTACTCCTGTGTCCCTAATCACTGTGTACCTTTCCCAACACCAAAATATGCCCTCGAGAGTGACCTTTGGTGGATTTAAAATGGGGGTTTTGTTGTATTCTGAAAGAGGCAGCTCTCTCAAAGGGTCTGCATGGGCATGGGGAGCATTCAGTGAGTACCATTGTTAGAAGGCACCATTGCCAACAGGATGGGCCACTGCTCTGGACACCACAAAAGAACGGCCACAGAGGAGGGATTGTTTGAAAAGGCAGCCCAGGTCTGACCTGGATTGAGAGAGAGCTGTCTCTAGGCTTTGTCTAGCAGTGGGCATGTTAGAGGGGAGCCCCCCCCAGGGACAGGGCGTGCTGCAATGAGCTCAGGCATCCTGTGTTACGTGCCATTCAGCGAGATCTAGCATGGGGTGTCTGTAGCAGAAGCCGGTGAGAGAATATCCCCTTTGTCTCCATCCTGGCCTGGGAGGCAGACCTCTATGATGCTACCTGGAAAGAGAAGCCAGCCCCGGGGCCCTTTGTCACTCTCCCCGGAGCTGGGCACTGGCTTTATCTCCTTTGTCACTGAGACTGTCTCTCCCACAGCTCTGTGAGCAGAGCCTGGGGAGGCTGTGAAGTAGACTTAGTGGCTGTGAAGTGAAAGTCAAGAGCCCGTGCTAACATAGTCTGTGTCACAAACGCTATTGCTTTGTAACACTACATCAGAGGTGAGGGTGTGAGAACAGATTAAGTTATCTTCTGTGGAAGCAAAACACTCACTCTGGGATAGGAACATAGTCTGTATAAGAGTACAAGCTTGTAAGATTAAGGACTAAAATATAATATATATATATATATATATATATATATATATATATATATATATATA
>OU015743.1:3865436-3899910 GCA_907169655.1 Acomys percivali | reverse complement strand
GAGAGAGAGAGAGAGACAGAGAGAGAGACAGAGAGAGAGAGAGAGAGCTCTTTACCTGAGAAAATAATGCCACCAATAAAGGAATTAACCAAGCCATGAAGCAAAAGTCACCCACATATGTCTGTTCCTGTGGTGTGAATTCTCCTACCACCGCCACATCACTGGGGTAGAAAGAGGTGTACACAGCCCTCTCATGCAACTCTGTGCAGGTCCAGCATCGTACAGGCACTCTGCCATCCAGCCCTACTCACACCGGCCGTTCTTTCTTCCAAGTTCACCATGCTCTTATTGGTGGGCACCCTCCTCCACTGTATATCCTGCTCCAAAGCCAAGTTTAGCATCTCGGTGGATTTTCCTGGCTCCCTCGCTGTGAGTGTCCCCATAGAAACCTCCTTTTCTTTTGTACTCCGTTCTTCAGCAGTGTCACTAAACCTTTAGCTCTTCCCACCAGTCTAGAAGATGCATGGCCCATCCATGACAGCCATGTTTATCACTGACTCCCTGGGCCTAGTGTAGCACCTGGTACTTACTGGACACACAGCTGTCTGCTGTGTCAATGAATGAAACAAGGCAATCAAACTTAACTCCTAGCTTTCTAACCACATGGATCAGTGGAACACTTTATAAGGTGGGAAATGGTGCCTACACTAGGAGCTTGTTTTCAATTTTGTTCTTGAGGACGTGTGTATGTGTATAAATATAAGTGGCATAGCACACATAAGATGCTGACATTTAAAAACATGGTGGAGGAATAAAATCATTACAGGAGTGTGTAGTGCCCGTCCACTCAAAGCACCTTCTCTCCATCCCTAACGCCTCCCAGTACTCTCCAGAACATTCTGATAGAGTAAGAGCAGAAACATTTTACCCTACCAGAAGATTCCTTACGTAGTGTCAGGGGTCACACAGTAACCAGAGACCCACAAGTGCAGGCTTTCTGCCCACAGCCTCTCCTCTGAGTTCTCACCAATGAACCGTCAACCGGACTCCAAGAGATACAAGCATCTGTTATTAGAAAGAGTCCCCACCCACCACAGGAACATTTGTACAACACAGCACACGTC
Organism: Acomys percivali; assembly: GCA_907169655.1. Classification (NCBI taxonomy): domain Eukaryota; kingdom Metazoa; phylum Chordata; class Mammalia; order Rodentia; family Muridae; genus Acomys; species Acomys percivali. Next base: position 3,898,846 of record OU015743.1, on the reverse strand, counting down.
ACATTGTGACACTGGAAATTACATCATTAGCAAGAGTCCAGAGGCAGCTCAGGACATCTCAGGACCATACTCAGAATGGCTGTGACTTCAGATAACTTTTGCAAAAGTTAATTTCTCACTTGCAGCAACACTAAGACATTCAAAAACAAACAAATCCATAACAACTTCTGTCCACCTCCCTCCTTGTACTAGACAGCTGACATCTGTAACCCACACGTTTAATAAGAATCTCCCAGCATCACTAGACGTGCACTCCATGACTGCACGGGGCTCCAAGCGATGCTGTCACTCTTGCTGAATGGTGACTTTCTGAGATCGCTTAGTTCTCCCTAGAGTCACCCCCAGTCTCCTGGGTCAGAGTTAGGGTTGTGGAGGTGGAGTAAGGGCTCTTGGACTTGGACAGAGGCCTGAGTTTGAGTGGGATCCTGCACCTGGACACACTTGCTTGATCTCAAAAGGCTTCTTAACCTTCCAGCCAATGACCAGTTTTTCCCATTAGTTCACTTGAGTTTTTGTTCCATATCTTAAGAAATTCTTTGTTTGCTGCTTCAATCCTAAAAGGAGCTGACAAATATTATTTGGCATGTGAAATGTTGCCATGAATATGTTCTTATTAGTTGATCATGCGTTCCCCATGAATATACTCTTATAAATCGGTTACCCTTAGAACCTCCTTTCTTACAAATATATGTATGAAAAATATGTTTGCTAATAGATTCTGGAATATTCAAAATCCTTATAAATGTATCCCTCTTGTGAATACATTTATTAATGAATAATATATTGAGCAGAATTATTTTCAAAAAAATATTCTTATTATGCTTCCTCAGATTCCATCTCTCTTGATCCTCCAGTTTCCAGTTGTAGTAGAAAATTGGGGCCACTTAACCCCTTAAAATGATGCAGTAAAGACCAAATTAACGTTGTTAGCTCAAATTTTAAGATTTAAACAAACAAATTTGGTGAGTGTGAGTCATTCAGTTAGTTGGTGAGTGGCAATTACATTTCTAGGTAAAAATCACTTGCCTCCTATGATTTTTGCCCCACATATTTTTTTCAGGAGCATGAGGGATTTTTAATTCAGTGACCAGTCAGATATAACCCTGCTGCCAGAGCTGATCGCCTCAGCAGTGACGACCAGGAAACCCAGGGCACGTCTGGTCAGCAGTGAGGACTTAGAAAGGAAGACAGCAGAGCGGAGAGCTGTGCATATTGGCATCAGGCATCATTCTTCTCAGGGGAACCAAGATGTGCTGAGGGGCAGGACCACTGGGTCTCCACCATAAAGGACAGGACAGGGGAAGGGCTGTGTGGCAAAAATAGTCTAAGAATAACAACCGTCAGAATTGGAAAGGAAAGCAAGATGTATGAGAAGCAATGGCTTAAAACACTGAGTTAACTTATTTTCTCCTAATGATTCTTTTTCATGAGCTCAGACTAGTTGTTTTGTGCTGTTTTGCTATAAAGGCATCACCCATCGCTTTCCCACTTCCTTCATCTTGAAATCAGACGTGTTCCCTTTGATGTAGAAAGCCAGGCATCAAAGCAAACAAACTGATGCATGAAGAAGAGAGTACTAATAAATCTCAGGTTAAACTCGGAAGTTTCAGGGCAGATTGAACTGAAATCTCTGTGCTGTAGCCAACAGCAAATGTAGGGAACACACATGGAGACTGTCTGGATAGTGGATCCTTTTTAGACTGCGAAATGCTGGGATGTGTAAGGTCTTTTCATAGAGAAAAATCATCGAGAGCTATTGGCTAACATTAGCTCAATCTCCTATGTTTAAAGTCTGGAAATGAAAGATGTATTTGCTCGGCCCTTATCTGTGTCAGCCAGAAGAACACAGACTGGATAATCCTGAAAGAATTTCTTTCCCAGTTTCCAAGAGTGAGGCATCCAAGAGCATGCCCTGTACAGGCACTTGGTGAGGGTCGTCCTGCAGCTGAAGACCGAAGGACAAAAAAACAAAAGGGTATCAGGAGCCACGTTCACTTTTGCAGCAGTTCTACATCCAGCATGATGGCATTTGATCATGAGTGAGGTAATGACCTGCAGGTGCAGCAGAACAGGTGTGGCCTGCAGGTGCAGCAGGGCAGGTGTGGCCTGCAGGTGCAGCAGGGCAGGTGTGACCTTCAGGTGCTGTCCCAGGGGTGACTGACTTAATCACCTCTCCCTGCACTCCACCTGCAGATGCTGTCCCAGGGGTGATGGACAGCTCAACACATGAACAGTGAAGGATGACTTCAACTATGGGTTCTGGAGGATGCAGGAGTCCCTTGATCAGTTGGCCTTGTAAATGGGTGAGACAAGAGTGGCACAGGAGATCCATGGGAAATGTTGCATGTGTGAACAACAGCTGCATGTGAGGACAGGACCTTCTCAACAGCTCTCCTCAAAAGAAACAGTAGACATGTGGTTTCTCTGGGAAGCAATTGACATCTCACTTGGTTGGTGTCACCAACAAAAATGGCCAGCAGAGCGCCTCTTCGAATCTTCTTACTGAAGGAGTATTTAGAAAGGCTAGTTGGTGTTGATGGTTGAGTATTTCCCAGTTTTCAGTCAGCCTCCAAAACAGCCAACTTCTTTTCATTTGCTGTTTTTATTTTTTAGGAATACACTTGTCTTTCATGGTCCTGTGTTCTATCAGGCTCAACCTGAGTCTGCCCATCAAGGAGAGTTCCTGCCCACCTTCCAAACAGGCACAGCGAACCTCGCAGTGAAGGGAGATAGCACAGACGCCCATCCCACATCCACTTCGATCCTGTTCTGAGACTGCTTTCAGATGGACCAGCAAATTTACCTGAACAGAAGTCGGTCTGTCTCCGTGGAAATGCTTACTAGGAACTCAGTCTGGGCCAAGCGCTGTCTTCACGGAGGAGGTAGCTATGGATGAACCAAATAGAAGTTTCATAGGCAATGCTAATTGGACCCAGTTGTGTTTGTGTGTGTGTGTGTGTGTGTGTGTGTGTCTGTGTCAGTAATATGTACGGAAGCCATGAATTTGAAAAAGGAGACATGGAGGGAGAGTATGAACTGGGAGAGAATGGTGGAAATTGTGCAAGTACAGTTCTTACATATGAAGTTCTGCAAAAATAAAATAGTTAAGTTTAAACAGATACTTTTCATGAAACTTAAGTTCAAGTTGGTGGAGCTTGAACTAAAAAGATGAAGATGAGTATAGGAAAAGTATAGAGAAACCACTGGAATCATAGCACACACACACACACACACACACACACACACACACACACACACGCACGCACATGCACACACATGCGCACACGCACACACACACGCGCACACACACGCACACACACGAACACATGCACACACGCACACACGCACACATGACCTGCTGGCACACGTCCTTAGGGAATGTGGCCAGGCAATGCCATTCACTGGAATCTCAGGGTGGTAGCATTTGAGGCGCATGACACTTGTCACATGTACCCAGATGTTGTCATGAGCTCTTCTGCGTTTGTTCATGCCTGTCCTCGCCACCATGTGGATGTTCCCATACCCTTCCCCCTGGGGTCCACAATGACCCTCCTCCCAGAAGTCCATAAAGCTAACCGCTAGCGGAGAATCTTGGGCATGAAGCACCAACTTGACGTTAGCCATTAAGTAACCAGCTGACTGGAAACTGCTAGACTTTCATCCCTTCAGGTTAAAAGTGACAAGTAACAGACTTTACCAACCACATTCCCAAGGTGGTTAACTGAGAATGTCGCCCGGCAAGCGATTTTAAATCTGTCCGTCCTTTCGGCTCGTTGGTGTTCTAATATGTATTACGCATGTGTAACAGTTTTAGAGAAGAGTGCCTTTTCACTTGTTTAGCTTTGGTAATCCTGCGAAAATTATCCAACAGAAATTTGGTTCTCAGAGCCCTCCGGGGTGGTGGGTAAACAAACATTAATAGGTGATGGGAAATTAGTAGAACGCTGGCCTGAGAGGCAAGCACACGGATGGGCTGTGTCTGCTGGGAGGTGGGGATCGCGCCCTGTTTTAGCTTGCACTACCGTTACTCAGAAAGTGACCCAGGGCGTATTCTCAAGTCAGTAATCTAGGTGCATGTTGACTTGAAAACTGAACAGCCTTGGGCTGTGTGCACTTTTCACAGAAGCAATTTATTTCCATGTAGCTAATTTTATCACTCTAGGCCAGTTCTCTTTAACTGGAGAGTCTGTAGGCTACGGGAGTTTGTCCACATCAGAGCTAGTGGGCATGTCCCTTCACCAGTTCCTGGGAGAAAAGAAAAGGTCTATTTTTCCATGTCTGGTTATGTGTCTGCAGCTTGAAAAGTCGTCTGGAACTTGTGACTGCTCTTAGCAGACTCGGGCTGACGGAAACCTGTGGCACAGTTGAGCCTGTGTTACAAGCTATAACAGGTAGATGACTGGAAAGTCTTCCCTGGGGGCGCACAATAAAGAAACAAAGAACCCATTGCAGTAAGAGCTTCAAGTTCCAAAGTACATTCTCCAATTTTTACTAGTTTTAAGAAAGTAAAAAAAAAAAAAAAAAAAAAATTGTCCCACGAATCCACTTAATTGTCACTTTTCAGTCTTCCAAACACAATAAGTCATTGTGCACATCGCCGGGAGCAACTCTGTCCCTTTCTCAACCTCGATAAGGATGTACTTATCAATTAACAGACAAACAGACAAGACTTAGCTACTGCATCCTGTCATCACATTCACCTTTATTGACACGTCATCTCCCACAAGTCACTGGTAAAACAATTACAAAATGTTCAGCAGAGATGTGTGCAAGGCGGGCCCTCCAGAGGAAAGAGTTGACCCCCTCGACTTGCCCCCACTTCTTAATGCGAGCACAGTATGTGCACACAGAGCCAAGAGAGTTTAATGCTTTAGAGTTGGATGTGTAGACAAGGTACTTGATACATAATTTTTGAACAGCAAAGGGGAAGTAAAACTGTTCGCAGGTCCAACTTGAGTTCTTTCCACTCCTGCTTGGTACGAAACATATTGGCTCCTTTCTGTTCCTGTAAAGTCACTTGACACACAGAGGGGGACACGATGTATGTTCTCGTCACAAAGCCTAGATGGCCACAACGTCACAGTCCCCATTCTTCAGCCTCCCTGGTGTTGGAGTTACAGGCGTGCACCCGCCAGACAAAGCTCCTGTTCTCATATATTTTGTAAGACTCCGTAACATCACTCTTTAGTGTTCCTCCCCCCGCCCCCCCACTAAATTGCCTTTTACTCATTTTTGTTGTTGTAGTGGTTTGGTTTGTCTTTTTTTTTTTTTTGTCTTTTTAATTTTGGGAGACTGTCTTATGGGTTTGTTTTTATTGTTAGTGGTGATGGTGGTTATAGTGTTGTTGTTGCTGGTGGTGGTGGTGATGGTGATGGTGGTGGTGGTGGTGATGGTGATGGTGATGGTGGTTGTGATGGTGGTGGTGGTGATGGTGGTGGTGGTGATGGTGGTGGTGGTGGTGATGGTGGTGGTGGTGGTGATGGTGGTGGTGATGGTGATGGTGGTGGTGATGGTGGTGGTGATGGTGGTAGTATGTGTGTGCCAGTGGTCAGTCTTGAGTGCTTTTTAAAATCCCTCTATACCTAGATTTTAAGCTCGGATCTCCCACTGAACCTGGGGTTCACTGATTCTGTAGACTGGCTGGCCAGCAAACCTCAGGGATCCTCTTAGCCTGCCACCCCATCACCATGCCCCGACGCCCCCCCTCACTCTGCCCTGCCTCCCCTATGCTGGCATTGCAGACACATGGAGCTCCTTATTTGGGTGGTGAGGATCTGATCTGCTCCTCGTGCCTTCATACCAAGCACTCTACCCCTGAGTCTCCATCTTTAGGATGGTTTCCGTGAGTTTTGTAAGTGCTTTTTTGTTTGTTTGATTTTTGGCCAGCACTTTGACCTTCTGTTCAGTTCCTACTTCCCTTCCCAGCTGTTTGTTCCACTGAAGAGCCCTTTCCTCTCAAGGCCAGCCGCCGTCACTCTGACCTGTGGCTTGCTTGTGTTAAAATCCAATGCCGCAGTAGGTCATTTCCCTCTTTGTGCATGCCAACTCTTACAAAGTCTATCCGCGGGACACTGGGCAGGAACAGCTCAGAGAACTGTTGAGCCATGCAAGACCGGCTCGCTGGTCTGAGCAGAAGAGTTCGCTAGTTCTTAGAGCTCTAACTCCCTGAAATGGATGTTCTGCTAATGGTTTGTAAAATGCTACACAGAACCAGACCCTTAAGGAAGAAGCCCTGAGCAAATTAAACCCTACTACCCACATTCGGACATTAGAGGAACATATATTTGCTATGTCTTTCCTGTGCCGCGTGTCCCGAGCAGCCAGCCAGCTGCTCTGCTGACGTTTCTACTTGACTCACTTCACTTTTATCTGTCCAGTCTGAATTTCTTGGTTATAATTCCATTTCTTGATGTAAGCATATGTGATTCATATGCTGTTTTTGCCCTTGCTGCAGTGCCCTGCCCTCCACTAAGAATTTAGCACCCCAACTGTTAATTGCTCAGTTACGTAACTTTGGCTATATAGGGAACTAATTTTTTTCCTCTTAAGACTGATTTCCATTAAAGGGATTTTCAATGAAATGCCAATTTTGAAAAGTAATGCCTCATATCGACCACAATTTTCTGCTTCGTTGTTGAGTATGTTAAGCCATAGCAAAGCACCCAGACCAGTGTCTCCTGAAACAATATCAGTGTGACAAGAATCGGATAGAAGTCTTGAGACACCAAGGGCCTCGGACCCGCAAAAAAAAAAAAAAAATCAATTCTGAAGCCTGAAAATCTAGGAAGCAAGTGGCGCAAATCAAAGACCGGGAGACTAGTACTGTGACGCCCAAGGACCAGAGAAAAAGGGTGTCAGGAGAGAGAGGGGCCTTCATCTTTCTCATATCCCTTTCCTAGCTTCCTGTAGGCTGCCCCCACACACAGGCAAACCATCTTCAGTTCACCTACCCATTCCCACTCCTGATCTGCTGTGGACAGACACTCCCCAAAAATGACACCTGGCAAGGTTTCTAGACATCCCTTAACCTAGACAGCTGACACTTAAATCACCCATCACTGCCTGCTGCCCTCCATTTTGAAGATCTCCCGCCTCTGCCTTTCCCTAGGCTACGTCCACCTTTCTCTCCCAGAGACTGGACAGAGTGCTCTCCCAGTCGTAGCCTTGTTCTTTCCCATCTAAGTTCAGTCGACTTTTAAGGAAGGTCTCTTTAGGGGGTTCTGACAGAGGGCCTGTGGGTCAGCCACGAACCACAGATGGCTATTTAAATTTAATAGGTCAAATTAACAGTGCGCTAGCGCAGCCCTTCATTGACTGCAGTTCTGGTGCTCGGATGTCTCAAGGGGCTGGTGGCTGTAGCACGTGCAGCATGGGTCATAGGCCCGTCCATGCTCCCAGAAAGCTCTTTTGGACGGAGCTGCTCTAACACATCCAAGATGGGGTCCCTGAGGTCTGCCTTGATATCACTAGAAAGGAAAGATCCAGGGCTTTTGGAAAGCTATATGAAAACTCACTACTGTAGATTCTTCCTAAAATATACACATATATAAAGGAAATTTAAATATCACTACCACATTATGGGGGAGATAATATTGTATGCTGTGAAACAAAACCAACTGTGCCAAGAATGAGTTACACCTTTTCGATTCATTAGCCAAAGACTCACAACTAACTGGGCAATGTGGGACTGTGTAGTACCCAGGCCTGAGTGGGTTGTGTTAATCACACTCCTCCCTTCAGGGCTCAGGGATCTATGAGGAAGAGGGGGCAGAAAGATTGTAATGGCCAGAGGTGATGAACAACTCCAAGGAAACTGCGTCTTCCAGATACAGCAGCGCTGATACTCATATGACATCACAGAGACATGGCAGCACACATAAGACCCTCACATGCTCAAGGCAAAGGCTCGCCATGGAGAAGAAGGAAGTTCTACCCCTAGCCAAGAAGTTGCCTGCTGTTGATAAAGGCTGGGAGAGGGAAACTTGGGTTTCTTCAGGGGAGTGCACTGCACAGAGCAACCGCTCTCTGGACAGGATCCATGCTCAGCAGGACTTAGCTAACACAATTCAGACTCCACATTTTGTATTGTCTTGTCTTTCCTTTTTCCTTTCCTTCCCTTCCCTTCCCTTTCCTTCCCTTCCTTTTCCTTTCCTTTCCTTCCCTTCCCTTTCCTTCCCTTTCCTTTCCTTTCCTTTCCTTCCCTTCCCTTCCCTTCCTTTTCCTTTCCTTCCCTTCCCTTCCCTTCCCTTCCCTTTCCTTTCCTTTCCTTTCCTTTCCTTTCCTTTCCTTTCCTTTCCTTTCCTTTCCTTTCCTTTCCTTCCCTTCCCTTCCCTTCCCTTCCCTTCCCTTCCCTTCCCTTCCCTTCCCTTCCCTTCCCTTCCCTTTCTTTCCCTTTCCTTTCTTTTCCTTCCCTTTCCTTTCCATTCCTTTCCTTTCCTTTCCAGAGACAGGGTTTCTCTGTGTAGCCTTGGCTGTCCTGGATGCTCTTTGTAGACCAGGCTGGCCTTGGACACACAGCCATCTGCTTGTCTCTGCCTCCCCAAGTCCTGGGATTGTACATCCTGCTTGTTTTTGGTTGTATAAGAGAAAAAAAAAGAACATGAAGTTAGGTGGTCAAGGGCGGCTTTCAAGGAGTTGGAGGAGGGGAAATAGTATCAAAACATATTCTATGAAATCATAAATAAAAATAATTCTTTTAAAAAGATGAATTATCAGAGAAAGCCCCCAGAGACTTGCTGTCTTTTCCCAAGATTGTTTAGACTTATTCCTAGTCTGGGATTGGAAAGGCCCTAAATCAGGGACCAAGGAAAGAGATATTTTATTCAAGGAATTGCTAACAGGAAGTAGAAAGTTGTGGAGTGCCATTCAAAACACTGTTTTCAGAATTCCTTTTATACTTTTAAGAATAACCAGCTTGTTTGGCTTGCACAAGGTTCAAAATCCAGTATCCATAAGTAAGTGAGTAAGTAAACAAACAAACAAGAAAACAAAGAAAATCCTCTTTTTTTTTTTTTTTTTTTCCTTCTCTCTGACCAGAGAAGTAGTTGAAGAATGTGTTTTTTTCCTCAGCATCCACTCAGTCCCAAGCTCCAAGGACCAGGATGGGAGAGTAAATGGGTAAAGGCACGAAACTGCTTACTTAGAAAATAATACGGTATAGTGTAACATGTACCCACCGTCCATCACACGGGAGAACTGAAGAGCAGGGTCATCGGTGTGAGGCAGAAGAAGGAAGCAAGCCCACTTCCACAGTCTGCTCTCCTTTCAGGTCCTTTCCTGACAAAGGTACCTGTTCCTCTGTCCTGTGCTCTGAGCACTTTAACAGGTCTCATATGGATTGCAGTTACCACCTGCCTCGTGTCTGAGGACATCCTCAGAGAGTATTTCACCGGAACTGACTTAACTCGGAGAAAAGTTTGTCTCTTCTGAGAAACACAGCCAGATCTGGGCAGAAGAACCCTGACCCATGGGAATTCTACACAGTCTCCCAGCTTCTCTAGGAAGTTCTCGGGCTGGACCATGAGGCTTGGTTGGGTGCTGCTGTGCAGCCAGCTACATTAATAGTACTAAGTGGAACATGTCCCCCCCCCCTTCACTCATTGGTTCCCTCTCACAGTGACTTTGCACAGTACTTATAGGCCACCTTATGTCACTTGCTCTAAGTCATAGTGGTAGAAAGCAGGATGTGCACGCAGGCACATGGGTCTGCTCACACCACTAAGCTGGTAACTCGGCAACAAAGTGGAGCTGAAATTGCTACTGAGGAAGGAAGCCGTGACTCTCTCGTGGAAGTACAAGCTAGACTATGCTCGTGAAACTCAGTATGGAGGTTCCTCAGCAATCTAAAACTACACATTACCACGCGGCCTAGCTCTCCCACCCCTGGATGTTTATCTAAAGGGCTCCAAGCCAATATGTCAGTGTGTTATTGCAGCACTGCTCATAATGGAACCAACCTGGATGCCAACAGCAGATGAACGGGTAACGAGAATGTGGTTATTATGTGCATGTTGTCATCCAGTGTCCGGCAGGCAGCCTGGGTCCCATGTCCTGCGAGTCAGCCCAGGCACTGTTTGCCTCCCAAGGAGAATGGAGGGACCTAGAGGCCAAAGGTCCCAAGGTCCTGTTTCTCACTCAGGGGTGGCTACAATGCTTTAGGGTGAAGTCTGTCACTTGGGCACTAGTCCAGGTTCCCGGCCTCTCCAGGGGAGATGCAAAGTGAGTTTTCCATGTCGTGTCACAGTTCAGGTCTTTCAGAATGAGACTGCAGGTCTCAGAAGACAGTGGAGACTCCGGGAGCCCCACAAGCCTGTGATCACACCAAAGTGTTACAGCTCCTTGTTTGAGGCGCTGTGCTAAGGAGAGCAGAAAGCAGATGCCTGAAGCCCACTGGCAGGCAGGTGTGGTGAGACTCGGGAATGGCGGTGCTGCACCAGGGGTCAGCACCGAGCCAGCGGGTGCGATGGTGAAGCAGGCCTCAGCAGTTGCCCGCCATTGCTGTCTGACCACAGGGCATCCAGCAGCGGTTTCCTCACCCAGAATAAACAGAGTCTTAGATGGTCATGGTGGAGGGATGGCGAGCAAGAGAGCACCCAGCACACCAGACAGCTTCTTTTTATAAACCCCAAGCAGTGGGGAGAGGTTTTGAAGACGAACGTGTCCGATTTGCTAAGGCTGAGAGTGCCAAGATACTTCATCTACACACAGGGGTACAGTAGCTCATTCACACACAGCAACATGGGGTCCTATCACAAGGAGAAAACATTACTTAATTATCCTATAGGTGAGGGAGTATGATTAGATGTCATATGGTAGAGGCTAGGATCTCCTCAGCATAGGATGAGACTTCCCTCCGCAGGCTGATCAAGTTCCTTATCAGGAAAGGGTCGGGCCTCTGCTCTTCCTTGAGGGCTATGTGACACTCCTTACAAGATCTGGGGTTACCAGATCAGATGGCGTGGGAACCCCACTGAGAAAAGAGTGTCCACCTTCATAGACCGAGTGCAAGTGTCTATCCTGAGAGGTCAGACTTCAACCTTATCCAGCCAAGTCCCACAGCATGTAATATTTTTCAGACATGAGGAATGAGGTTATGTGATTTTGTAGGAAAGACACAAATAGAGATCATCATATTAAGCAAATTAATCTACTCTCATAAAGACAAATACCATTTCTTCTCTTTCTTATGGTTTCTATATTTCAGATAGATACACAAAAATCACATATGTGTGTGCATGTGTATATGTATTTATGTGCACATATATGTGTCATAAAAATACAAGTGAAACTGTCTTAGATGACTAAGGGGATTAATATGAAATGGAGAAAGGTAGGAAGTATGGAGGAGAATACATTGCAAATACAATATGCATTTGTATAAGATTGTCATTATGCAACCACATACAATGTGATTTTTTTTCTATTTTTTAAAATCTAGTCAATGTTTCAAATATAGGCAACATCTACATTTCATATTGTTCCTATGATAATGACCTGGCTTAGCTGGTTGCTAAAATCCCCACTGGGGCCAGTTAGGCTTGAAGAAGCAACTTGATAATGGCATGTCACACCTAATTCCAGAAAACCACCCAGCAAGCCTACCCTGAGCAGTGCATTTATAATGACCACAGGGAAACAGGAGGGTATTGATTCTGTGTTCCCAACCCTCCGAAGGACAGAGCCAGTGAACAGCACACACACGCATGTACACGCAGACACATGCATAACATACACTCAAACGTACATACAAATAGATACAAATAGTGATATTAATAATGTGTCGAAGGAAGTTTACAGAAGACCTCTGTTTTGGACTAGATCCTGTATTGTGTCCTCCAACAGAATAGGCAGAAAATCAACACAAATGTTCCAATTGCCAGGTGAGTGATGTGGTCGATGGTTATAATTCCAGTTCTGGACGGGGCAGGGGACAGAGCAAGGACATAAGGTTACATAGGGAGATGATGCTCAAGTCCGAAAGCAAGCAAAACAAAGTCCAGCCGCTCAACTGAAACGAAGATGTTTATCTGACGGAAAAAGTCGAGATTGAAAGCACAGGCGCACAGGAGCACAGCAGGCCTGCTTGCAATGATAGGGCCATGGTGTCCTTCTGACTCAAAAGCCACCGGAAGTGACCTCACGCTAAGCCATCAGTCACTGCCTGTTGTCCTGCCGGCCTGGTCCCGTCTTACAGGAAAAGTAACTTTGGAGCTACCAATCCACTCTGTTGCTAGGCGCTGCTCCCCTCAGCCCTTCTCTGCCTATAAAATTAACCTCCACAGATCAGCTCATTCGGGATAAAAAGTATCGCCTACTTCTAGAATTGAAAATAAAGCCAATTAAGATCTTTAAGCTAAAATTGAGGTACCTTTGCCCTTCAACAACTGGGAAGTATATTTGCCTCAAACATAACCATGAAGAGGTCACGGTATATAAATATATCTTCAAAATGAGTAAGACAATGACTAACACAGAATACTGGGCAAAGGACACAAATAACAAAAAGAAATGACATAATTGTGAAAGAAAATATCCTCTACTGCTAGTAATAAAATAAAGGTTTTCAGTTCAAATGGAACTGCAGTGCACTGTAGCTATAGAACAAATTGTTAGTGAACGCAAGGCTCTGGGTTTGATCCCAGTGTGGACACACCGCACACCACATACGCGCGCGCACACACACACACACACACACACACACACACACACACACACACACACACACACGTTCAGATAATGAAACACCTCCCTACACCTCTCCTATTCTTTTTCTTTAAGACACAATCGTGTTATAAAACCCAAGCTGGGTTTGAACCCGTTATGTAACCAAGACTGGCCTGGAACTTGTAGTCCTGTCTCAGCCTCCCAAGTGCTGAGATTATACGCATGGGCCACTGTGCTAGGCAGTAATCAAATGATAAAAACAAAGACAGTGGAGCCAATACATGGAAAAAAAGAAAATGACATTAAATCTCTCCCCAATGAAAGACCTTTATGAGGTCACATGGACACCATCCTTGTGCATGGATTGATTCTGTTCCCTCATGTTCCCCTGGGTCTCCGAGGAGCGAGCCCATTTAAGAGTGGTTTGTATAAAGCGGAGCCACCCATGTACCCAGTCTCACACGCATGGGCTAGACACATCTGCTTCCCCACCATGCTGTGACCCGGCTAGGGAGTCCCATCCAGGACACGGGTACACTGCTGCTTCCAGCCTCAGCTGCCAGAATCCTGAGCTAAGTAAATCCTGGGTATGTTGTTGTTGCAACAGTGAATGAGCTAAATCAGAGATATACATTTTGATCGATGTGTAGACAACCGTGTGCCCTGGACCCAGAAAAAGCACTTCGCTATGCTGTGGGCTTGGGCTGACTGTTGCGGCTAAATAGTTCACTCTCAGTTATGCATGCTAAGTCCTTACTTGCGATGAGGAAACATTTCACAGATCAAGGAACACTAAAGCTGGAATTAGACCTCTTAGGGGTGGGGGTGGGAGTGGGGGGCAGGGGGGTGGGGGATAGAGGGGCAGGGGGTGGGGGCAGGGGGAAGTTAAAACTACTGAGTAGAATTGTAGTGTTTAACATGGTCTACAGCCTGTATTTTCTTTGGAAAAAAAAAAGTCAAATGTGCTTAATGACTGAAATTTTAACATGCTGACTATCTGTATCATTTACCCAGGGCAAGTTTGTGAGAAAAATCAAGTATTTGAGGCACATACACTGATGTTATAAAGCTAATGGCTGGAAGGCTGGACCCGTGTAGACACCACCTGATGTCTCAAGCCTCCACGTACTCCCACACCACCTTTCCCATCCCTGCTTATTCTGTCGGCTACTCTGTGGCATTGGCCATTTGCCCAACGTATGGCCCGGCCACCGTCATCAATAAAGCCCTCAGCTATGCTCCCAAGTGTTTGCCAAAGTTGCAGGCTTACCAGGCACAGTTCATAGCCCCAAGGTGTGTCCTGAGGCTGCTGGTGTCTCTTCTCGAAGAGTGTGCAGTTTCCGTCACAGCAGGAGCAGCTGGCACCAGCTCTGCTTGCTCTTTTCTGGTCCACCAGCTCATCTCCTCCCCTTCCCTGCGTCCTTCTGTACAAGCCTGACCTTCCCTGATTTTCTGACATGCGTCTCTAGACTATGGATCATGCAGGTAGTGCCAAGGCAGAGCCCCCGCCAAATCCTGTGTCTCGGCATCAGCCAGAAGTAGCCTGCCCAGTGGCCTTGTTTGCCTGTTCCCTCTTGGAAGGGACCCTTCTGTTCCTCCTATAAATTATTCCATAACCAGGTCAGAACTGGGGAGATTTAAGAGTGAATGATGGAGGGAAAACAAGGTGAAGGGTAGGAGCAGGAAGAAGAGGAAAAATTCAGGTGTCTTGGATTGTTTTTCAGTGTGTTCCTTTTCACGGTGCGCTGCTGGGTAGTTTCTGGCCTTCGGTCACATGTGGACCCTGTCATTGCTTCAGTGTACCTGCAGAATTGTCATAAGTGACTGGATGAAAGGATTTATCTCTCTTTTTTTTTTCCTCAGAATTTTCACATCAAAGAAAATAATGTGAAGTTTCATGCCTACAAGATTAAGTTTGGGGGAAATCTGTTAGAAAGCAGGATGCCATAAGTAATCTCAAAACAAAACAAAACAAAAACAAATAGCACTCTTGTGTGCTAAACATCTTAGAAATAAAACAAGCTGGACCTAGAATTGAGTTTACTGATTGCTCTTGAGATCAGTGTATGAGACTGGAGATGCCTCTACAGTTTCACTGTTCCCACCAGCCACGAATTTGTGTCATAATCTGCTCAGTAAGATGTTAAATGGAGCTCTCTAGTTTGCAACTGATGTCTTGAGTGTTAGCTGAGCCGGGTGCTCAGTGCAGCCTGGGGGGGTGGGGGAGTGGGTCATGTGATGTGTCATTAGCTCAACTTGGAGATAAAAGTACTGAGGTTCAAAGAGGTGTAAAATAACTCCCACAAGGTCATGTGAACAGAAGGGGCTGCTGCTAATGGAAAAAATACACAAAGTCCAGATGAGTTAAATATCATGAGCCCTGATGAGACGTGCGTGAATGACTCAAGTGTCTTTGCTTCTGTCAGAAGAGTGGGAGTCCCTATTAAATGGCTGAGAAAGGAGCTGTTTAGATTAATATGGGTGCTCAGCGCAGTCTGAAGGAAATCAGGAAATGTCTGGTCTAAGGACTGCACACGGTGGGTCCCTAATACTCTGAGCTTCCCAAATTCTGTGCTGACAGCTCCATCATCAAAATGGCAGCGGAAGCGTTCACATCCTTGAGCTAGCTTTGGATCTTGATAATGTTTTATAACAGTGAGCTTATCAACCAGGCTGGAGGACAGAGACTGAATGTTCCCAGCTTCACGAGGTTGCTGACAGTAGACTTTACAGCTGAGGTGTTTCTTGACACCAAAGTCATTTGGAGTCTGCCTTAGGAAGAAGAGGAGAACTGTCCTAAAATCGTCTCTAGCTGGTTGTTATAAGGATACAGAAAAGAAATCCAGTGAGTGGCCGATGCACCATGACTCAAACCCTGTGGCAGCCCTGTTATGCAGAAGGGTTTTGTGCTTTATGTGCAGGACTATGTGAAGCCAGAAGAACCCCTTTCTCTCCCGTGCAAACTTTCATTTTCATTTTATTGCCATCTCAAGATTATGTGCAAAAATTTTTTTTCTCAAATACTTTACGAGTCATAACTCTGGCTAAGACCCAGAGTATAACCTGCTCACGATGTCATCACACAGCATGACCTTGGAGAAGGTCTAGACTTCCCTGCTACACCTGCCCTGCTGAGACTCATGATGCTTCCTCTCTGAGGAAAGAAAGACATCCATGGACTGAGGGTCATTGTGAGGATGTTAAAGAATGTGACTGGATGAAAAGCCAGAGGTAACCATATTGTCTCCTCATGAGGTGACCATGAGATTACCCAGTGACTGTCCAGGTAGCCATGTGGATGAGAGAAACGCTCTTGTGGTTGGGATGTGAAATGTGCTCCCTCCCACTACGTGCATGCTTCTGTGGATTGGCTCCACCTGATGGCAGTGTTTTGAGTAGTTCTGGAAACTTACGGATGGATGTGTGACCTACCTGGAGGAAGAAGGTCACTGGGGAAGTCTGTCTCTTCCCCTTTCTTTCTTACTTCTCTCTCCAGTCCCTCTCCCCACATGCCATGTCCACGATGAGAGAAAATTCTCCTCTGCCACAGACACTGCTGCTGTCATGATTTCTGCCCAAGCGCATCAGGTGAACCATGAGCTGTCAAAACAAACTTTTCCTCTTTCTAAGCAGTCTATGCCATGCATTTTGTCACGGCAATAAGAAAAGTCTCTCCGACACCGAACAACCTGCTGCTCTGTCTCCTTCTATTTCCCCAGCATGTTTTTCTTCCTTCAAGCTTTCTGACCCTCGACGTCTCACTCTGAGTTGAAATCTCACAAATGATTACCTCTTAACTACACGCACTGAAATGTTTTATATTTATGAAAGAAACATGTGAGATGTGAATTTGCTGGTTTCTCCTTTACTTTCAAATAAAAGTGGGTCTTGCTATTCAAGGCTTACTAAGTTTGTGTTTGGGGAGGCTGGGACTTCCACGGACATGGTGCTGACATCTGTGAGGGCGTACACCCTGCATCATCTCCTGGCAGAGGGTGTCACTTGCACAGACAGGTTAGGGAGGCTATGTCATGTCTCTCTTCATCTTCCTACAAAACCACTAAAGCTGGTCTGGGGCCTTACTTTCATGACCTCACCTATCCCTAATTTCTCTGCAAAGTCTCTACTTCTGTGACATCAACTTGGAGATGAAATTCAACGTGGGTTTCACTGGGAATAAACACTCACAGTGCAGCACTAAGCCAAGAGGACTTTTACAACGTTCTACTAAAACACAGCTTCTGTCTTTGTCTTTAGACATTTGTTAAGAATCTGGGTGGTGGTGGCACACTCCTTTAATCCCAGCACTCTCAGGAGGCAGAGGCAGGTGGATCGCTGTGAGTTCAAGCCCAGCCTGGTCTACAAAGCGAGTCCAGGACAGCCAAGGCTACACAAAGAAACCCTATCTAAAAAAAAAAAAAAGAAAGAAAGAATCCTAAAGAACCAATTGCGGATTTGGGATGTCTGTGTGTATGTGTTGTGTGTGTACATGCATGTGTATGTGCCACAGTCTGAGAAGATTAGCTATGAAATGAAAATAAGTCAGTGCTACACATCTAGGTTACCTACTGTTATATAAGTTCTTAACTTTTCATGCATATATGTCTTTTCTTTCAAATTACACACATATTAAAAGTAGTAATTTGATACTGTACAACTGTATTATGTATCTAGTATATTTTCTTACCATAATTTCATATGTGTTAGATATTCATTAAACTTATTATTACTTGATTGACAAGAAAAATAATATTTGGCAAGAATAATTTTAAATTGGTATCTATCAAAAGAACCAACACTTTATAAGGTAAGAGAGTGAGGGGCATCAAAGACATGATGCATTTTTGTTAGGGTATTTGGAAAGGCAGCAAAGCATAACTGTATTTATATTAATAGTGAAAGAAAAGCTTAGAGTGAAGTCCTGTGCAAAGAAAAAGGCCAAAGTCTGTAAATGACTGTGCTTACTAAGTGTCATTGCTCTCAGTTAAACTGTACAGGCACACAAAGCCATCTCTGTGAGGATATTACTTCAGGAAGCCATTTTAAAGGAAAGAAACAGTGGTCGACAAGGATTCTGGGTAATGAGAGGGTGGTGACATCTTTAACAGCTGGATTTTCATGGAGAGGTTTTTGTGAAGTCCTGTTCTATGCCTCTGCCACTGTTCTTGGTGTAAATACTCTTGATTGTGGCTCACATCATGCTTCTTATGAGACACTGAGTATGGATCTGGAAAGAGAAGGCTAAAACTGTTCTGGTGAGCAGCTGGGGGCCTTTGGTGCACACTGCTGTTTCCAATCGTCTCTTTGTGGACATCCAGTGAGTGAGTCTACAAACTGCAAAGCAAAGTGTAGGGTGTGTGTGTGTGAGTTTGTGTTTGAGAGAGTGTGTATGTGTCTATGAGTATGGATATGAGTGTATGTGTGAGTGTGTGTGAGTATGTATGTTTGTATTATGTGTGAGTATGTGTGTGTGACTGTGTGTGACTGTGTGTGAGTTTATGTGTGAGTTTGTGTGAGTGTGTGTGAGTATTATATTGTGTGTGAATGTGTCTGTAAGCATGTGAGTATGTGTGTCTGTGTATGTGTGTGAGAGTGTGTGAGTGTGTCTGTGAGTGTATGTGTATGTACATGAGTGTATGTGTGTTTGAGTATTGTGTGGTGTGTGTGAGTATGTGTGTGTGAGTGGATGTATTGTTTTCAGAGTCAAAAGCTGAGATTCAGAACATTTAATAGGAGACATCAAGATTTATTTTTAAGTGTCATTGAAAAAAATCTGGAAAACAAATACAAACCAGCCAACTGCCTAATAAAACAAATCCATGTAGTGTAATATTTGCAGATTGTCTGAATTTTATAGCCTAGCAGGCTGAAGTAAATGTAAGTCAGGAACACCAAAATGATAAATCATTAAGACCTTAGAGATCATCCAGCCAGCCCAGTCTGAGGCAGGAGAACAATGCCTGTGCCAGCTCAGTCATCTGTAGCTTTCTCTTCTGTTGGCCCAGATCCCACTGCGGCACTTAGCTCAGTGGTGTTCTTTAGCACCTCATGTCCTCCAGGGCCACCTAGCACTCATGGAGATGGCAACCCACACACTGGTGAGAAGCCAAAATCTACTGATCGCTCGCTTCAAACAATGATGCTGTGTCTTAAATCAGTCTCCTGCTACATGAAGTGTAAGCCTAATGCTTCTGGGTATATGCATGTGAGTGTGCAGGCATGTACCTGTACAACAGTCCCAGTCACTTATAGATGCTGGGCAAGCATTGACTTCCACCTTCCACTTTAATTTCTATATTATAAAGTTCATGATGGCTATAGTTTCTTTTAATTATAGATTTTTCAATTTTATTCAATTATTGCACTGACTCTTAAGTTATTTCTTAGACCATAGCACTGTCCCTGCACCAACTATATTTTAAATATGGCTTGTAAATATTATCTAACATACATTTTCTTCTATTTTTCAACTACATCTATGTCATTTGGTTTTGTGTATCATTTTTAACGTGGTAGGAAGGTACACAGAAGGCAGGAAAATTCTCTACCACTGACCTACATTGTCTTTATTTCTTGTTCATTTCAATATTACTTGTCATAAGCCAATATGTAGATGCATCCCAGGCTAGACTTGAACTCTCAGAGACGCACCTGCTTCTGCCTCCCTGAGTGCTGGGATTACAGATGTGTGCCACCACGCCTGGCTAGACACAACTTTCAATGACGACAATCTGTGGGTGAAATATTGTGCATGTAGTATATTCTAAAAACTGTTTCTATTTTCATTCAGTCTTGAAAGATAGTTTAGAAGGGTATAAAACTCAACGTTTGGAATTATTTTCAGCAATATTTTGGAATTTGTAGTATGTTGTTTTCTGCCATCTATTATTGGTGAAAAAAAAGCTGACTACTCTGTTTTTGCCAATAATATTCTTTTTCTTTCTGCAAGATACCATGGTTTTATTGTTATTTCTGACATTCTGCATTTTTATGCTGATATGTCATGCCAAAGATTTTTGTCCTACCTTTATTGGCGCTTGATAGGCATTTCCACCCACTCTGCACCTGAACTTCGCCTTCGGATGTTATTCTGAGCTCTGCACACTGCATTCTAGGGTCATTCCTCAGCAACATTATTTAACCTATTGGTTTTCTTTCATGTTCAACCCATTATTAACTTTTTCTGTTTCTAAACTGTAGTAAAATTTTACTTTGTTCACACTGATTTTTTTTGCCATATCTACATTTTTTTGTGTGATTTCATGTTTTGGCCTCAAGTTTAATTTTCTTGAATACTGGGAGGGCAGTTGTGTTTGCATATTCTAAACATACCTACGGTCATGCATTTCTAAGATGTTAGCCTCTGAGATTAGCTCATCTGTTCTGTTTCCCTTCGTGACATCCCGTGATCAGTTTGGTCGCTTTGGTTTGTTTGTTTGTTTGTTTTTTCTTTCCTGTGAGCTCTAATTTCCCCGTGTAGAACTGAGTTAAGAAATGCACTCTTCCTAGGCCTTTCCCACACCACAGGACTGTCGTATCCAGCGCTCTGCACAATCACTGTCTCAATGTCACTTCCCAGGGCACAGGGGATACGTGCTCCCTATTGCACACAGGCCTTCCATGGTCTTTGCACTCCTATGAACGGTAACTTGCTGGTTAAAGTTTCTCAGAGCCTTGTCTCCTAAGAAACAGGCCAGTGTTACCCAGTCCAGCCTTTTAGCATGAGCCTGGCTCAAGCCCCCATCTCAAGTGGAGGGCTCTTTGTCACCATTATCCAGGCTATACTGCCCTGGCCTGTGTCCTGTGTGACATCATCAGTCCCGTCTCTGGCCTCAAAGGCATCTTGCAGTGCTGCTCCATGTCTGCTGTAGAGAAATGTTTATAGTGCACTTCATGATAATTGTGCTTATTTCACTACTCTGCTCTATGACTCATATCTTAGGGTTTCTATTGCTGCGAAGAGACACCATGACACAGCAACTCGTACAAAGGAAAACATCTAATTAGGGCTGGCTTACAGTTTCGGAGGTTTAGTCATCATGGTGGGAGGTATGGTGGCATGCAGGTAGCACACATGGTGCTGGAGAGGGAGCTGAAAGTCCTGCATCTGGGGCCCCAGGCAGCAGGAAGAGGATGCTACACTGGCCCTGGTTTGGGCATCTGAGACCTCAAGGCCTGCCCCCAGGGACACACCCAACCCAACAAACCCAAACCTCTTAAGCGCCGCTCCCTGTGGCAAGCAGTCAAACACATGAGCGTATGGCCGCCGTTGGTATTCTGACCAGCACAGCCCACGTATCTGCAACGTGAGTATACTGTTCTGCCTATTCATGTCTATGAAAGTAACCATTCCACGAAGACTGTATGCAATGCCTGAAGTCTGCCCATCTTACCCCACTTAACTGTTCTTAATCTCCACTTTAAGGAGTAAGCTGTACTTCCTAGAATTTAAATAACCCTTCATATGATAAATGTTGTGGCAAAAGAGAGTCAGACTCCAGGTCTGTCTGGTTACAAGGCCCAGAGTCCTGACTTGGCACACTAAGCGCAAGGCAGCCAGTGCCTCCTGCCAGCTGTAAGCACTGGGTGGGCATCATGACCTGCAGAACCTACCTGGGCAGGTGCACAGGGCTCTGTGCTACTGGTGGTTAGTTAGAATTTTCCTACCACCCCGGGAAGTCACTCGAAGAAGCAACCTCGAATTTATGTCACCTATAAAGTGAGATTGGTAATATTTTTTTCTCCAAATTCCTTAGGAAGTTTTTTTAAGTATCTAAAATGCCGTTTTAAAAGAAGATGATTGCGCGTGTGCATACATATTCATACACGCATAGTACGGTTCCAGGCTTCCTTCCCTGTGCTGAGAGCAGAAGGCACAGTAAGCAGAGCTCATATTACATTCCCTGATTATATTGCCTTCCACCTGCCCACGCAGGAGCGTCTTTGCTGTTTCTCTACCCACTCATGAAACCTCATGAGATCTCCGTAAGGCTTATCCTTGTCAGTTCGACATTTCACTTCCATCTTTAATTTTGGCTATCTCGCTGCGCATCTCCAATTCAAATAACTTAGAAAACGATTGCATACCCTCTTAACATGCCTCCCATCTGGAGAGGCCATCTTTTCTTCTACTTCTGGTTTCTTATTAAGGCACCTCTTTATTTATAGCAAAACAAATGCTTCCCCCACATCACGCCCCAACTGGTGGCAAATGTGTTGGCTAATTGGCAGCTCTTCCTTCCCCAGACGAGTAGGAATGTCATCTAGTGGCAAGGCACATTTCAGAGTCAACCGCCATGAGCCTGTACCTACTAGTGACCTAAGCAGGCTGGGTAATTAAGCCCCATTCGTGAATGTTAATTTTCTCGTTTATGTTGTGGAAACAATGTATCAATCATAAGAGAGGGGTGCAGTGGTTGTCATCAGACCAAACATACCAATTTCTATATAGCACCTGACATGTTTCTGATAATTAGAAATTATCCCATTGAAATGCAAAGCCCAAAGACTTTTATTTATGAAAGAAACATGAAAAAGCACCCTGACCACGCAAATCATACTGCAATGTGGTGGACAGCTTCCTTCTTCCTGTTTATTGTGCCGTCAGGTTGAACAAGGCAGCAGCCATCCGAAGTCTCAAAGCTGGTCCATGATGGTGACCCACAGTGCACCCCAGCAAAGATACAGGCTTAACTCTTTACATAAGCCCTGGCTGCTCTTTGGTACCCCAAAGTTGTTACCAGGGGACATGCAGGGCCCTGGAGAATGAGGGTGGAGGTGATCGAGTCCTTCAGAAGTGTCCATTCCCAATCCCAGGATGTCTGTTACAAACGTGTTGTGTTGGTGACTCACTGGTGCTTGAAATATGCTGTCTGCCGACATGCAAACTCTTTTGAGAGACTACTGTCTTACTTCATTACCTGTTGGCAAATACATATTTATATATTGGCCACAAAAATCATATAAATACACGTATGTTTGTAAATATATATATATTTATATTATATACTTATATATTTGTACACACACTCACACATACGCGCGTGCGCATGTGTGCATGCAACTTAAGGCTCCATGGGCACAGGACAATAGAATTTCAACAAGAATACAATGGTCAGGAAATCTCTGACCCGAGCTTTCCTTGGCAGAAAAAATAAATGTGTGTGTGTGCATGCGCTCACGTGAGCGTGTGCATGTGCGGATGTGTGTGCACGTGTGTAGAGTGAAAGGAAAGAGAGCAGGAAGCAGAAGAGAGCCTTGTTTTCCATCTTCTTTAGTTTTCTTTTAAATAAGTATCTCTTCCCACTACAAATGAGCTGCCCCACTAGCTGTGTATTGAATTTGCACCATCATCCTCAATAAAACAGCAACACACTCTAATTTCCAACATTGATGGATAATGATCCAACACAGACTCTAATCAACATGCAAGTTTCATTTTGCACAGAGCGGCGGTCTCTTTCAATTTTAATTTGCTAACTGCTCACTTCCAGAAATGCGCACAGATTACTATTGTTGCTGTAGGAGGAATTCTGTCTTCCTAGAGGAGGGCGAAGTGACTGGCTGCTGCTCCCAGGGCTGCCCTTGTTTGTTTGGTTAGTAGTAGATGTCTCTCAAAGTCTCCTAATCATATCTTCCCAGAACACAAAATATAAACATGCTTTTCTTCTTATCAGGAGACTGGCATTCTCACATAACATTTCATAATAATCTACTCAAAGGGCACATTGAAATATATGAAATGTATATGAAAAAGTTGTTGAGATCTAGAGATATGATAAGCCTCCAGCTAATACGCTGGCTTAATAAAGAGCCAGGAGAGCATACGGAATCAAAATCCTGACTCTCCCCAGGATGATGGCTCTTCCCCAGGATGATGGCCCTTCCCCACAATGATAGCCCTTCCCCCTCTGATACACTGGGTTTTCTAATTCCGGTTCCGCCTTAGGGAACAGTCTTTAATATCAGATTGCTTCGGCTTTTTTTTTTCCTTTAAATTCTCACTTACGTTAAAATGGGCTATGGGAAATAAGAAGTATAAAATGTAAAATACAACAACTTAATATATGTTGGAGAAGCCATTTGTATCCCTGTGAGCACAGAACAGCGAGACCTCCGTCAAAGTCTCAAAGGACTGACAGCACCTAGTCATCATCTAGTGACCCCTGTGGAGTGTCTGTGGTATTTCCAGGGGTTACCCAGTCACACACCATGGGGTTTTCTTCAATTGAAACTAAACTTAAGTTTCCATTATCTCTGATTCCTACACAGGTAGGGATGTTGTAAAAATTAGATGAAAAGTGTTCTGGTGTGGATGTGCAGTCTTGAAAGTGCTCACTCCTCCCAATAAAGATGTGTACAACAATAAGATAAAAGAGATGGCTTCCCAGTTAAACATTACCCTCAACTAAACACCAACACCCTTCCTTAGTAGACTGTACTAAAAATAAGTCCGCCACCATCCCCTCCCACCCACAACTCCCCGCATGCTCCCAAGACTCACACCCCAGATGTCACGGGGGCTTTGGCACTCTGGGAGAACTATCTAATATTAAGTTCAATTCCTTTCCATAGTCTAATCCCAAGAGGCCTGTGAGTATTCGAGCTGGATCCGACCTGAAAGTCTCCTCCTTGAGGGCTGCGTTTCACAGTACCAGAAGGTGCTACACACGCTGCCATGTGAGGTCAGCAACCAAGAGTCCTCACCTGTGACACGTGTCAACCACAGTGACCAGCATTGCGAGACCTCCCTAAAGGTGTGACACTGCATCTTAGAGTGACCTAACTGGACTCGAGGCCTGCTCCACAAGAGGAAAACCATGCTTGGTCCTGGAAACCTACCCAACTCCCCAGGAATAATGAGTTTATGGGTGTTCAAGGATAAGCTTCTACCACCACTTCGCTCTTTCAAGCGCCACAATTCCTACAGCATTCTAAATACTTGTCTTTACAGCCACAGCTTCTTGTGGCTTTCACCATGCATCGGTGAAGTCTCTCTTTGGTCAAGGCAGACCACCGCTGCAAGACTAGGTTGCCTAGAAATGACAGTGACGAAAGCACAAAAATGGAAGCCGAAATATAAAACCAAAT
This sequence comes from Acomys percivali, assembly GCA_907169655.1. Taxonomy (NCBI): domain Eukaryota; kingdom Metazoa; phylum Chordata; class Mammalia; order Rodentia; family Muridae; genus Acomys; species Acomys percivali. Next base: position 3,874,093 of record OU015743.1, on the reverse strand, counting down.
GACCAATGAGGCAACAAGTCCCAACAAAGCAAAATGAGACAAAAAGTCTACAAAAATACTACCAGGCTCCATTTTCTTTGTTGGCTAGCTACTCCTGGGCCAGGGGGCCTGCCTAGGGTGTGGTCATACCCTCAGTGAAACTCCATAGGAGACAACTAATTTTCCCTTTGCTAGTGGGTATCAGTTGCACACAACTTCTTGGTTAGTGATGGGAGCTCGTGCCCACTTCCTCTTCTCAGGGCTCGGATCCCGTCAGCTGTGAAACACTGCAGGCCTTGTGTGAGTCAGTCCTGTCGTGTCTGCAAGTCACTGTTTCCTTGCAGTCGCCCATCCCTTCTGGCTCTTACAATCTCTCTGTTTCCTCATCTACATAGATTCCTGAGCCCTGGGGGGGGGATGGGTTTGATGAAGGCATCCTGCTTAGGACTGGGTGCTCCAAAGTCTCTCCCTCCCTCCCTGTACATTGCCTAGTTGGGGGGTCTCTGTCCTAGTACCCTTCTATTACAAGAAGACACTTCTCTCACTGTGGCTGAGAAAGCCACTGACGCATGGGTATAGCAGACTACTCTCAGGAATTTTACTTTATTCGTATGTTCCTTTACATTTTGGCTGCTTTAGCAACGTCAAGTATGGGTTCCATCCTTTGTGTGGGCCTTAAGTCCAATCGAAGAGTGCTTGTATACCCCCACAGTGTTTGTGCCACTATGGCACCAGCTTACCTTGCAGACAGGTCATCATTATGGTGTGTGATGTGCAGTTGAGCTGATGACTCCCTGGTAGCATGCAATACCACGAACGCTAGTCAGTAGCACTGAAGCTTCTCGTTAAGCGCCAGCTTGGCTTCTCTGTGTTCAATAAGATACGGCAGCGTTGTCATCAACAATGGAGCCTTACTGTCCTCTTGTTGAGAGTAACCAAATAGTTTTGGTAACAACTGTGATGTTTGTGGGTTTCTATGCAACCCATTTCTGGTACTGAATGCTTTTACTTTGGTAGGGTCTGAGTTGAGACATTGTCTTCCTTGTTATTTGGTGACCCCAGATACATTCCTTTAAAAAGTTGAAAAATACATATTTAAAAAGAGACCTGTAAGTTCTCAAAAGGCTTTAAGTACATGGTCATGTCAACCTCCGCTACCTTTCTAAACACACGTAAAATTCAGCTCCTCCATCATCAGGGCATTGCTCTGGCCTATGCCTGGCTTGACTCTTTATGATCATCATTGGCGTGAGACACACAGAAAGGAGTCAGGACTTAGTGTGGAGTAAAGCTAAGCACTCTCAAGGGATGATGGCAGGCAATAGCCGATAGCTTCCCCAGCCTACATTTTAGGTCGGCTTTTCCTAAACTGTGTAGGACATCCTTCGCTGAAGATTGTTTCCTTACCACGGTGATTGGCAGGTCCATATGCATTAACTCTTAGGAAAGAGACAACTATATGTCTTTGTTCTTTTCCAAAAGAAAACCTCAAAAGACAGTAAATAATCTCATGACCTTCCAAGCAGTACACAGTGGCATGATTCTAACCCAAGGCCAGAGAAACCATTCAGATTTCAGAGTTTTGGCCAACAAGCAAAGTCCTGAAGTTTCAGTTCTTGGTTTTACAAGCTATTTTTTTTTTAATGAGGGAAAATAATCACCAGTCACCTTCAAGACTGTCGGTATCTAACAATCCCTCAAATGTATACACACCACCACAGACTGGGCAAACCTGTCCTTACCCTGCTTGAGGAATCATTAGGAAAGGTCGCACATGAAGCACACATCTATTGCTGCAGTAAATGTATCGCATGTGCAGTCCTGCTCCTGAACACCCTTTGGGCCATTCTTTTCCCTTCCTCTCCTCTCAACGCGGTTTCTCCACCTTCTTTCACCATTTCCACTTCCTGTGCTTCCTGGACTGAGCTCAGAATTCCTCCGCCTAAGTCTTCCTTCAGGATTATAGGCAGTTAGTTCTGCCATCTCTGGCTCCTGCGTGGCCATTTACTGGTAATGGCAATGGATTCCAAAGACCCTGTCTCTTAAAAAGACGCTCTGAGGATGCAGATGATTTCCCCATTACTCGGTATACAGTTCTTCTTTGCTTTTAAATCATGATCTTTTTTGCGTTGATATCTTTCTTGATTTTTGTAAGAAATTATCAAGTCATTTTTGTAGTTTATGGGGATATAGTCTCACATCTTATTGAACAACAGATAAGCTCATCAGTTTCTCAAATGGAAATGTGAGAGAACGGTCCATTTCTTCTCTGAGAACTTGGCTGGTAGATGAACTACCTGCAGCGGCTGACGGTCTCTCTTCTTTGTAGATCCTGCTTCTGTTACCATGAAGGTTTCTAAGTCTTGACAAATAAATTTCTCTAAGCTTAGAAAATTTGATTCCTTCATACTTCAGGAATAAAGAAACATTATCAGTATTTGGGACTGTATTATATACATACATCAGAACAATATGAAATTCACTAAATAATTTTGCTAAATTTTCCAGAAAATATGGTGAATTAGCGTGTGTGTGTGTGTGTGTGTGTGTGTGTGTGTGTGTATAATGTATATATACACACACATCTCAGGATATATCAGGATATAGTAGTAATGTCATTTTATGACAGGTATTTAAAGAAACATAGAGAGTGATTTATCTTTTCTCATAAGCCAACCCTTTCATGGACCATATTAATTGAAAAATATTATCAAAATCTATTCTTAGCTAAACAATACTCTGACATGTGTGTACATGTTATGTTTCACCATAGCACCTGTTTGGCTGTCTAGTCTCTGGAGACAGGGATATTAGGGAGGTCTCTCTGAGGAGACACCTGAGGGAAGACATGAAGACCTGGTGTGGGATGATCAGAGAACAGAAGATGTTAGTGCTTCAAGTGGGCAGTAGGACTGGCCATCCAAAGGAGGAGAGAGAGACATATACCTGGGATCAATGAATGAGCAAGAATCAGCATTCCGGAGTGGGATGGGCTGAGATACTGCAGCATATTTGAACTGGCATCAGTCCATTAGGGCTATCATGCCAAAGTACCATAAACTGAAAGGTTTATGAACAAAAGTCATTTCTTAAATTCTAGAGGCTAAAATCAGCATGCCACCGTGGTTAGATTTTGGTGAGGTCTTTATTCCTGGTTGTAACTCTCACTGCCATTTTACCAGGGAAGGGTTCTATTCCCACTTCTGAGACACCATCCTCAGGACCCAAGCCTGAAGGCCTCATCTCCAAATAGCATCACACTTCAGACATCACTGTGCGAGATTTGGGGCAGACACAAACACTCAGTCCAATACAGGCATGATAGTGCATGCCTGTAATCCAGCACTGGGAGGGGTGTGCAGGGGATGGGGGGGCCGAGGCCCTAAAAAATGAGCATTTGAGGTTATATTCAGCTGCATAGAGGGACCCTGCTTCTAAAAATAAGGATAAATAATTCAAGGTTAGAAGCTTGAACTTGGTCGCAAGGTATGCAAATCATGGGATTTAAACAGAGACAGGACATGATCTGATTTGAATTTTTTACAAGATCACTCTGGCTGCTGTGAGAAGAAGAGCGCAAGGCAGGGGAACATGGAGATCTACAGAAGGCTGCTGACCAGTCCCACTGGGAGATAGCTGGGGCTTGGGGACCTAAGGAGAGTAAAGGGGGGCAGGGAATGGAAATTGAAAGTATATGTGAGGGTGTATCATACAATGTGGGAACCAAACACAAACTCTTGTCCATTCGTGGATGGCAAGAATTATAGGCCACTTGACATACAGTCTGCAAATCCAGGTTCAGTCCACCGTGGATCGGACACATGTGCAGGAGAGCACCTGCTGCAGCCTTACCTCCCTCCTGCCACCTTCTACAACAGACCACACAGACCGTCCCCTCCAACCTTTCTTCCCCGGCACTCACCGCTCTATCTCAGTCTCCCACTGCAGCGGGCAGCCCCGGGCAGCCCGTGGGCCATGCAGGCCAGGGAAGCATAACTGCGGACCTCCATGGGTCTTTCCCCTCTTCAGACCTAGTCTCCAAATCTCACCTCTATCTCACCAGATCTTCTCCCCCAACCTTCCTCCACCTTTGACCTGTCATCACAGCTTCAACTCCATCAGGCTTTCTCTGGGAGTCTGCCAGCCAAGTGCAAGAGAGACGCAAGTAGGCTCGGAGAGCAGGTTGGCGAGTTTCAAATCTTCCTCTCCTCCATCCCCAACCCTCCAGGCTCATCCCCTTCCTGTGGGAGAAACCAACAAGTATCTGATTGACTTAAGGCTCACTCCGGAAGATAGAACCCATAACCGACCCTACTTGGGTGACCAAGTATCTACTCTTAGATACTCCAGGGACTTATGGTAAAACCAAATCTACTGCTCTACAAACAAAGCAAAAAATTAATTAATTAATTAATTAAAAGAGCCTATAAATGGGCATTTAATGACATGCTGTTATACTCAGGGGTCAGTACATTGCTCAGCCATCATCACAGAAACATCTTCCCGCATCAGGTGAGAACAGCCATAGACACACCAGCTAGATATTATGCAGAAAGTGAGAAACCTTGCTATATTTGGCTACAAACCCCTCTCTCTCCTCAGGACTAAGGGAAGCCTGGAGAAGGTGAGGCAGAAAGAGTGGGAGAGCCAGAGGGTATGGAGCGCACAGAGTCAACAAGGCCTCCGAAGTCAACGTGACTGACGTACATGTGAACTCACAGTGTTCCCAGGGCCTTCATGCCGGCAGAGATTGAACGCCTAGAGCTGAAAAAATGTGCACCACACCCCCATCCCTAACCCAGACGCCATCCTCAACTGTGAACCACTTGCAAATGAAAATTCAATTTTCTCCAAGGGAGTCTCATTGAGGAAACAAACAGCTCTGAATGGTAGGCCCAATGCCCATCAGTAGATGTCCCACAGAAAACAAACTCAGTGGCATCTCTAGAGGCCCCTTGTCCCATACTATGGATGAAGAGACCCCTTGGAAGGACACTGGGTCCTTCTTGAGAAGCAATTTTAAAGCACGGCAGTGGGGCTCGGGGCATTTTAAAACATAGCAGTGCCGCTCAGAGCATTTTAAAGCACGGCAGTGGGGCTCAGGGCAGAGCTCGGAAACAGAGCGCCTGTCTAGAATGCGCAAGTCCTGGGTTCCATCTCCAAAGCTTCAGGAAATAAATAAGTGAAATGAATAAAAGTCTACATTCCACATGGCAGAAGGCACACTGATTCCCTCCCTGCCATCATTAAGTGAGGCTTCACAAGTGTCACATGAACTATTTTCATCTGCAGAATATTGGAGGTAATTCTTATGCGCTGGTGCCTGATGAGGCTTAATTACTTAATGCTTAAGGGGTGGTTAAAAATGAAAAATGTTTAAATGTCAACTAAGTTTCCATCTAATTGTATTGTAAGCACTTAGCTCCAACACTTGCTGAGGATCCCTCTTTCAGCAGACAGCTATTCTCTTGTGGGACGCAGACAAGCAGCGTTGGCTTTCCCAGCTGTCGTCAGAATTCCATCACTTCCCATCCTGTCTAGGAGATACAAGAGCCAAGTCCTCTAGACAGATCCTTCAATATCTTCTCCAGAACCATGTCAGACAGCCCTTTTATGAGAAGACAGGGACGCCCAGGGAAATGCCCCACTCTCTGGTATCAGTAGAGAATAACCCTTTGCTGTCTAACTTTGGGCACCAGCTCATTTGAACTTTAATTGCATTTTATAGCCATCTTTCTTAATGCAGAGAGCACATGCACACACACACACACACACACACACACACACACACACACACACACGCACACACACCATACATGGAGGTTTATTGAGTGCGAATTATCTTTCCCACTAATCAGGGTCGTGACTCAGACAAGGAACAGTGCACTTGGGCATCACAAGGTGCAGTGCGCTTGGGTGTATCGAGATATTCAGCAGGATCACCTTCCTGTGTCAGTCACTACCCAGGGTGACCAGTCTCTGCTATCTTCTTGTAGTTTTCCATCTTTTTCTCTCAGACAAGCTGTCTTTGCCATGTTGGGTCAGGTATGGTTTCTCTTTCAATAACTTTGTTGCTCATTTTTAATCTTCCAGTTTTGATGGACAGTTTAAAACTGTGCATAAAATGGGAGGAGGTGGGGAGAGACAATTGTCTCGGTGTGTCTTGATGTTCACAGTCTCAACCAGAACCAGTAGGCTCCAAAGAACCCTCAACCTACTCTGGGAGTGAAGGTGAAAAGTATGAGGGACTTACCTGTATTTCCCACTCCCACTGTTTACCTGTATTTCCCACCGTTTCCTGTATTTCCCACTTCCACCATTTCCTGTTTCCTGTACTTCCCACTCCCACTGTATTTGTGTTATTGCTGTGACAATGGCCACACGCCTATCAGCTCAGAACACACGCATGTCATCTCTTCTGATCTGAAAGTCAGAAGTCTGAGATGGGATCCACAAGGTGAGGACAAGGCGGTGGCCACAATGTTGGCAGCTTCCGTCTCCGTGCTTCGTGGGAGCCTTGCACCGTTCATAGGATCCCCGGCTTCCTTCGCCCATGGCTTCCTTCTCAGCCGCAGCAGATCGGCTCCAAATCTCTGTTGATGCTGATGCTCAGCTTTCATCTCCTCTCCATTAAAGGGCTCCTGATGATTCTGGGAATGTCCACATAATCCAGGATACATTCCACATGGATCTTCCCTGAAAGGTAACAGGTGAAGTCACCAGAATTGATGATGATGTCCTAAGGATTTGACTGGCCCCAAGCGCAGAGACAACATATAAAAGCTTGCGTAAGACTTTATTTTAATTAGGTTATTCTCAGGGAAACCCTGTGACGACACAGCAGTCCTCTGTGTAGCCCAAGGTGAACTCATCATCATCCTCCCGCCTCTACTTGTCAACACCTTAGTTTTTATGAGGTCATGATGAGGTTAACGTATGATGAATCTGACTTACATGTATGCAATGTGGGCCAGCAAGTCCCAGACCTCAGTGTTCTGCAAATCGCTGGGGGATCCTGCGACAATGCAATTCCTATGCGGGCAGTTGGGTTAGAGCTTGTGTGTGTCTGACAGGCTCTTGGCTATCGCTGCTGGTTCACAAATGGCCTGCTGAGCAGTGCAGAGAACACTGTGTTTTCTGGCATATGAGATGACTTTTTAACCCTGAAAACTCTGTGCCAAAATCTGGGGTCTGCAAATAGACACACGCCCACGTCTGCCACACAGGGTGTGTGTTGGAAGAGGGGTAGTCTTATATGTTGAGCATGTTCCAAACTCTATATTTTAACCGGAAACGTTAAAAAGACACCCAGTCGTCTTATACTCCGGAAAACGCCGGCACTTAAACCACCATCATTCTACTGAACTGAACAGCCCTTCAGGAAATAGTAGCAGAGATGGAAGGATCCCACACACGTTGCCATCACCTGTGGAATCCCACAGTGATTACTTTTGATGCATCATTTGGTACTGAGTACTCATTACCTTATGTGAATTACTAGCCCATGTCTAAATGTCTAAGATTCCAAGCAAAACCAAAGACAAAGATCTGTATATTTTCATAACCTGCTCTGAAACTCCATTCTCAAGCTCTTTACAGTACAAATGTCTAAGGGAGCCAGGATGCACCTAAATGGAGGAGTGTCTGACAAGCTATCCCATGCAAGACCCTGGATTTGATCATATCACTTAAAAATAAGTGATAAACATCGGAAGGAATATTTGTTGGTTAACTACCACAGTTTTCCTTAATAGGTATTATGGGACCATGGAACATTAGTTATATTGCGCTTATGGAAATGGCAATATGGCTTTTGCCACAAAGCTAACAGTTTAAACCAGATAAATTTATAGCCACGTGTCATGCTATAAAGAGATGAACTCAGTGTGGCTGTGTCAATAATCTGGGTTAATTGCATAATGGGATTTTTTCTAAAGTTGAGTAATTGAATAAAGAAGTATTTCAGAGCACCTGGGCCTCTCACTGCCTCTCAATTACAAAGGATTATATAAAACTGTATACATCCATATTAAAAACAAATTAAACAACAATCACGAATATTATCCAAAATAATAAAGTATCAGCAAGGAGCTGCTCGGTGGGAATTATCTGGAACATTTTAGTGATTGTTGTTTAATTAATTGCTCTGTCGGATGAATGCCTCTCTGCCTTTCAGCGTGCATGGCAGCATGGTATTATATTTCCTTGTCTGGAATCCACTCACAGCTGAACACTTCGCTCAGATACCCTCGCAATGAAAAGAGCATTTAGCTATGTAGGAAAACAACCTCTGTGTGGCTGCCTCTTGGAATTCAGTCGAGAATTACATACTGCAATTGAAACAAGCCCTTTGTCTCAGTGACCGCCTCCTCTGCAGGGGCCATCCCATGCCCCCCATGCTCACCAGGAAGACAATTCAGGACGTGGAACTCTGAGGATGGCTAAGCTGTGGCTGCTGCAATGATGTTGGTGCCGCCAACAGTGGCCCAGTCCCAGCCACAGAGGAGAGGAGATATCAGGGCTGATGACGTCTCATGGTTCAGCAGTGTTAGCCTCCTCTAAAGACTGATCAGGCAGAGAGTCTGTGCTGAGCACTGTCCTGGGCACAGGTAGACAGACAGACAGACACAGACACACACACACACACACACACACACACACACACACACACACACACA
>OU015743.1:3853317-3865426 GCA_907169655.1 Acomys percivali | reverse complement strand
CACACACACACACACACACACACACACACACACACACACACACACACGGTGGCAGGATCCCTGCAGGAACTCCACAGTCCAGCAATAGGCAGCTCCAATTTGCTCCCACTGTGGCCCATCTCCCGGGGTGGGGGGGGGGGGGCAGGGGAGGTGCCTGCCTTTAAAAGCTTCCAAAGATATTTTCCAAATGAATGAACTACTACATGGGTGGATGATCTCATAGGGGGCTTGGTGGGCAGCACAGCCACGGGCATGATTAGCCTCCTGTTAGGAGAGCACTTTACGCAAAGCTGCAATTTACGGATCTATCCTTGAGCCCTGGGTAAGGTATTGCCTCGTGGAATCTCCATGTTACTTAATTTCAGTGTTTTCCTATCAGCTCTGAGTGGCAATGGTTACATTATCATACCCTGGGGCTGGCGCAGAGAGATGAATACACCGTGACCCATAGACTCCTAACACTCTGAGCCCCCGCCCCGCCCCCCCCCCTAATAGTTAGAAACTTCCCGGGTGTGGGCCTCAATGTGGAAAAGAAAGGCACCCAGTAATTTTCTTCTGTGCGACATGCCCAGGGTGATAGCAAAAGCAATTTCCAGTGCGTTGTTCAATCATTCTGCTTTTCTTGGTATTTTCCTGAAATCCGAGTCTAAGGAAAAGGCGAGGAAGGAGTGCTGGGCAGTTGCCTAGACCAGTCAGAAGGAGAGAAGACTTCTGGATAGAACCTAGTTCTCACTAGGACACCGAGGTAGGGTGGCACTTTACCCTCAACCACAGCGGAAAATTTCTCTCTAAGGAAGTTTTAATGGCAAAAAAACCTGCTAATGGCTGCTGAATCTAGCAGTGAAACAACAACAATAACAACAAAACTCGTAAATATTTTTTGTGCATTCAGTTTCCAAATGACATTGCAGCATGCAACTGTTTGTTAAATGACAAAGGACCTGCCCCTAATCACTGCTTTATAAACCACAGAGCTCTGCATTCCAGGACAGTTTTCAACTTGCATCTTGAGAAAGGACGAAGCTGGGCACATGAATCAGTCAGCTGACCCCAGGAGACCCAAGAGGAACAGCAGCACACAAACCAAAAATCTCCTCCTTGAAGATTCTGTTCGGGGCTCGCTGCCGTACCCCTTGCCAATGCTGAGGCAGAGCCATTTCCTCTGAGACCTCCCCTGGACTCCCTGCTCAGTGGAACCGCATCTGTTGAGCAAGATTGTCTCTACCCTGTGGTGGACCGCTGCTGGCTGCCCCAGAGAGCTGAGGAGGGGCTGAACAGAAGCCCTGTGGAACTGCAGTTCTCAGTGTCACCAGCCAGGCTGGACATTGGCAGACATTTTGGGAACAGGCCAGGGAGTAAATACTTAGACTCTCGGTGCCATCCCAGAGGAGAAATTGAACATACTATTTTGGTACTTATATAACATTCCACTCAGGTTTTACTGATCAAATACAAACTGAAATACTGCATACTGTCTTTATAAGGTCAGTCTATACTGAGAATTTAGACCGGGTAGGGGATGTCTCACTCCACTGGCTTTCCAAGCTGTGTTTCCTGTCATGGGTCAGATTGCCAGTTCTCACCCATAATGTCCATGCTAGTTTCCAAGCTTTATTTATTTTTTTATATTTTTATTTTTTTTAGCTTCCAAGCTTTAAATAGAACTGATAACACAAATATGGCCACTCTGGCCACATTTACTAAAATATATACACTAAGGACTAAATCAGAAAATCTGGGCATGGAAGCCACTGACTTGAGTCTTAGCATGGTCGGCAAGCCTTTCTGTTTTACAGGAACGTTTAAGAACCACTGGTTTGGGGCTGGAGAGATGGCTCAGAGGTTAAGAGCACTTAAATGCCCTTCTAAAGGTCATGAATTCAGTTCACAGCAACCACATGGTGGCTCACATCTATAGAGAGATCTAGTGCCCTCCTCTGGTGTGCAGGCAGAACTCTGTATACATAATAAATAAATACATCTTTAAAAAAAAAAAAAAAAAAAAAAAAAAAAAAAAAAAAAAAAAAAACCACTGGTTTAAAGCAAATGTTAAAGGACAGAGTTGGCTCCGTCCATAGTGCTGTTACCATGGCAAAGGCCAATCACAGCTTTTCATCCTATGGTCTGGTCTCCCTGATATTAATTCAATTAGCTTAAGTGGCTTCTTTTCCTTCCTTCCTTCTTTCCATCCTTCCTTCCTTCCTTCCTACAATGCTGGGAATTTAAATCGAGGACCTCAACACTTTGCCAAGCAAGTGCTCTTCCACTGGACTGTACCCCATCTCTGCTGCCCATAGTTTGAATATAAGTTTATAGTGTTTGAAAAACTCATTTGAGAAAAATGGCCCATCTAGCCACACCTGTTGTGAGATTTCTAGAGGAAGAAGGAGTTCTCCTGGGAAGTGAGCAGAGCCCTGAGGAGAGCACCTCTAGGCAGCGATGGGGCTGACCACTCAGAGGCTGCGCTCAGCGTGGGAACCTGGAGCTCTCCGACTGATGCGGTGACTTTTCCACTCTGAATTTCAACACCCAAGGTCCTCTGCTAGTGAACGATAAATGGAGCTACTGTACAGGAGCTGTTTCCCGATGGGATTTGCAGCCTTGGCGCCATAATCATGTTGTACAATTTATAAATAGCGTTTCTGTGGTAAACTCAGCAAGAAATATAGAGAGGGTCCACTCTGGCGCAAGCCTTCCTCTCAGAGACTGTTGTGGTGTCTCCAGGGGCTCAGTGGGGATGATAGACCCAATCTCATTGAGCAAGTATCAACTGAAGTCGGTGAATGCTGAACATTGGTATTACGCATCACTGTCCTAACAAACTGACAGGCTGATGTTTATGCTGACAAAAAGAGTTCAGAGAGCCTATTATTCATGCAGCATCTCCCCTGGGGCAAAATAGGCTGCTTCCCTGTCCATCTGGCACCTTTAAGCGTACTGACGTTTTTTGCTAAAAATTCACATAGCTCTTCAGACCCACTGAATGGTAAGGCTCTGCAGACATTTTAAATAGGATCCCACTGGCCTGATCACACTATCTGAAATTCAAAATGCGAGACTGTTACGGGTTGCATAACCGGGATTAGGGAGGTGGGGTGCCCACTGGAGGGCTGTGACCCAATTAGTTGGGTGAACCCTAGACCTAGACCCACATGCACAGGAACAAGAACTTCAGAATTGTGACGTAAAGCCAAAAGCCTGTAACATGAGGGGAGTCCCCCCCCCCAAAAGGACCTATTGACTTTAAATGGTGTCTCAGACCCGGAGCCCAATGTGCTTTGTCCTCCTAGCAACCCTAGCGAAGCCCCGGCCAGAGCCAGAAACTCAGTACAAACATCACAGACCTACCGAAGAAAGTGCTTTGGGAAAAACAAAAAACTGAAAGTGGGAGAGTTGGTGTCGTACTCAGGGCTTCTATGGTTGCAACAAAAACACCATAATGAAAAATCACATTGTGGAGGAAAGGGTTTATTCAGCTTACACTTCCAGACCACAGTCCATCATCGGAGGAAGTCAGGACAGGAGCAGACAGGGCAGGAACCTCAAGGCAGGAGCTGATGCAGAGCCCACGGAGTGGTACTGCTTCCTTCCCCCCATGGCTTGCTCAACCTACTTTCTTATGGAACCCACGGATGGCCCCGCCCACCGTAGGCTGGGCCCTTCCCCCCCCCCCCCATTGATCACTAATTGAGAAAATGCCTTATAGCTGGATCTCATGGAGGCATTTCCTTTACTGGGGCTCTTTCCTTCTGATGCCTTTAGCTTGTGTCAAGTTGATACACACGATCAGTCGGGACATTAGGAAACTAGGAAACTCATTTCTGGGGCAAATATTCAGTCCTGAGTCTGATCTGCAAATTCCAGAAGTGAGAGGGCGGCTTCTTCCGGCTGCACCGAGGCAGAAGTCCACAAGGGAACGCTGCGCTTGGAAGGAAATGGCACCATGGAGGGCTCCACGCACTGCGACGCCGAAAGGCTCATTTGGTTGTTTGGCTGAGACGGGCTCTCGCTGTGAAACTTGAGATGGCTTCCAAATTATGATGTTCTTGTTTCAGCCTCCTGGGTGCTGAGGGTGAGAATGTGTATTACTGGGGCCAGCATGAAATATGGGCTTTTTTTTTTTTTAAGAAACTAATTTTTCATGTAGGTTGCTTGGACTCAAAAGCAAAAGCTCTCTGGATGTCCCTGGACCTTCCGACTCACGGCCTTCATCCTCCCTCAGCTAGAATTCTGTCTCCCCAAGTGAGTCATAGGAACATAGAATCCCCTTCGCCTTCCCTGGGCCAGTCATAAAACACACAAATATAGCTCTTAACTTCCCTCTCACCTCTCTGTGTAAAAGCTGCCTGTAAAGAAACTCTCTGCCCTACCTTGTTTGATGGTAGGTCCTTAGAGACCCCACCCCCAAAGCGTCCTCATACTCGTGTAGAGAAAAGCTACAGCCGAGGCTGGAAGAATGGAGATGGGCCGTGCTGAGTTTCCAGTCTAGCCCCCATTTTCAGGAATTGGAAACACATTTTAAATATTAAAAATAACAGCCCTTTCTTGCCTCTGCTCACAATTTGCTGTTGTGTTTACTTCGAGGGTCATTAGATGGAGTATTAAAATTATAACACACAACGTCTTTTATGACTATGCTCTTGCCTGACCAGGGGGAAATCATCTTGCTACCCCAGGGTCTAGTATTATTCGTCTGCGTGATCTTTGGGGTTTTTTCAAGTAGCATAATCATTTTGCCTTAAAATGTTTAATATATCCGGAATTCATTTTTCATTGTATTGTGAAGAACAGGGACCTAACTTCATTTTCTGTTGCCTTCCTCATTTTCCTTTATGAAGCAGAGTTTCACTATTAGCTAGACTGGCTTCAGTGTATAATTCTCCTGCCTCAGTCTCCCAAGTGTCAGGAGATTATAGGCCTGTGTCACCATGCTTGGATATAGCATCTATCTGAAAGTTAAGGCAGTAATACTTATTTAGGAATCTTGAATTTTGAAAACTTTTACCAATGTATAAAATTTAAATTTTCTATATTTTAACTGTGACAATTTATTTAATAATTAAAATTTTATCAAATATTTATATCTATGTTTTGTCCACTTTTAACTTTAAAATGGGTTCCTGGGAAGTTGCAACGCTAACAGAGAGAGGTTCTGTATGTGTTACCTGGGATTATAACTTACGTAACTATAAAACTCATCAGAAGCAGAGAACTGACACACACACTGTTCTGTGCAAGGGAAACTTTATGCTCTCTCACCTCTGTGTGGGTTGGTCATCGCTGCCGATGTCACTCACCTGTTGTCCACCCCTGGGAACACAGAGGAGAGTTTTAAATGAGAAAAGTTACACAGTGTAGACTTTGTGAGACAGATAGTTTAAGCACTTGTGATCCATTGAGTTGTGGCTCCTATCAGTAGAGTTTGTTCCTTTTTTTTTTTTTTTTTTTTTTTTTTGTCAGGTGGTATTTGAATACAGTGACAGCGGTGTCTGACACTTCCACCTACTAAAGTACTTTCTGTCCTTTTCAGGGTTGATGTGAGAAGTGTCTGTGAACAGCAATGTATGGGATTGTGTGACTAAGTTTTCTTTAGGAAAATGTTTGAGTGTGTTAAGTGTTGGGCCATAGGATGAGAACAGGTGTCACATCCACACAGCGATGTCAAGAAAGTCGGTTTTTCACCACAAACGTGCTATACTGTCGCTGTTTATTTTTAATTTTAGTAGGAGTCCTGATTGCTCATTGTCCAAATGTGCATTTGCTCATGGTTTACAGTACCGAATGAGCATCTTTTCTAGACTCTGCATCCGTGTATCCCCTCACTGAACTGCCCGTGTATATTGCCCATCTTTCTCATTAGAATAATTTGATTTCACTCTTAAGTTCTAAGAAGTTTCAGATACCCTAGATATTATTTCTTTTTCAGGTATATGTTTTGAAAAAAATTATTTTTTTGGATGCTTATCTTGTCATCTTTTTAGCAGAGTCCTTTGCACGGAGCAGGCAGAAGTCCTTCTGTCCGATGAATCTTCACTTATCAACTCCTCCTGTCTGCCCTGGAGTGAAGTTTTCATGGCTCTTCACTAAACACCATGTACCAAAAGTATTTTTCCTGTTTTTCATTTAAATGCTTTGTTTTTCCCTTGACTTGGATGTGATTGGTTTATTTCTTGTTTAAGGTGTGAGGTTTGATCAGGTGTCAAAGCAAATGGACTCACAGGCTCTCTTAGTTTGCTTAACACTGATATTAATCTTTATATTTATAGCCTTTTAATCCAAAAATTCTGCTTGTAAGACTTTTCTCAATGAAACTGCCATGTATTGTCCCGTCAATGCATTTCTCCCCAAACATGCCTGCAAAAGTATCTTTTATTCACCAGATGTAATCGTTTAACTTGGAAGCTTGCTGCTGAACAAGCTTACCATTTCTAGCTCTTTCTAAACTCTGGCTGGCTGGTTCAACTCAGCTGTTCTAGGTCAAACTCCTCTTCAAGCTGGCTGACTCAATCAGGCTTCTCTTGGCTTTTTCCTGAAGGGCTCTGCTTGGCCTCACACTAACTTGGGCATTATGTTCTAATTTTCTGGCTCCGTCTTATTCTCTGGCTTCACTGCCTCTGCTGACCTACACTGAACTGCATGAACTCACAAACAAACTCACCTCCAACACACTACACTCACTGCACTGACTCCCAACTGACTGACTCACGCCCGCTCACTGACTAAGACTAAGCAGAACTGGCTGAACTCGACTCACAGAACTGCCCTCTTTCAAACAGCGATGCTCCTCTACACACCAGACTTACCTACATTGTTTGGGGTTCAAGGTGTGGACTAAAGGCATGTCTGCACACCAGCCGTACCACACAAACCTAGGAGATCTTTGGATGTGATATCTTGCAATAGTGGTCATGTTTCTGGACTGAAAATCCTCTACACATGTATTGACTGATTATCTATCTCTCTATTATCTATCTATCTATCTATCTATCTATCTATCTATCTATCTATGATCTGTCTATTTATCATCTATCTATCTGTCATCTTCTATCATCTATCACTCTATCATCTATCTATCCATGTATCACTCTCTCATCTTCTATCATCTATCTATCATCTATCTATCTATCATCTATCCATATCTATCTATCTATCTATCTATCTATCATCTATCTATCTATCTATCTATCTATCTATCTATCTATCTATGATCTGTCTATTTATCATCTATCTGTCATCCTCTATCATCTATCACTCTATCATCTATCTATCCATGTATCACTCTATCATCTTCTATCAGCTATCTATCTATCTATCTATCTATCTATCTATCTATCTATCTATCTATCATTTTCTATCGCCTACCTACCTACCATATCTACCATATACATATATATATATATATATATAAAATCTATCTATCATCTATCTATCCTCTTCTATCATCTACCTATCATATCTATCTAGTTAGCATCATCTATCACCTATCATCTATCTATCTATCTATCTATCTATCTATCTATCTATCTATCTCTCTATCTATCTATCATCTTCTATCATCTACTTATCTATCATATCATATCATATCTATCTATCATCTATCTTCCTTACTTTATCACTCTACCTATTTCTCTCTCCTTGTACTCACTGGCTATTCTCCTGTCTCCTGACTTTCATACCTTCTCTATTAATTACTTTTAGTTTCCTGTGGCAGAATGTATGACAAAAATCACTAAAAGGAAAGGGCTTTGTTTGGTCTCCTGGTTTCAGAGATATAGCCCATCAGGGTGAGGAAGGCATGGAGCTAAGGTCTCAGGAGTGTGTGGGAACAACTGTTCACATCATGATAGGCCAGAAAGCAGAGACAGTTTTAGCCTTTCAAGACCCATCTCTAGTGACTTACATCTATTAGCAAGGGCCCGGGTACCAAAAGTCCCATGACTACCAAAACAGCATCACCATCTAGGGACCAAGGATTTCAATGTATGAGCCTATGGAGGACCATTTCACATGCAAGCTAGTGCACCCCCTTCCCTGTCCTTAAGTCTTAGGAAGCAAGCCCACGATAGAGCAGTCTTCACTAGCTATAGAGCAGATACAGATTGCTAAGTCCTCCCTTCGAAACAAGTAGGCTGCAGTAAAGCCAGTGTGACTTCCAGTTACAATGTTACTGGTCTATAATCTCTACAAATTCCTCGGCTGTATAGTTCATAATGAGGTTATATTGAGTTATATTTGTGTGACTGACAGCAAAACCCTAAAAACTGTCACCACATTTGCTTGGTAGGTGTGAGAATGTCATAACCAGAAAGAAACATGTGATTCCAGACCGTTCTTTCAATGAAGAAACCCTGATGACTCTTCAAAGTGGGAGGAAAGCACAATCCTCGGGTGGAATAGAAGAAGAAGAGAGCCTGGGGCTGTGTGTATGATTCGTAACCTCCATGGAAGAGCACCCAAAGCTCTATGGACTAGAGGCTGCAGGGAGGGCCAGGCTTGCGATCCTGTGGCAGCTGTTCTTTCATTTCTTACCTTAAGGTCTTAGAGATTGAGTCCAAGACTAGGCATATGCTAAGCAAGCGCTCTACCATGAAGCCAGCCACACTCCATCCTTTTTACCCTGTAGATCCTGCAGCACATGTAATACTGATGAAAACTTAGAAAGTCTAACAGATGAACACAGAAGTGCTGAAACAGAAGCACCTCAGGCATGTTTGAGATGTGAATACATTGCCTGGTCCATATTAAACAAACAAACAAACAAACAAACAACCATGAGACTTATCTTTGTATCTGTGGGTTGAGCCTGAGCGAACTCTCTGTTTTAAAACAGTGCCGGTGCCCCTGGGCGCTTGTCCCTCTGTGCATAGGGAGATCTTGAATGTAAATAAGCAAGAGAGGAATTCCCGAGGTGATCCCGAGCGTCTGTGTGCTCACTAATGATCAGCAGCGGGGAGTGCACCATGCTCGGATGCGTAGGGCAGGTGCGTGAAGGACTAGGAACAATGGCAAAGGGCGAGCTTGAATGCAGAAAGTGCGCTAGGGCCAGTAAATAAATAAATAAATAAATAAATAAATAATAAATAATAAATAAATAAATAATAAATAAATAATAAATAAATAAATAAATAAATAAATAAATAAATAATAAATAAATAAATAAATAAATGCTGTTCAGCTGGAGATAATGCCAGCAGACACCTCCGGGTGTTAGCTAATGAGCTATGGAAGCCTGGAAAGCAGCCGTGCTGGAATAGACCAGGATGTCAGAGAAGACGGGAGCAGATGGGGCTGCAACAAGACCACTAAGGGGGGGACGTTAACTGGCAAAAGCAAAAATGGCGGTGGTGAAAGAGATTCCCACTAGCTTAACCTTAGCTACAGTAGCTTAGGCTACACTTTTAAAATTATGTTCTTGAGCACTACTGGTGCTTTATAACTAGGTCAAAGTGTCCCGTGGCTCAGATAGAAGGATTGTGCTCTTTCCTGATTTGTAGGGGAAACATATTATCAGAAAACAGTTCACAGTCATAAGGTTCTCTTCCTTGGGCATTTGTTATATATTTGAGGATCCTTCCATTTCTGGGTATGACTGCTCATCGACTCCTGATTGCATCAGCTCTCCGTCTCTATGGATAAATACCTGGCACAACTCTTTAAAAAGTTTGTAGAATTGATGAAATTGGTAAGGGTTTGCTTGGGCTCCCTGCTCGGAAGGTTTACTGTCCATGCCTGTGTGACATCATCATTCTGGCCCTGTGGTGGCTTGTTAGGGTGGAGCATTTGGTGGGCTCATGGACAGATGCAAAAGAGGAGACGGTGAAGGAGCCGGGGTACCAGGTACCTCTCCAGAGCTAACTTGCTGGAGCATGGAAGACTCCTCTTTGCATCCCACCTCGTAAAGATCCCACCATCTCCAAAATGGCTCCCCAGAGTGACACAAGACACCAGGCGGTTCAGTACAAAATCATACAAGAATTTATTTCAAGATTTGCTCCAAGAAGGGTGCTGAAACCCTGAAGAAGCTCAGTGGTCATTAATCCGAATCTTAGAAAGGCCCAGAACAGTGCAAGTACCTAAGCCCAATAGTTTCTCTGAGAACATTGCAAAAACATTTCACTCTGTCTTGTATAAGTCAGTATTTCAGAAAAGTAGGAAAAGTGGCCTAAGGAACATTGCACAAATCCCCTTTACTTAACCTGTATTGTTTTCACATCTATAAGAATATGAGGTCATGAATGACAGGGTGAACCTTTGGAAAATATTTTTACTGTAATCACATCACCCAATATTGACTATTCAATATTATACACTATTTAAATAGTGCGTTAATATGTACAGGGTCCAGAGTTAATCAACATGGCCTTGGGTGGATTTTTCTGCATGAGCACAGGGAGAATGAAGTTGTACATTCTCAGCCAACTTGCTGTGTCCTTTAAATACTTGGGACATTCCCAAGTTCTCCTCATTCTCCATGGGGTGAAAAGATCAGCCAGGATAAAGGAACAGAAGCCACTGCTTGGGCATGGTTCCGAACCGACCCACTTAGAGGCACAGCAGATCTGATGCCTCAGCGTCTGCACATCCCAGGAGAGATGGGAACAGAGAGGCAAGCATCTAGCACTGTGGATGGAGCCCTGGAATCTTTTGACTTCCTCCAAGCTGAGGAGCTCAGCTCCTTCACTGCTGTGGGCTGGCATCCTCACCTGTGGGTTCAGCTGTGGTGGCGCCCTGATGGCCTCGCCTTTCATTCCCTCAATGCTAGGGAGCTGGAGTAGCACATCTTCCCTCCTGGTTTTCATCTTTCTAGAATAAGCCTTTAACCAGGCCTCTGTTCTGGTGAGGATGCTCCGGCAGTGACTGCTTTAAATTATGATCTTTCCTAATTGCTCTCCTCTGCATTGTGGGCTTTCAGTCCTGATCATGTCTATTCATCACAATAAATAGGAAAAGTGGAATTTCCCTAACAAAAAGCAAAGGTGAGGCTGTAACGCTGATTGGCATCAAATTTCCAGAAAGTATCCTTTTACTCTCATTGCGTTAATATCGTCAAAGTCAGAAGCTGTGAGTGACTGGGAGGAATCTGAAATAAATCTGCGACGGAGCCCCTCTGTCAGGTAAAACCACAAGTTCCTTAATAATTTAAGTAGGTCCGCACCTCTCCACTCCCTCTCTCCCTTCCTCTTTCCTCCCCTCACTTCCACTCTGCCCTTTACCATAGCCAAAACCAGGTCCTTGGAGGAAGGACGTTGGAAAGCAATAACCATCTGAAATACATTGTAACACCTCTCCAATATTCCTGCATTTCATTTTCCAGGCTAGGACACCAATGCCGTGCCACCATGGGAAGCTGTGTAATTACTTCGCCCGTCAAGAAGTGATGTCGGCATCTGTGTGCCAGGAAAGAGATATTTGCAGTGCTTCTCCTACATAAGGACAGCCCGGTCTGCTCCAGTAAAAAGAAGCCAGCTCGGGCTGTCGTCAGTAAGATTTTAGACAATTCCATACCAGACTTGGGAGAAGAATGGGGAGATTTTCCCTTCCAGGGGCAAACCATAAATACAGTGTTGCAGTGTGTGCATTTCAAACATGCAGCCCATCAGTTATGGTTCTAACGTCAGAAGAGTCCCATTGGGTAGAGACAGTCTATGGCTACTGATTTGCCTGCTTGGTGTTTTCATGTGCATAGTTTGTGATATACATCTGTGAGGGGGAAGCCTTCTCTTTATAACCCTGACTATAAACGCATTACAGACACCACCACAAGGTCATCTGGGAGATGTGTGGACTCTAGTGTGGTCCTTCATCTGCCCCAGGATAGTGAGCTTTAAGCATTAAGATTCAATAGTTACACATTCAGTAGCCGCCAGCAATGATTCTAAAGCATCATTAGGATTCCAAAGACCCATCACTTAGATTTTTAAATAGCAAGAGTCATGTGATGATTCCTATTGAAGCTGTTGTGAGATATAAGGAACCCTAAAAGTTCAAAGCATAACTGCACTAGGAGTGTGAGGCAGACATCAGTGTAAACCAGTCAAGGAAGAGGACAATATAGACAAGAGAGGGGACAGTATAGACAAGGAAGGAGACAGTATAGACAAGGAAGAGA
>OU015743.1:3819319-3853307 GCA_907169655.1 Acomys percivali | reverse complement strand
CAAGGAAGGGGACAGTATAGGCAAGGAAGGGGACAGTACAGACAAGGCAGACCCTCTTGCTGGCTGGGATTTGCAAAGCAAATTGAGCAGTCTTTATGTGTCTCACTCGCCATCACCATGCCCAGTGCCCAGTGTGGTGGCCATCAGGTCAAGCCCTCTATGAAGGACACTCCTCACAGCCACCACTAGCCAGTGAGCACTGAGGCTCCTCCAGTGACCTTCAGTGTCACTTACCGACTTAGCTCATTTGTCCTTGTACTAGTTTTTTGTTTTTGTTGTTGTTGTTGTTGTTGTTTTGTTTTGGTTTGGTTTGGTTTTGGTTTTTTTGAGACAGGGTTTCTCTGTGTAGCCTTGGCTGTCCTGGACCCACTTTGTAGACCAGGCTGGCCTCAAACTCACAGCGATTCACCTGCCTCTGCCTCCCGAGTGCTGGGATTATAGGCGTGTGCCACCACGCCTGGCCCCTGTCCTTGTACTAGTTACTAATTAGTTTTGAAGAATCTAATGAGATTCCATGCTAATATGACCATGTGTTCTAATTATTTCCTTCTCCAGGATGCTTTTAAATGTTTGTCTCATTTCCAGCCCCCAGTTTCCAGAGCCTTCCCTGAGTGCCCAGTCTAACTGATTCTTTCCTACTGCCTACTCTGACCTCCCCCTTAAATTCTTTTTAACTTGTTCATAAGACTTACTGAGACTCAACACTCTGCCCTTCATTGGCTCACATACTTGCTGACACCTGCAGAAGGTGTTTGCTGCTGTTGCTGTGTGGTCCCCACTCTGTGCCTGCAACAGTGATCAGAACACAGTAGGTGCACAACAAATGTTTCTCAAGTCACGGGGTGGGGTGGGGGTTGACTTACAAAAGTACTCTCCTGGTGAATCAAAGGCCTGCCACCCAACTAGCAATTTTGGGTTCCTTTGGCTCTTTGCTTTTGATATTCTCTGTCTGTGTCTTCTGTTTGTGCTGTGTACTCACAATAGCTCATACCACAGCTAATGTTCAGAGGCTGGATGGACATATGAGTTATGAGCAGCTCCAAGGAGGACAGCTATCTACTCATAATGCTGTAAATTATGCAAAACAGCATGAACATCAAGATGGACGCTCAGACACATTTTGGGAAGGCAGGCCGGGGGCAGCTGTGGGTCTCCTCTGGCTGCGTCCCTGATGATGCTCTCGCCGCCAAGCCCTCACTGAGCTCAGCTTTGATCCGCTCAGGCCTGCCAGAGCACTCCAGTTCGCATCTCAAGTCTCAATTATGTTGAAAGGCACCGAATCCAGCTTTGATGGTGTACATGGAAAGTGGCAGAAAATTCAAGCAATTTGGGGGAAACTCAGTGAACAAAAATGAACCTACTTGTTAAAGACAACAACCTTTAGCAGATTTTTATGGATAATGATACAAAGGACCCAGCGAGGGCTGTCACTGACACCTGTCACCTGTCTGAGTAACGGTGGGGGACCCTGCGGGCCATGTGCTGAAGATGGTGCTTCACAGCCTGCATCGGCTCCTTCCCTCAGTCCTTGTTTTGGGTTTGAACTCTTCAGTTGCTTCTCAGAAGCACAAGAAATGGCCTTGTCTGCGACCTTAACACCAGCACAAGTCTCACTTTGGCTTCAAAATTGAGTTCTTGAAGGTTATCTCCTCAGAGTTTTGCTTGCAGGACTCTGGGGCACTGGAAGCTGAGGCAAGCACTGGTCCCTCATCACACAGTAGAGCTCCTGGGGGGAAAGGCTGGAACACAGCAGCACCACAGGCGCTGACTCCAGCACACCCCAGGGCTCAGCAAAGCCCAGCTGTGGAGATGTTATCCTGAGGCTTTGCAATCCCATTGCTTCATCAGGGCTTTCTCTGAGTTCTCTCTCCTTATCTCTGCCGTTCCCAAAAAAATCAGATGGACTTTAATCTGTGTTTCGCTCTGTGTTTTCTGTCTACTAATCTGCACATATAATGAAAACTGTCAGTGAAAAAAATATACATTGAAATTGCCTTGAAGGTAAAATATAAGGGGTCCACATAAACTTGGGTTCCAGAAACAAGCTATTTTAGGGGATGTGCACTCTGGACAGTGTTTTCATTTGTTAGACCTGCTGATTCTAGCTCTGTGCCCTATGTAGTGTTTTACTTTGCGTGCATTTTTTGTCATTTTCTTTCCTGTTGTCAGGGTATGAAGAGAGTGAGGACAAAACAATGGAGGGGCGTGAGAGGCTTTATGTCCTCTGGCCAGGCCTGCAATTTCCTTCTTTTCCAGTATTATACTATCTAGAGAGTTTTTTCTGACGTCCTCAAACCGCTGACCTGCAAAGTGTTCTACTGGTTCTTACAGATGTATAACTGGACTGAAGAATTATATATGGGTTTGAAATCTGGACTTGAACAAACTAAAATTAAGGTACTCGGGTTAGTCATAAAATGAGTAATGGGTAAAGTGTTCCACCCTGCAGATCGCCTTTCTGGAGAATTTCTGTCCATAGCTCCGGGGGGGGGGGAGGGGACAGGGATGGCCTCCTCACAGCGGGTCCCCTGCAGATCCTGGAAAACGGTAGAGAGAATGAGGGAGCCAAGCTGGGCGATGGCAACACCAGTGCTGACTTATCTAAGTTTAGTGAGTGTTTACAATGTGCTAAGAATGGGCTTGTGCCAACTAAACTTAGTAAACCTCGTCACAGTCATGCTATGAGGCTAACGTCAATATCATTATCCCCATCGTGGATGGAATAGCAGAGGGAGGCAAGATTAAGTGGTTTAGTTACGTAAGTTAAGCAGTCAGTCAGTGGAGGAGACTGGTTTCCAGAACCCTCCTCGCACACTCCATAGTGTGAGCACTCTGAGAGAGAGAGGGGTATGCAAAGGTGGGAGCTGCTGACCTTCTGGTTGGACCAGGCCACCTTCTGTGGGCAGAGTCCTGAACACAAAGGAGGTGCGCGCATAGCCTAACACTATGCCTCAGGTGGAGGAGCCCAGACGTACAGGCTGTCCAGTCAGACCCAGGCGGATGAAATGATCACACAGCGAGTGGTTGATTACATTATATGAGGCCTTTTTTTTTTTAAGTTAAAATATAACTACATCCCCCTCTTCCTTTTCCTTCCTCCAACCCATCTCCTTTATCCTTCTCTCAAACTAATTCTCTCTTTTTCTTTGATTGTTAATACATGTCTCTTTTCCTTCCCTCTAAGTATGTAAAGCACAGCCTCCTCGGTCACCGTGTTACTTGCATGTATATGTTTTAGGGGCTGGCCACTTGGTATTGGGTAACCAACTGGGGACCTCTTCACCGGGAAGACTACTTCTTCTCGGTTAGCATTCCTCAGTTGGCTGTAGTTCTCGGTCTAGGGTTGCAGAGAACAAATGATCATGTGGTCCCAGCCCCAACTGGTCCATCTACAACACAGAACATTGTCGAAGATGGGGCAGGAAAGATCGAGATCGCAAGAGTCAGTAGAACAAGAAGTCTGCTTATTCCAAGAAATCTGACCTTCTGAAAGAGTAAAAGGGAAGTTATGGGTCAGAGTTTAGCACAACTATCCTCGGCTAACCTTTTCCCTCTGCGCTTAACTTCGCATGGTAGTCACATGTGCAAAATACCAAGCTGAGTGTTTAGATCCTGGGACATAGGTGAATTAGGTGACACTGGATCCTTGGTCATCTGCTTGAAGGAAGTTGATTCTGAACCTCAGAAAGCAGTGGCCAGTGAAATAGCAAAAAGTAGGGGACCGGAAGGACCCAGAACCACCTTATTGCTTCAAAGAATACTTTGACACAGCTGGGAAGGCCCTGAGGATTATGGGTGACAGTGTATTGCAGAAAGGGGGGAGAGGGGTAAAGAGCCCACTGTAAACAGGTGGACGTTGATTTCTTCTGATGTTCTGAGCTGAAAACAACAACAGCAATGACAACAAAATGACTGAATATGATAACATAAGAGTCACAGAGAGCCGTTCACAGTACCCAAAGAGCCCAGTTTGGAAGGAAGACTTTGAACAATAAACTCTAAGCATTTGTTGCAATCATCAATGTAGGAAGCAGCTGCCTACATCCCACACACAGCCCCTGTGCAGGTTTAGTTTATCTACATAAAGATTTTTCTCTTCTCCTAATCCATCAGATGAGTTTTGAATGTGCACCTTGTGGCCATGATTTACGCAGAAAGCAAAGCTATTAACTGTTTGACCCACCTACCAGCTTAATATCGTTCTTTAATAGTATTCCTGTTCACGTGCAGGTCCCGCAGGAGAGGTTGTTGGAGTTGTCACTGTGGCCCTTGGAAGCCGTCTCTGTAGTGAAATGGGGCTGCAGGTCCAGTCTTTGTACAAAACAGCAGATTACTATCGAGCATTCAAGAAATGTACAGATTGGGAGCCAAAAGGGCTTTAGCAAACCACTAGAAGGAGTTGTGTTGCTTTTGCAGTGATTTCCGTAAAAGGAGACATTCCATGGTGGGGCAGGAAGGTGTTATCCTGTGTTTTCTAATTCTGTGGTGCAGAGTTGAAATACGTGGCAGGAGATCAGATCAAAACTCCAATCGTAGCTCATCTCCAGATGCCCCCTTTCAAAACTGCAGGTGGTGCCACTTCTAGGAGTCACGGTCCCTCTATGCCCTCCCATCTCCCGCCACTTCCACGCTGGCCTCATTGTTCGTTATTCATCTTCATCTTCCTTCATTGTCCTTTCCCACAGTGCGTGCTTGAGACGTTACAAGCCTTTAGAACAACCTTGAGAGCGAGGCTGCATCTATGGGTACCAGAGTTCACCTGTTGCCCTGTTGAACAGTAAACAACACCCACTACAGTCACCACCCCTAGGCATCCATCCTTGCTTGGATGCCACGTTTTTTATCTGCTTTTCTGTTCCTCTCTGCCTGAATCCTGGCCATAACTAACTGAAACCTGCCTAACTTTCTCAACACTCTGTGGGGAAATTCCATTTGAAAATTCCTTTCCCTGTCATTTCTACTATGCAGCTGAGAGAAGGAAGATAGGAAATATGCTCCCTCTCTCTCTCTCTCTCTCTCTCTCTCTCTCTCTCTCTCTCTCTCTCTCTCTCTCTCCTTCTGTGTGTGTGTGTGTCTGTCTGTCTGTCTCTCTCCATCCCTCCTTCCCTCTCCCTTCATGCGTGTGTGATGTGGTGTGTGTGTGTGTGTGTGTGTGTGTGTGTGTGTGTGTGTGTGTGCTCTTCTCTCCAAATGACGTCGAGACCTCGGACCTCCCTACCCCCACCTCTCCTCTTTGAAGCTAACCCTGACTCCCATTCCTGGAGAATGAGTTTCCCTTTGAATGCTTGGCTTACCTCAGAGGGTAGGAACTTCAGGGCCTGCCTAAGGGAGCATCTCCGAGCTTGTCTCAACCTCAGATGAGCCAGCCCTAGCTGCCCACGTCCCAGGGAGCCTCTGAGGTCCCTTAAGGCCGGTTATACAGCCCAGTTCTGCTGTACTGCAATAGTGTCTGACAGAGATTTCCACGAGTCCGGTGGTTCACTCTGCCCCACCCCTGCTGGGTTCGAAGCGTGGGGGGGGGGCGTAGGGGGGAGACATCTTACTGTGTTGTTGGGGCATCCATACTGCAAGCTCCCAAGTGTAGGTGGGGGCAGGGAGCGAGGCAATGAACACTATAGAGTAGGGGCTATAAAGAAGAAAAAGAAGAAAGAGAGGGAGAGAGAGAGAAAGAAAGAAGACAGCGCGAGGGGGCGGGGGAGGTGCTGGAGGGAACAGGGATCTGGAGACTACCCCTTGACTCCGGGGACAACAACACTCAGATTTTGATGGGGAACTCCCTGGGAGGGGATGGCCTTTCTTTGGATCCTTTCAGGCTTGGTGCTCAGACAGGTAGTTGGGAGAAAAAGAAAGAAGCTGTCAGGCAGGCGATCCTTTGGCGGTATCCAGCACCCTGCCTGGCGCGATCGCGCCCCGACCTGGCTCAAGAGCGCGGTGCAGGTGTCGTCTCCCCTGATTCCCCTCCTGAGAAGGGGGGCAAGTCGCTTCCGAAGGGACGGGCAGCGGGCAGGAGAGGAGGCGGGGGAGGGGCTGAGGAGCGGGGGGGGGGGGGGGGGGGGGGGCGGGGGGGGGGGCGGGTGCGCCTCTGAGAGCCTAACCGGGCCGCGTACCGACTGCCATCCTGCCGCAATTTTCCTGTGTCATGGCTCCGGTCTCTTAGCAACGGCCGCCAGTCCGGCCGCCCGGAGCAGCCGCCGCGGGCTCAACTCCACCCGGCGGAGCCCGGCGCGCCGCAGCCACACAAAAGAGGCGCAAGACCGGGAAGCGCGCGGCCGCAGGGGCCGGCGGGGAGCGCAGCGGGAGGGGACAGCGACAGCCTAGGTAGCGCGCCCGAGGGAAGAAGGGCTCCAGGCAGCGCGGGATGCGGAGGACCTGACACTTCTTGGAAACTCTTGAAATGGCTCCCGCCACCTCGCCCGAGGGGACTGCTAGCCCCTGGAGCAGGTTCATCTGGGCCGGGCTGTCCAGCCTTTCTTGCGCCCGGGGCCTCGGGGCGCTGTCCCTGCACTACGCCGTCGGCTCGGGCTGAAAAGTTTCTCCATGGTTCTTTGTGTCTCCCAAGCTGCCCCGGTCTCCCTGGGTAAGTGAGCGATTATTGTTTGCTTAGAGTGCCTCCATTTTGAGCAATTCTGTCAATCCCCGGCCTCCGAGCGCCTTTCACCATCCCTCCAGTTCCCAAGCCCAGGCCCCTCGGAGGGTATTCCGAACCAGGTGTTCCCCTGGGCGTGCTACCAGAGCTGCGCTGCCCAGAAAAGGCGAGTTGAGGGTTGCCTTCACTTCTCTCCAGCCAGTCCTTCCTCCAGAGGCGGACTCGCAGCTGCTGCACTCATGTGACTAGACCAAAGCAAAAGGGCAAGAGGCTCGGGGCTCTGAGGGCCAGGGGCCGGAGGTCGAGGACCCGGGTTGGGTGATGGGCACAGCATCGCGTACAACCTGAGGGACCCTGAGTCTCTGATGCCCGGCTCTATCCATCATGAGCGGAGAACTTGAATCTCTCTCTGTCTCTTGGAAGCAGTTGTATTTTTAGACATCCTTCTTTTGATTTCCCCATCCTCCATTCCTTCGCCAAGGCAGGACTCGCGCCAGGCAGCCAGTTGCGAAGGCAGAGGACATCCACAGCTAAGTTTCTTTTCCCTCCTTAGGTCTAAGGAAAGCCTCAAAGGGGGCTTCTCCGTGCCTCCTTACCTTTGTCAGTATTCTGTGTCAGATCTCGATACCCTGAAAAGGAGTTCATCTTTCTAGAGAGCTGGAAGCACAGTAAACTGGGGGAACTAATTACTAGCTATTAAACTAGTTTAAAATATCTTCTGTAAACCATTGTTGAAATCCATTCCGTCTTGCCTTATAATCTGCTGGATGGAAAGCTGGCTTGCAGAGGAGGAAAACAAAAAGGTGCTTTGCCCCTCCAAGACATCCAGCACCTGGGGGCACCTGATCAGCCCCCAACAACAACAAACAACAACAAAAAAAAAAAACGTCTGCCCATCCATCTCTCTTCAGGGAGCCACCCTGCTGGCTGAAGCTGCCTTTGTTTCTAAAATCCCTGGACCTTAAAGTCTCTGGAAGCCAGATCAGACTTCAAGATCACTAAAGACACTGGAACCTACAGTTGAACTAAAACAGCACTATCTATGCTGCAACCATATAATAAATATAAACATGGGGGCAGTCTCATGCATATTCAGTGCTTATGCTGACTGGTTCAGGACCTTTTTAAAACCCAAATTTAAAGGTTTACGGACTCAGTCTCACCACAGACTCCTCCCTAAACCATTTGGCATTTCTCTACTGAATTCCAACCAAGTTCCAAGAAGACACCGATTTGCAAACAATATAAAAACCTGACTGCCATTTGCTTGCCCATGTGGAGAAAAGATCCTACCCAGATTGGTATGCTGAAGGAAATCAGGGGCCAGAGTTCTTCTTTATCCAAGCATCAATTAAAAACAAATATCTGCCCAAGGAACTTAACATTTTCAAAAGATAATTCATTCTACTGCATGGAGTGTCTTGAAAGAATCATACACCCGACGGGTTGGGAGGCCATCTGTATCTTTCAGGGCCACGTGATGCCCTTAGTTTTTAGCATTTCTATTACAGGAGGGAACAACAGAGGATGCACTGAGGGCCCAGCAGGACTGGAATTTTAAGAGCTAACAGATAACTGCAAACAGGCATCAGTTCTTGTACCTACTTAGGCTGTATAGCCAACAACCCAAAGAGCTTACCAGAGGTAAACCACTGTTGCTATCCACTTCCCCCACCGCCCCCTCCATGTGACCTTCTGAGAAAGAGATAAAGAAAAACAGCTTTTATTTGTGGAAATGCCTTCCTATAAATCATCATTATGTAGCCTGCCTTACGTAGATGATTGTCTACTCATTTGAACACTGGGGTTCTGTGTAACGCTGTTGGTACATTGATAAAGGATCAGAAGGCTATTATGGCAGAGTTTTCTCTTATTTCTCAATACTGTCACTTTCCCACACAAGAGAGCAGTGTTTCTTGGGGAGATTCCGGAGAATTTCTCATAGTCTCTGATGAAATCTAGCACAGGATACCTTTAAAGGGAGCTCCTGCAGGGGAGGGGAGGAAGCCAGAAGCAAGAGCTCAGTTACATAACAGTTACCTAAAAGGAAATATCCCACACCAAGAAGCTGTCCAGATGTTGCAGGCTAGGGAGGACAGACTGGGAGAAGGCTCTGCTACCTATTGCCTGAGGACCAGAGTAGCCAAGAGGCAACATTATGGAAAGATTTGTTGTTGGTATTGAAGTAATAGCTCTGAGATTTCCTGGGTAATGAACCGCATCAGTTATCTGAAGTAAGCCATCCTGCCAGTGTGCAGCCGTGTTTCACTCTCTCCTGGGAAATGAATTCCTCTCTTTTTATACAGTAGTAACTTTCAGAACTGTTTAGTGACTTTGGGCCGCACTTGGCCGGGCAGGCAGAGTCCTGGCTCAGAGGCCTGACACTGCAGAGGCCTTTCCTTTGGGAAGCTTTTCCACTGAGGTGAGAAGCAAGGGAAAACACTCTGACCACCACTTTGAGTCCCCACATCCACAGGGTTTATGAGGACGATAGGGATGCCGCTGGCTGGCTGGCAGCCAGGAAGCCTTCAGAGGAGCAGTGCTGGGGACTTCGCTCTTGGAACACGTGGGGGATGGGATAGGAAGAGGAGAAAGCTTTTCTCGAACCTGTTCAAGTTACCTTTCCAACTCTGGTCCGTGTACGCAGCCCTTGGCCTTGGGGTGGGGGTGGAGACACACCTGGAGTTGGATCCAGGAGCAGGGGCGATCTTGGAACATGGGCTGTCGCTGCAGCCAAGCCAGCGCCCTCTGACTGTGTTCCTCTGCTTTGCTGCAGGAGGAGGTGACCAGGCAGCTAGCGGGCAACCAGCGCTCCCCCTGCGCAAGCTTCTGCCCCAGCCCTAGGGGCCACTCCTGCACAGCACCAGTTCGCCATGATCGCCACCGGTGGCCTGCTGAGGATATCCGCCAGAAAGCAGGATCCGCTCCGGCCTCCCAGCCAGGTCCCTAAACGCAAGAAGAAAGCCAAGAAGAGGCGTAAAAACGACGTGGTGGTGGTGAAAGGCAAGCTGAAGCTTTGCTCTATCTCGGGCCTCATTGCCCTTTGCGGGATCCTAGTGTTGTTGGTGGGCATAGCCATGGCCGTGGTGGGCTACTGGCCAAAAGCCAGCGCAGCCAACAACAGAGGGGGGAGCAAGCAGTTACTGCCCCTGGGCAGTAGCCATCGCATGGCGACCACCAGCAACAACAGCAGTGGCAGCAAAAACCCAACTAGGAGCCACTCTGGGGCGCCAGGGGGCATCAACTCCAGTTCTGTGGGCGGGCCCAGGAGCTCGCCCCCTGCTCGGTCTGCCGCCGCCTCCTCTTCTTCCACCTCCACGTCGGTGGGCTTCTTCTTCCGAATCTTCTCAGGCTACTTGCACTCAGACAAGCTCAAGGTCTTTGGGCCCCTCATCATGGGTATAGGCATCTTCCTCTTCATTTGTGCCAACGCAGTCCTCCACGAGAACAGGGACAAGAAGACCAAGATTATCAACCTGAGGGACCTCTATTCTACTGTCATCGACGTGCACAGCCTCCGCGCCAAAGACCTGGCAGCGGCAGCGGCTGCGGCTGCAGCGGCAGCGGCCTCCTCCTCCTCCTCTACCGCCGCCCCCAGCTCTGCGCCCCCGGGGACAGCACCGCTCAATGGATTTCTCAGCTACGTGCAATCTCGGGGCCTGGAATTGAAGCCCGGCAGCTGCGCGGGCTCTGCAGATGCCTTCGGGGCTGCTGCAATGCTGGCCAGGGGCTCATGGCCCCACCCCGTCGGGCGGGGTGGAGGCTGCGGTGGGACTCGAGAGGCAGGGTCGCAGCCAGACCTGGCGTCATCTCCGCGCTGTCTGCGGGAGCCCCCGAGCCTGGCCGAGGCTGTGTACAGCATCTACCGCGAGCGCTCCAGTGGGGCTGGCCGTCGCCGGACCACAGTGGCCGCAGTGGCTGCGGCCACAGCCACTGTTACCGCGGCCGCCAGCGGCAGTAGCAGCCCGGCGCCCTGCAGCCCAACCGGGAGTTGGGGTCGCCAGAGCACCGCCAGCTCCCTCGTGGGCTCCTCGCTGAGCGCCTTCGCGCTACTGCCTTTGCAAGGGGACCCGGACAGAGACAGGGATTCGGAGGGCGCAAGCTGCAGCTGGCACAGGCCTCCCGGGGAACGCGGCTCCCGGGATCTCCCTCGGGGAGAACTAGACCTGAGCTTGACGGACCTCCGGGGAGCCGAGGGCGGTGCGCGCTGGGCATCTTGCGAGCCAGATGAACCCGAGGGCGCGGCGACAGCACGCACCGCCAGGGGGCAGGGCGGCCGCCTGCCCAGGACCGGCAGGTACGCGGCCTGGCGCCGCCGCAGCACTAGTGGGCTCCTGAACTACCGGGCGCCGCCGTCCCCTGAGCCCCCGCCCGCCCCGGGAGCGGCAGACACGGACTCCGGCCTTCCTGGTTCAGCCGCCGCGCCCTCGCTCCCTCTGCGTCCCAGGGACTCGCCCGGCGTCCGGCGGGACTCCCACAGCTCTCAGTCGGATGACCAGTCTAGCAGCAATAAGGGCTACACCCCTTTGAGGGAGGCTGACACCTCTGTGGAGTCGGTCGTGGACGTGGTGGTCAGGAAAAGCCTAGACTGTGTGGACGCCACCGATCCGGATACAGAGCACAGCTCCCCAGAGGGTCCCAGCGCAGAGCCAACTAAGGCGGAGCAGCAGCCTCTGTCTGGGCAGAGGCAGTTTACAAACAAGGAGAAACTCTTCCTGATTTCCAGGTCCCACACCACAGGAATAGAGGACCCTGAACTGGAAAACACTTCGACCTAGGTCGGGGTAGGGGGCGCAGGAAAAGGAGACGCACGGGGTAGAGTCCCACAGAATCCCTGCATTAAAAGCCCCAACCCTACCCTGAATTCTTGGTGGACAGGTCCAAGGAAACCATTCAATACCCAAAGAGCTGCAGAATGCTGCCCTTGAATTTGCGTTCACAAGATTTCCTGTAGATAAATCCATCATATTTTTTTTAAGCCAAGTCGTCTTTTTATGTCCGATGGTGATTGTAAGTTCCATGAAAACCAAATGTATTAAAAGATCACAATCTAGTTCATTAGATGATATCTCTTAATTTTCTTAGGATCAAAATAATATATTTTTGACAGTAACTCTGCACTTTACTCCAGTTTTTTCCTTTGCCCTCCCAACACCCAACTTTCCTGGCCCCTGCACCCTGCTGCTGACTTAGTCTGTAGATGCTTGTGAATGAACAAGCTTTTTTTATTTCTGCCCTCTTCCAGAACCTAGAAGGGGCTGTGTCAGTTCTCTTAGAACTGATCTTTCTAGGTGGAGGCAAAGCCCAAAACACAAGTATTCAGGAAAAAGGGTTCCCTTGTGTCACCCGGCTCTGCTCCGAGGCTGTCCAAAGGACTTTTTTTTTTAAAGACTGTTTGAATTTTGCTACCAGGGTACGTGAAGGCTGGAGGGAGCCAGCAACTAGACTGGACAGCTATATTCCTAACAATACCATGTACACACCATGCTTTGCTGAATATTATCACACCAGTTCGGAAAATAACGTTAATATTTAAAGCCTTTTTAATTTTTTTTAAAAAAAGCTTCCAAATAGTTAAACATAACATTACCTCATTTTGCCTGGGAACTCATGGTTCTAGGGCACAGTAAACAGCTAACAGTTTCTCTCTTAAATTAAAAATATTCTGTACTCATCTCCTCCCAGAGTGGCAGAGGGTTAGTGAAAGTATGAGTCTCCAATCCATCTCCAGAAGGCTTTAACTTGAAGACATAGGGAAGTATGGGAATTTCTCTTTTATGTATAATGAAACCCTGAATAAATAGTATTTTTTCTATAATAATTATAGTTAACCTCAGGGTGCCAGGGCTCCCTTTTTTTCCCACACCTGTTTCTCTATTTGATCTTGATTTTTAGGTTCCTGGTCTTGTACCTATGGCTGACACTAGTGTTACGATAGTTCGGGAATGGTTTACATTTTGACAGTGAGTCAATTTCCAAGGCCAGAAAACAAGATGATTTTCAGCTCTCATCCCTCATCCCTCTTCCTTTGAGTGTGACCTGAGGATGGCTCATTGCAGGAGATAAAAACACTGCTTGAATGACGGACGGATGAGCTTGCATTGCTCCTCATGAGTGAGTGGCCATGCTGCGGAAGGCTTATGGGCTTGGGATAGAAGGGGCTCATGACCTCTGCTAGCTGTGAAACTATTAAGAGCATACACATAGGCCTCCAACATGGCATCTGTAGGATAAGGCCAGCAAGACCCACACTGCTCTAAGGGGAACTGAGCAGGAAGGAAGAACAGGTGTGGGGTAGAGTTCAGAGTCTGGTAGAATTCCTGAGGAGCTAATTTAACAGAGGGGCTGCCGGGTTACTACAGACCCTGTGCTGCGTATCTTCTGCCAGCTGCAGCAGGAGGTAAGGCCCCACCCACCCTGGGCCTCTGCAGTCTGGGGCAGTTAATCATTATCTGCAGAACCACAGACAAATCACTTAATCCTTCTGGGCCTCTGGTGAGTGATGTAATCTCTGTGATCCCCTTCAGCTCTAAAAAACTTAACTTAAATTCAGAGTATTGGATTTATGCTGGGTACAACCTAATATTGTACAGACAACTTAGCCAAGAGTGATATGTTCCATAAACTTCCAATATACCTTTCTTTAATAAATTTTAAATGGGTCTAATGTTTTTTTGGACTATACACATTAAGATAATAACTTCCCTTGAATCGCTGCATTAATTTACTGAATTTTCTATAAAGCAAGAGTGAGTTTCTAAAGAACAAGAGGGACAAACAAGCACAACACCCCCCTCCCAACACCTGGTGACACTGTAGTACCACTTTCAGCTCAGAGAGTATATTACTGAAAAGTTAAAAACCCGCCCTGCTATTCTTCAGTGCTGTGTCCAGTCCTCAGGAAATGCAGCACAGTGATATTTAACAAATTCTAAAGTTACTTTCTCTTAGCTTAACTAAAGAAAGATGGACAGAATAAAAAAAATTTCCCTTGCGAAATAGAAGATTCAGCATAAATGACTGGCTGCAGTTAGTGATAGCGATGGCTAGACAGTATTGATCAGATTACATAAACGCTAGTTGCCCACGTTAATTTCATACATAGGGTCTCCTGAAGTTGTTAATCCTTAAGCAACCTAACCTAGCTGAACATGAAGCCCTGCACTGGGGGTACCAGGGCGAGTCACACTCTTAATATCTACAAAAGAACAAATCCTCCACAGTAACAACCCTAACTTTCTCCTTACTATTTACTGTGGGTCGGGTATTTATCTACCAGCTCCGTGTATACATCAGTGAACCTGTGTGGCAACTCTCCCTCGGCAGGCTGAAGACAAAGGTGGAGCCCTGGCCTGGGCGGGGAAACGATAGAGCTAGGTGTTTTCAGTTTTTACAAAGACTTGGATCTGCTGGCAGATAATGGGATGTGATTAGACATTCTGGAGATTATTTCAACCCTTTTCCCTACTTTGCTTTCTATTAGATGCCCTTGCAGGGCCACGCATCGAGCTGTGTAGAGACGTGCAGAGACATGCTGAAACACGGTCAGATAGAAAGCTCAAGTTAGTGTCTCAGTGCATTGACGGGCATATGTATGACTGTGTAATTTTTAAGGGATCTTTGGACCCAATCAATAAAAGTACTTGAAGGGACTTTTCTGACTATAGAATATCCCACCTTTTATTTATAATAAACACTACTGAGATTTAGAGAAAAAAACAGCAAACACATCAACTTGTTCAGAGCAAAGCGACAGTGACAGACCCAGTGTGCTGAGCTATTTATAGCAAACAGCAGGGCTTGTCTTTTTTCCCTTTGAGTTTCTGTCCTGTACTAAGTGAGTGACCACTGGTAAATTACTCAGCCTCTGTTGTCTCAGTTTCCTTTTTCTATACAGGAATAAAAATGAGAGCTACCTCAAAGGGATGGAATACTGGTGAAATGGCTTAAAATAGGCTTGGCACACAGATAGTGCTGTAAAAGTTTCATCAGTTTTATTTCTAATGCGATCAACTGCTAAATAGACTTACTTCATATGGGCTTCGTTTTTTTGTTCACAGAAT
The DNA here is from genome assembly GCA_907169655.1 of Acomys percivali. Lineage (NCBI taxonomy): Eukaryota > Metazoa > Chordata > Mammalia > Rodentia > Muridae > Acomys > Acomys percivali. The sequence continues at coordinate 3,838,658 of OU015743.1, read as the reverse complement.
AATTTTAGGTTTAAAAACCTAATGTGTGCATCACTAGAGCACAGTGGCCTGAAGTGTGACTTCCAGGTCTTACATAACACTGCCTGGGTTTCTGAGTCTGTTAAATAGCAATAATAATAGCATTTGACTCATAGGATTAATTATTCAAGTGAGGGCTAAATAAACTAATATGCTTAAAGGACTTAGAACAATTCTTGGCACACACAAAAAAAATTCAGCAAATGCTAAGCACTATTATATAAGCAAAACTCAGAAAAGTAATTAGTAGTCTAAATTTATTACCCGGTTGTTAGGGACAGTGACAGATTTATTGTATAGAAAAGTCTTAATAACTTAGGTATATTAGAAGAAATAGATCTTCAGAAGCAAAGCCTTTAACAAGGATGTAGACTCTTTGCGGCGCAGGACCATGATGTTACATAAGAGTGGGTGAGTGCCCAAAACCCGTTGTCACTGCATTTGGCCGCCATTTGTGCCCTGTGTGCTTACTGAAGTTGGGCACATCTGAAAGGCCAGTGTGAGCTCCTGAGGTCACAATGCCTGTCTGTCAGGAAGACCCAGTGTCAAGATCAAGTCCTCAGTCCACACAAACTTACTCTCTGCTGCTTTTCAGTTGTTGTGGGTTTCTACAAAGGATTTTTTTATTATTAATTTTTTGAGCTGAAGGACTTAAAGGAAAAACTTTCTTACAATATCAATGCAAATAAAGTACACAAACTTATATTTTAAGTATATAGTATTTTGCCGACATTAAAAATGTTACTTCTAGGTTATAAGTAAGGTCTTGTGTCAATAAATGTAACATACAGTGGATATTTTCCTCATCATGACAAATAAAATGCAAACATAATAGTCACTGGCTTTGTTTTGTATAGAAGGAGATATTTTTATTATTATATTTTTGGAGGTGCTCTAAGATCGAGGATTAAAATTGACGTTCTGCTAAGTGCTTGAATGACTACAGCTCTGATCATGATCTGAGACTCTGTTCCTCCCTTTGAGAGTTTTTTGTTTTGTTTTGTTTTGTTTTGTTTTTTTTAATCTTCAAAATGAAATGAGTTTCTTTAAATGGATATAAATAGTTTTTTTTTTAATTAACTATCCACAAATTGACAGTCCAGCTTCAGTCAAACAAATCCCTGCTCCTCTCCAAAGGCCAAAAGCCAGACACAACTCATATCCCCTATGCCGCCTGGCCATCATGAGTCCAAAAAACACAGGGCTGGTCTTGCGTTCAGCCAAGACTGAGGTACTTCACGAGTCACCAGTGCTCACCACCCTGATGACCTAGCATCAGCCTCGAACCATCCCAAGAATTAAACACATTGTTATTCACCCTCAACAGGACACCCAGCCTGACCCCTTCGCTAATGCCAGCTACGTTGTCTTTTCACGACAATTAGGGTATTGACGGAGTCGATGCTAAGGTAATGCGATGCCTTATCAATCAGGTTATTACTTCGTGATATGTAAGTGCCCGTAACTATGCTTCCGATCCCACATTGTGAGTCCTACTGAGGTCAGGAAGCTCAGGCAAGGGAGCAGCCAGAAAGAGGACCCTGGAGAGAGAGACAAAAAACAATGGAGTTAGGTGAGCATCTCTAGAAAATGATTTTGTCTTATAAAGCAGCACTTGGTTACTCCGCATTGCAGATTAGATTGTGTTGTGTGCAGACAAAGGTCTGAGAAGGCATTCCTATCAGAAAACGCATGGCTAGGTGTTGTCTATTTCTCCGCGCTTAAGAAATTCAACATAATGTTGGTTGTTGACACAGACCCGTCAGGTATTAGTAAATACTGAACACTTGATAATGTCCCGTAGTTTAAAAAAAGAAAAAGAAAAAAAAAACCCTAGGAACATTTACAAACTGTTGTTCTGAGGTTGAAAAACTCAAGTCTTTTAACTAACTTGATTTTGAGTAGATGAAAACCTCAAGTTCTTGTTCATTGGGATAAGCAGTCAGTGGAAGCAAAGAAGGGCAGAAATCTGCTCTGTTTCACCTCCAGTCTGTGCCTTTCTCTGCTTTGTGAACATAAGTGTCTGCCCTTCCATCTTCCAGAAATACAAGTTTAACCTAAGAGAAAATAATCTGTAGGAATAACAGGAGCTGCAGTCCTTTGGGTTAAAAGTACTAATTGTTTCAGGTTCAACGTATCCCGCATTGGTTGTCGGGACCTTGGTAGTCACTGTGCTATGCTCACAGGGTAGGCATGAGTGCATGTGCAAGTAAATCTCACAAGATGGCTACATGGGCCTTCCAGCTGGACCCTGACTAATGCGGAGAGGTCATCTAAGTACAGCAGGGGGGAGTGTCAGCTGGGGACCAGTAAGAGAAACGGCAGAAGACACAGAACACTGGGCTGTAGTAGACCGCTATAAGGCCCATTTAGACTTGTTTTTTCCTCAGTTGCTCTACAAGAAGGACACAGTGTGATGATCATTTGTTGGGGGATGGTCTGATGTGCTTTGATGTTAATCACTGCTTGCTGTCTCTGTGACTCACCTTTTGATTAGTGAAAAGCCATCCACCTGGGCAAGGGCAGAGGAGATAGGTGGGGCTTAGAGAGAGGGAGAGAAATTCTGGGAAGAAGAGAAAAGACCACTACAAGGAGGAGAGGGTCCCAAGAGGAGAGAGGAGGCCGCCATGGGTTAGGTGGAGGAGAAGCACATGGCCGGCGTGGATGGAGATTTGGCCCAGATGAAGAACATTAGCAAGTATTTGGGGTTATCGATGGGAGGTAGCTTGATAGAAGTTATTAGAAGCAGACGGCGTGGGATTGGGCCAGGTATCCCATGCCTGCCTCACTATGGAAAATAGTTTAGAGGATTGATATTGGCCCTGCCCCAGGTTAACTAAGGCTATTTTAAAATATAACAAGTGTCAGTGTCTTAATTGATTGTTGGGCAGTAATACCAATAATAATACAGATAATTTGAAAACAATGCTTATTTTATGAAAAAAAAACACCTTTGCCTCTATATCTATAGATGTAGATGAGTGGATATGTTGTTTGTCAGTAGCAGAAATATGTTTTGAACTGGGATTGAAGTGACCTGGATAACTGAAGACTCAGAGTGCCTCTTCCCACCATTAGAAACCAAGGACTCCACTTACAATTGGCTTCCGCTGATGGGACCGAGAAGCATCCGCTCACCAAGCCCTAACAAGCCACATCCTTAAGATCTCTTTATGAGCAAGAAGGAGTCTGTTCAGTTATGTGTTGCTTGAAAATTGCACTGAATTTTAAATTAAAAAAATTGAAATCATTTTTTTTTTCTCAACACATGTATAATGTGGTAAAACTGGGAACAGATCTGTCGCTCACCACAGTTGGTGCTATTCCAGCATGCTGGAAAATACTAAATCTGCTCAAGAGCTGCAAGGGTCCATGTCAGTACGGGAGCAGGGTCGACTTGGGGCTTCTTTATCAGGCCGCAGGATCTAGGCATGCTAAGTGGTGTGTTTCCATAAATTTCTGCATCAATTTGCAACCTCGTTCGTGTCAGAGAAAAAGATACATTTTGTTAATAGCAAACAGCACATTGGTATTTTCCCTCACGTGTGTATTCTCAGCAAAACGAAAGATTATTTATAACCCAGACATCTTTCTGCAAATGAATTTTCTTTGTGGACTAGCAGAAGACTATGCCTTTTGGTTTCTAAAGAGCCAGTTATTTGGGGATAGCCATTGCACACAGATTTTGCCAGAACAAGGCAGTAAAAGCACAGCTCAATACTTTGTTTACCTGAAAACTGAAAGAAGAGATATAAACCGAAATTATTTTTCAACACAAATATTGTTAATGTAAGAAAAAGTGTCTTAGTTTGTGTGGATGAATTCTCCACGTAATTACTCAATTCTTTCTAATCTTTTTAATGCATAAACAGTCGCGCAAAAAAAAAATAAACTTTTTTCTTTTTTCTAATTCGTGAATGTGAGACTTGTGGAAGCACTCTCTGTTTCAGTTACAATGCAATAGATTCAGACGCACTAATAACTTTTTTTGTAGGGCTATAGTCATTGGTCAGAGGTTTAAAACTTGGAGATGCTGAAGATGAAGTGCTGGAACTAACAGCAGCATCATAAATGATGTCAGTTAACAAATAGGATCCCTGTGAGGAGCTCGAAGACTGCAAGGGCAGATCTGATGCCTGAATGCCAAACCCTCTGCTTATGTAACAGCCAGATCCAAGTGTTGGGGGAGCATTAAATACGACCTGAGTGTGTTTATTGGATTCAGACCTTTCTTGCATTTTTATTCTTAATTTCATTTTGTCTTCATGGCTGAGAACATTTATTGGATCATGAACCCTTTCCAGAATGACTTCTTTAGAAAAGAAAAAAGTATTAGCCGGGCATGGTGGCTCATGCCTTTAATCCCAGTCCTCGGGAGACAGAGGCAGGCAGATCACTGTGAGTTCGAGGCCAGCCTGGTCTACAAAGTGAGTCTAGGACAACCAAAGCTACACAGAGAAACCTTGTCTCAAACAAAACAAAACAAAACAAAACAAAACAAAAAAACAAAAACAAAAAAACCAGCAACAACAACAAAAAAAGAAAAAAGTGTTGTTTTAATAATAATAACAATAATAATAATAAACTGAAAGAGGCCAAAGAGTAACTTAGGAAAAGCTGTTAATGGTAATGTTTATATATCCTCATATAGATAATAAATTGTCTGGCTGCTTCTTGTCTGCTGATGAAGATTCAAATCACGAAGTTCATGTCCTCAACTTCCTCATGCCTCTCCTCCTGTAGGTGTTGTACAGGAGTGACTCTGTCTGTTTATACCTTGTCTTCTGACCAAGTGAGAAGTGTGGTGGTAAATGCCTTCCACTACCTGGAAAAAAAAGCCAGCCCTGATTAAGTCAATGGCAATTAAACCTAACACCTAACATAGAAATTGAATAGAGCATCTGGCTAGCCTGCAAGTATGATTCATCTTCAATGGAAGTACCAATTCATAGTAAAAACAAAAAGCCTGAAATGGTATAAATAAGAGAAAAAAATCTTACTTTAGGCATGATTAGAGCCATGAGTTAAAATAATAGAAGTTGACGTGTGGCAACTTTTAAGCCAGCACAATTTTAGAAAATTCAGCAGTTGTGTAAAATATGACGTGCCTCAAAAATATTAATTAAACTGGTTTACATAATGGGTCAGGATATATAATTACTTAGCAATGCTCCCACAGTCATTTGGAAAGAAATTATAAATTCCAGTTGTGAAAGGCTTTATAGAATGGTAAACTCAGGAATGGGGAGTTGAGTAAGGAACCTTTCCCAGCCTCCAAAAATGAGGAGACCCGGAAACATCTCAGGGCCGCCTCACTCTTTAATTTCTCATTTCCGTGGGTTAGAAAGTTCAGCAGCAACAAGGATTTGTCCTCTTCTCCTTGGCCCAAGGTCTGTCAGCACATAAATCCATGAACAAAAGGCAACATTAAAATTTGGAGTTGGATCTCAGAGTGAGTAATCCAACCTTGTGTCTTTTGACTTGTACCCACTCCTCACCACGTTGAAGACTGCTGAAGGAGAAAACAGTTGGCATGTGTCCCAGCATGTGTTAAAATCTTTTACCAGAATGTCTGACCCTGATGGGTATCAGGTCCTGATTTTCAGGCCTTGGCCTAAAATTGTAGGCTTGAGAAAGAAGCTGCTGAAAGTCCCAGGGGAAGCATCCATAGGATTTTGAGCTGCAAGCGTCATGGGTTGAGGAGGTCCTGTTCACCTGCACAGTGTGTGCTGTGAATGGGCTGCTGGAGTGCGAAGCGTGTATTGAGTCTGAGAACAAAGACACTTTAGAGATGAAATCACCCAGCATAGGGATAAAAGCCTCTCCTCATGCTGTTAGTATGACGGGCAGGGCTTATATGCCACAGATAGCAACTTGAAGGAAATAGATGAATCCCAAAACATAAATTTGCACCATCGCACTTCACTTCCAAAGCACACACAGAAAGTCTGATGACAAATTCAATAGTCAGTTCCTATATTACACTTCACTTTCATATCGAATGGCTTATGTTTTCATTATTCCTATTTACGGTCAATATTACGGTCATAAGTGAAAACCCATGTATTTCAGAAGCTCTGGGCATCACCACAGAGACTAATTATACTGGGTCATGGGGGAAGCCCTGGAAGTGAGGGTGCTAAACAAATGTCAAAGTCATAAGCATGAGATTTGATTTTTCAACTATATTTGCATAATTAAATTTAAATAAAGTAAGAATAATTCATTATGTAACTAAGATCTTAATTTGAATATACAGGATCCCTCCTCCCTTAATTAGAAAGTTCAGAGATGATCAAAATCATTTGTTATATTTGTTCTGAAGATTACTGACTTTTGTTTGTTTGCTGTTTGTTTGACTGTTGTGTAAAGCACAGGCTGGCCTCAAAAAGCAGCTGCTCAATTCTTGAATGATGGGATTATAGACATAGTCTACCATGAACAGATACGGTCCAACATGCTCAGATACCATCCACCATGCCAAGATATGGTCCACCATGCCCAGATATGGTCCACCATGATCAGATACGGCTCACCATGCCCAGATATGATCCACCATGCCCAGATATGATCCACCATGATCAGATATGGACCACCATGCCCAGATATGGTCCACCATGATCAGATATGGTTCACCATGCTCAGATATGCTCCATCATGCCCAGATATGATCCACCATGCCCAGATATGATCCACCATGATCAGATATGGACCACCATGCCCAGATATGGTCCACCATGATCAGATATGGTTCACCATGCCCAGATATGGTCCACCATGCCCAGATATGATCCACCATGATCAGATATGGTCCATCATGCCTAGATATGGTCCACCATGCCCATATATGATCCACCATGTCCAGATATGGTCCACAATGCCCAGATATGGTCCACCATGCTCAGATATGGTCCACCATGCTCAGATATGGTCCACCATGCCCAGATATGGTCAACCATTCCCAGATATGGTCCACCATGCCCAGATATGGTCCACCATGCCCAGATATGATCCACCATGATCAGATATGGTCCATCATGCTCAGATATGATCCACCATGCCCAGATATGGTCCACCATGCCCAGATATAGTCCACCATGCCCAGATATAGTCAACCATGCCCAGATATGGTCCACCATGCCCAGATATTGTCAACCATTCCCAGATATGGTCAACCATGCCCAGATATGGTTTACCATGCCCAGATATGGTCCACCATGCCCAGATATGGTCTACCACGATCAGATATGGTCCACCACAATCAGATATGGTTCACTATGATCAGATATGGTCCACCATGATCAGATATGGTTCACCATGATCAGATACTGTCCACCATGCTCAGATATGGTCCACCATGCCCAGATATGGTCCACTATGCCCAGATATGGTCCACCATGCTCAGATATGGTCCACCATGTCCAGATATGGTCCACCATGCTCAGATATGGTCCATCATGGCCAGATATGGTCAACCATGATCAGATAAAACTCACCATGCTCAGACAGGATTCACCAAGGTGGGCATATTCTTCAGAGAGGATTTACCAGTGTCTAAAAAAAAATCTCTTCTCAGAGTGGAAGCAGATGCTCACACACCTGGAATGAACTAGATTTCCTCCATCTTGGTCTGCACAGAGCTAGTATCTGTTTCCCTGTGACAGCCAAAGCAGGTATAATGTTGCCCACAAGATTAGCAAATCAGCTACAGCAGGCCAGGTTGCAGCATGCTGAATTGTGCCAAGGAAGATCACTTAACTGTAGTGTTTGCTTTCATTTTCATGCTGGTTTTCTCTAGCCATAGTAAGGGTTTAAAACAAAGTTTACTGGCATAAAAGCATTGAGAAGTTCAGCACTGTCAAAGAACAAATGGGTTAATTTAAATTAAAAGTCATGTATCTTGTTTCCTCTTTACTGAATATCTGCTCCGACCATTGTCCAACCTTCTTTGTGGTGTGTTAGGACACAAAAGGCCCCGGTGTAAGCAATTCAAAGGTGTATAGGAGGAGTATTTAAAATATACAAATACCTCATTTGCAGGCTGATTTCTGTAAAAATCGCTTTCTTATGCTTTTATCCATAAATGGCTCAGATATATTCGGCTGTCTTATGTTATTATTTTTGATATTTGGTGCTTGTTCAAAATTTCAGATTTCCCTGTCTCTCTCTCTCCCCCTACTGTTGAGTACATGTAAGCACAACTTAAATAGGGGGAAAAATGCTGTCTCAATGTGTTGTAAGCTACCCTCGCTTTTTCTTTTTTGCCAAAATGAGACTTAAATAATCAAGTGCTGTTTCCTTTCCCCATTATCCCTAACAGCAACAAATGCTTTCAGAAATTTGCTGTGGAGCTAGGCTCACATCCTGGGAGTGTGGACAGTGTCCCTTATAAGACTCTGCCAATTTCTCTTAACTCCAGGCACACTTCTCCCACCGTTCCTCTTATTTGTCCATTTTTTTTAAACAAAAGTTTATCATACACATTATAAGACTTAAGAATGAATGTGTTGGGCCAGGCAGGCCGTCCAATCAGAAGAGCATTCATCTCATAAGCCTGGGGACCTGAGTTTGATGCCCAGAACGCAGGTACCCATGTCAGGAGCAGCAGTGAGTGTGTCACGCCAGCCCTAAGGCGGCTGGGCTCTCTGGGGCTCTCTGGACAGCCAGTGCAGCCCAACTGGTAAACTCCACTACACTAAGAGATCCTAAGTAGGTGACCTGCATTCTGGAGGATGACACCTGTGGCTTTCCTCTGACCTTAGACGCATGCACACATTCATGTACATACACCAGCACATGCGTTCCTGCACCTACATATATACATGAATTAAGTTTTAATAAACAAATTTATTGAGTGGTATTACATCTCAGCCTTGGAACAGACAGTATGTTCAGATGGGGACACTGCCCTACAAACAGTTCTAGTATGTGGTATTTTACAAAGAGAGTTATTAAGGATATGCATTTTCAAAACAGATGAAATTAAAAATAGAAAGAAAGCCAACAGGACAAAAATAACAAAACAAAACAAAAAGTTGACAAAAACATATGGAGTCTGTTTTGTGTTGTCCTATTATTCCTGGGAATGGGGCCTCCCCTGGGGAGTGGTTGGCATTCCCACTGAAACTCCCTGTAGAGTTAACCTTTGCCAGCAGGTGTCAATTGCAAATCACTTCTCAGTTAGGTGTGGAAACTTATTGTCTATTTTGATTTTTTCTTTATTTCATTTTTTTTCATATAAAGAGAAAGACATGGATCAGTAGGGAAGTAGAGCAGGTCTGGTTGTAGTTATGTTTCCGCCCTATAACCCAAGCCTTGTTCTCAAAAGGCATACACCAGGAGCCATCTTGCTCAACAGTGTTGGGTTGTCGTACTTTTCCATTACAGAGCTTGGAGTTACCTACATGATAGAGCAGCAAAATGATTCTCCAGTCATGGGAACCAATCAGTTCTGTGGTGACTTCATTCTTTGCCTCTATGGTCTGAACGGCCAATCCACAAGGCCCACAGCAACCTCCACTTCCATACCAGCATGGCGCACCTTTGTGGGAACGTGACAGCACAGTCATTTGAAAGCAACTTGCTTCTGACTAAAGATGTGGAAGAAGACACATCTTCTAGCCAACAGTTCCCTTTGGTATATCAGCTACCAGTAGGTCCCAAAACCCTAAAATGTAGCTACCACTAGAGAAATTTGCACTAGTAAGTCATTAGGGATATCAGTAAGAGGAGCTTTGCACATCTATACCCCTTAGTTATTAAACACCAAGGCTAGAAATTGGATAAAGACCAACACATACTGGCCGGAAATTCTGAGACTGTACCATTTCTAGAGCACAGTACTTCAGCTTGCATAGTGTGACCCTACAGCTACAGTTAGGATTGTCACAAAAAGTGCACCCCACAGTTCTATCCAGGCCAGCTGTTCTGATGACCGAAACTGGTGAATTTTATAGGCACGAGCCCAACTGGCAAACTACACTGCCCGAGAGTTATTTGTGTTGATAGAATCAAAATGATACCAGGCACCATGATTTTGAAAATGCATCCCAGTGTCTCCAGCTGGTGGTTCTGTGTGGAGGATGCATTTCCCAGCAAGGAAGACAAACCTGTAACCAGTGTAAAAGCAGAGCCTGCCTCCCATACAGTGCCACCACCTGCTGCAGGGTCACACCACTCATGGGTCATCTTGCCTGCATGGAAATAAATTGCTCTTCTGGGCTGTTGCTTTATACACACAACACGCACAATATATACAATATAACACAACACACAAGCGTGTTTACATTCTGTGCGTACCCCAGTTGGGCTGTCCCCAGCCCCCCTCCCAGATACTTTTACCAGCTTGCAAAAAGTGTTGATTCCATGTCTGCCATATATCAAATAAATGTAGAGATACAATTACAGGCATCTCTCATCTCAGAGGGAGAGATCAACTATTGTACTGTTTGAAGTCCTGACACAATAGAGTTCCCATCATCCCTCTGGACACCTTGGAGGGAGGATGCTTTGGTGTATCCCCCAACCTTTGAGTAGCACCAGTGTGTTGTCTAGAACCAGGCCAGAGCTTTTCTCTGTCATTACCTTGGTCATAGGGACTTTATGTAGGTATAACGCTGTAATGCTGGCCCTGTCAACTGAACGCAAATAGCTTTTCACTAAAAGTCACAGAAAAACGTATTTGTCATTAGCTGTATATAAATAGAATGGCGGCCAGGGCATGTGTTGGCTATTGTCAACCTTTTCGTTTGTTAGGATACATGTAGTAACATTACGCTTTCTGGTAGCAATTATAAGTTGAGAAGAAGTCCATATTTTTCCAGAATAATCTGGAAAGCAGTGGCAAGAAAACTTTTTTGCTACCAATAATAATACACCAAGGCAATGAATAGCTTAAAATCACTTATTTAAAAACTCTCCTTCAGTGTTTTTAAAGTTTAAAAACTATTTAGATAGTCTATAAGTGGGAAGGAATTATATAAATAAGGATCACATAGTACCGGGTGTGGTAAAACAGGCTGAAACTCTTAGATGCTTCAGAGGTTGAGCATGTTAAGTCCAAGGCCTGCCTTGGCTACAGAATAACAGAGGCCAATATAAGAACCTTAGTGAGACCGTGTCAAAAAATAAAAAAATAAAAAAGAATATGTACCATAGGATGTGAATGCAGTTCAACGACAAAGCATTTACTTAGGATTTGTCAGGCCCAAGTTCATCTCTCAGTACTGGGGGAAAAACATCACAGTAAGGGAAGTGTGATTTGCTCTCAGACAGAGATTACAAATTGCTAGATGAAATTACTTCCATATACCTTGACATATTTGACTTCTGCTCTTTGTGACATAATCACACAGATGGGGAGCAAATCCAGTTACACAGAAGTGCTGCATAACCATGCCCTTTGTCAATGGAATTGTCTGAGGCAAGAACGCAGAGCATGAAGAGGTAGAGCTGGGGGGTGGGGGGGGAGTGTGGAATGACAGCAAGCAGGTGCCGACTAGTCTCACTCCTTCCCCTGACTTTGTTCTGAGATGCTATGACTAGGGATTATTTTCTTTGCTTAATTAACATGACAGTTTAAAAATATATCTGTTCATCCTAGCATTATTGATAATAGTCAAAAGATAGATAGCCAAAGCATCTGTAGATGGAGGAGAGGATGAATAACACGTGTGGACCTACGGGAGAGTATGATTCATCCCTTACAATGGAAGGATGCTTGGTCTGAGCTACAACATGGTGGGCCTTTAGGCTGTGCTCAGTGACAATGACCAGACCCTAAAGGACAAGTGCTGCCAACTCTGTGTCTGTGACATGACTAGAGCAAGTGCATTCACACAGTCAGGGAGTGGAGTTATAGTCAACGGTGGCTGGGGGAGATGGGATGGAATCTGTTAATATAAGGGGTTCAGAATTTTATCTGAGGGTGCTGAAAACGCTGCTGAGATGGAAAGATGTGAGGGTCAAATAGTAAAAATGTACTTAGTGCCATGGGACTGTTAATGATGCAGTAAATTTTATGCTCACACGTTCGTTTTACCTCAATTTTAAGAATAATCCAAGAATAAGCAAGTGACTCTTTTGAATGAGTTAAACCTGACGCATCCTACAAACACGTGTGTATCAAGAGTGGAAGTCCTGACCAAGTAGATGAAAATGAAGGCTATCAACCTACAGTGACACGGGCAAGCATCTTCGCATGGGTGACAAGGTTGAGGGGGTGCTAATATAATCGGAGGCTAACCACAGAGTCTCAGGGAGTAAGATGGGCAGCAAGCGTCACATTATGAATACCACCGCAGAAAGCTCTTGATGTGTAGCCCCTTACTCACCCTCGGGAGCAGGCACAGTGTCCACACCTGCCATAGCTGGTTTGATTTCTCAGTCATAAGTTATCAGTCTAGCGGTGAACACCCAACACAAGCTTTCCCAGAGAAAGTTCTCTCTCTCAAAGCTTTAAATGTGGGAAGGGACAAACCAGCACCCGGCAGTCTTTATGACGAGTCACTCGGTCACCAGCAGTTTCCCATAGGGAAGGTTCTCAAAGTCTTGTTACATTAGTGGCAGAAGCTCCCCTTGTTTCTGCTTCCTGTGATGCTTGATTTCATTGTTGTTGTCATTGTTGTTGTCATTGTGGTTGTTGTTGTTGTGGTATTGTTGACTATTTCAGTTCCCCACTTCCTGAACTTTTGTTCATTCGTTAGCAAAGGGCCATTGCACTTATAACTGAAAAGCTTTGAATCAGTGATGGGGGTCACAGGGCCTCCGTGTTGTGTGTGTAGATGCATGCCCTTTTTCACACTACCCGTGATGCCCAGAGGAGTTAGAGGAAAGAAAGGTATAGACCATCGTTCTTGTCAAATATCTAGTGAATGCAAGTTCTTGACAAATTGGTTCCACTCTTTCTCATAGCAAAGATGCTCATAACTGACTGAGAATTTTCTGGGGGTAGGGTGAAGACTTTACAAGTTTTAATCAATAGTCACTCAAATAGAAACTGCTGTAATGCTGATCTTACAAAGCACATCACTTTGAAAAGCCCCTTAAGTTTCGCTGTAACGGGATTTGACTCCTGTGGGCATTTCTTTGCATTGGGCGCTCACGTCCAACACTTCTAAATGTAGGAGGAACACACGCCCTTCTTGTGTTGAATGACAATCATTAACTTACAGACCACTGTATCAGGTATGCACTTCCCTTCCCTTGAGGGATTTTCTGGGATATTCTTATTCAGAAAGAAAAAGGAACTAGTTAATGAAATGTGGGTGCTGTAGCCAGGTCAGCCCTCTCTGCTCCTTTTGGGGTTTTGGGGTTCCTTATGCACTAATGAGGTGCATCCTCAGGGCTGCAGATCAAGCTTAGTTGGCAGAGCCCTACCTAAAATGTGCACAGAAAGCCCTAGATCTGGCCCACAGCAGCATGGGGTGCTGGTGTGTGCTGTAACGGCTGAGGAGATGGAGTTAGGGCATCCGGGGAAGTCCCACAGCTCTGAGTACATGCCATGCCACTTACTTACACATAAAGGAACAGCACGGCCTTGGAATTTGGTATCTTCAGGGGGGTCCTGAAAACCATCCCTTAAGCTAAAAGATATCTTACATTTATTGCTTCTTAGCCATCTTAAAAAAAAAAAAAAAAGCTCTTGTCACTTGGAACCTTTAAGCCCATCTCCTCACTGATTGTAGCTGGTTTCTCTGGAAGCTTCATTTGAGAAAAGAAGTCATCTCAGCAAGGTACCCACTGATGAGCCCCTCTAACATATCATGTACCGTGCCTCACTTAAAATCAGCACTCAAAGATGTCTCCTCCGTCCGCTTTGGTAGGCAAAGATGATCAGGCCTGAAATTAGAGAGAGTGCGCTCACTAGTGACTTGCTTTCTTTTCTTTCACTCCCCTCCATGACTGGTTCTAAAGCTATGGTCTCCAGGCCAAAAGGACCAGTGTTCCTCAGAGAATGTGTTAGAAAGATAGATCTAGGGTCCTAACAACACAGTGGAGATGGGGCCAGCAGCCTGCGTTTTCAATAATTCTGACAAAATTTCCAGGCAACTCTGGTGCACACTCAGATCGGAAAACAGCTCTGGCTCTGTCACTAGCCTTAGACAGCCATATTTTATTTTATTTATTTATTTATTTATTTATCTTTTTTAATTAATTTATTCTTGTTACATCTCTATGGTTATCCCATCCCTTGTATCCTCCCATTCTCCCCTCCCTCCCATTTTCCCCTTATTCCCCTCCCCTATGACTGTTCCTCAGAGGGATTACCTCCCTCTGTATATGCTCATAGGGTATCAAGTCTCTTCTCAGTGACCTGCTGTCCTTCCTCTGACAGCCATATTTTAAATATGCAATGGCTCAGAAAAGGAAATGTACGCTGTGAGGGATGCCCTCCGTGGTTGTCATGAGGCAGCTCCCATTCAAGGCTCCACTAGAGTGACTCATGCAAAACAGAGGCCTAAATAAATGGCAGGATGCTGGGGACCCCAAAGATTCACAAGGTCCTTCAGATTGCATCACCCCAAGTGTGCAGACTTAAAATAACACATTTCTGTTGTGCTAGTCTGTTCAGCCTGACCCTGCACAGCACCACCACCTGGGCGGCAACAGGAGTATATTTGCTCACTGTTCCAGCGGCCAAATGACGAAGAGCAAAGAGCTAGCTAGACAACGTGACTTCCCCAGGGTCTCTAAGTGTCTTGCAGGTGCTTATCACTTCTTGTGTCCTCACGAGGTCCACAGGCTGCATCGCTACATCCAGATCTCTCTCTTCTACAAAGGTGCTAGCGGTGTAGGAGCCATGTTCATGGATCCAATTCACCTTGATAACGTCTACCACACAGTGGCGCTCTGAGAGGCTGGAAGTTAGGATTTCAACATCCACACGCAAAATTCAGTTTGTTTCCACTGAAAGAAGTGAGTTCTTTTAGGGAAGGCTTCCATGGCCTCTGCTGCCTTGACCTCGAAGCTACCAAAATCCTCCCTGTTCACCCGACACACTGACAACACCCGGGGGAGTTAACTGAGGCCGTGGAAAGACAGCTAAACGGTTGAGAGCCACAGGCTTTATCTTACAACATGAGGACTGAGGAGACTTTCTGTTTACAGAAGTCTAGCAATACTAACACAGGGACACACACACAAAAAAAAAAGGTATCAGGAAATGCATCCTAAAAAGTGAACAAAGCGTTAGGCCGTTTGTATCTAAGTGAGCTACTTCCCCCTGGATTCTTGCTTTCACTGTACAGTACAGCATGTAGCTCTCATCCTGGCCACCTGTGATGCTTTTCCTGAGGGTCACCACCACCGATGACAAAAAGCATCCACACCGAGTTCACCATCCATGGCTCTGAGGACAGAGTGCAGCCCCGCACACATGGCCTCGTCTCAGAAGTTCTGCTTGCCGTAAGTAAACAATCTGGGGCCATAACCGTTGCTCAGGTTTCTTACTCGGAAGCCTGCCTCCCTCCCTCTGTCTTATCACTTCCCCTGTAGACACTACAGCGTTGGGAGGTTAATATGTTCATTATCTTCATAGCAGGTTGACAAGATGCCTGACAGGAGCAGCTCTGAAAAAGAAGGGGCTTATTCTGACTCAGGGCTTTAGGGAGGATTATTCCCGCATGATGGGGGAGCACGTGGTGCTGGAAGTGCGTGGTCTGCCTCGTTACATCTTGCCCGTGCATGGGAAGCAGAGGACCCCAGAAGAAGCAGCAGGTAGGTTAGGTAACCTTCTGGGTCCACTCCCCCATTGATCCACTTCCTCCAGCTACGTCCTGCTCCCTAAAAGTTCCACAACCTCACCCAACACCACCAACATCCGGTTACCAAAGGGCAGACATTTAGTCTTCAGTTCATAATTTAGGTCTTAGTCGTGATAAGTCCTTGACGCCAGAGCTCCTCCCTGAGGCAGTGAAGGCTGCTGGGAAGAACTGGCAGGCCAAGCTACCCGGAAGCTGAGTGGAAAGTCAGGGCTCAGCTCTCACACCGCAGGGACAGGGATGGATGTTTTGGTGACGTCTTCACTTCAGGCTCACCAATGCATCTGTAAGCAATCTAACAAACTCGCTGCTTGCCTAGGCTAGACCCTGGCAGCACAGTTTCTTCGGATGCTGTTGGCACCTATCTGAGGTGAATAGGCATTAGGTCAGACATCTCCAAGAAAAGTCTTGCAGCAAGAGATCTGGAGGTCAGTGGACAGGCCTCGGCGACTCAAAGTTTGGCCGTGTCCTTACAGAGCAACTCAGGCATGAAGGCCACACTTTACTGACAGAGTAGGACTCCAACCCACCTGTAGGTCTTTAAATATTAGCTTGTTTTCAACCGACATATATTTGTTGGTACCAGGTTCTCATGTTATGCAAAAACTTGAGTTGTGTTGGCCTTTGAAAAGTCTATCTTAACCCTTTCAGAATCAAATGCACACACTAAAGATCCAATAAGGCCATGATACCAAGTGTCACTGAGGTAAAGGACGTTTGGGTACAGGATATAACTCCGGAGAAGGTGAAGAATACTGTTTAGAATCTGAAGTATCCCATAATGTTCTGACCCTTCAATCCACATGATTCTGAAAGTTTCAGTTGCTTATACAGAACTTTTGAAAATCAAGGTATCATAGACTAGAATTGAAGAACATTCATCAAGTATCGCCAGATCAGAATGACGAACCTAAACGCAAGGATGGTTCTGGGTAGCAGAGATAATTCCACGTTATTCAGGGATGCCGAGGTATGAATCCACAGGAAGAGCTCATGAGGGGGGTGAAGAGAAAAGGAGAGAAAGCAAAGAAAAACTGCTTTGTGGGTTTGAAAGAGATGCTTTTATTTGCTGTAACTGTTTCCATTGCTGCTGCATTTCTGCTGAGTTGTGATTATTTTGGACAGCCAGGAGAATCCTTCTCATGTGCAGGTTCCAATTAAATCCTGCCAGCAGTTCCTTAGAGCCGCAAAGGCGGCACTGCCATGTCGCGTTAGCATTCCACAGGGTTCGTGAAGCCTGGAACCAGCCCCCAAAGCTTGGCTCTCCTGCTCAGTGAAAAATAAATATTTGGAACCCTTTATTTATAATTAAAGCTGTGAAAGGGCCTGACTGTGAGACTCCAAACCACGGCAGGAGTTGTGATGTCTCTCACTGGTGTTCTCTGTGTGTGCCCAGCTCCTCAAGCAGGACTCAACCCCTGGATGTTTATTCCTGTTTTGTTGAGGAAAAAAATTATGTTTTCTGTGCACTATGAATTTTCTCTCTGCCTCTCACAGTTCAGTGATTTCTGGCAACATCAAAGGAGTGATACAACAAACGAGATGCTCTCTGAACATAAAGATGCTGGGTCCTTCAGTCTCTTTTAGGAAACAACAGTGTCAGCAGTGCCTCTCAGGCAAGATTATCATCATCACAAAAAGCCCTCACCTTCTGCAGAAGAGCTGGGCTGTCCCTGCATGGGCAGAGGGGCCACTTCCAAACCAGGACACATCTGGCATTTAAAAACGATAGCATTTTCCCTTTGTTTTGTAGTGGTTGCTGCATCTCGGATATTTGTAGGAAAGGTACAGTGAAGAACAAGAAAAATCTGAGAAATGATCTGTGTTGGCTGCTTAAAGACTAAAGGTGCTCATATGAAATGTCACTGCACTGGTCAGACCCATGAGCCATGTGACTTCCTAATGTCACAGGTGTGTAACTCCAGAAGGAGACGTTTATTCATTTACTCGTGTTTGACCTATTTTACTTTTCATTTGTAGTGGTATGTGGGTTGTGTCTTTGTGTGCACTCATATGTGCACAGAGGGCAGAGGGCAGCACTAAGTGCCCTCATTCCTCTCAATTTTCTCATTTTATTCTTACTGAGTCAGTGTCTCACTGGCCCTGCGGCTTGTTGAGTGGGTAGGTGCTGGCCCGTGAGCCCAGAGGCCCCGCCACCTCTGCACTGACCCCAGGATTACAGCACCAGTCCTGGCTCTTAGGTGGCTGCTACAGATCTGAACCTGGGTTCCTGTGCTCAAGCAGTTTGCTGACTGGGCCATACCTACCCTCATTCAATTTTTTTTTCTATAGCTTAGACTCCAAATATAACCTTTCTGCTTCAGTCTCCTAAGTGCTGAAATTACATGGGTGTGCCGCCATACCTGGCTTAGGATATGAATACACAAGAGCAGACCTGAGTTAGTAGGGTGCTGAAAATGTAGGTAGATTACAAAGGTTAGATATTAAAAATTCAAATATATAATATTCATAAACATATAAATCCTATATTGTATATAAATATATAATATAAATATGAATATAAAAAATTTAAAAACAAGTAAAATCAACACTGTTTGCAGGATCAGCAGTTCTCAATCTATAATAACTTTCATCACACAAGGAGAGCGTGGCACCTTATGGAAACATTTTTGGTTTTCATAGTGCTGAGTGTACGTGTGTGTGTGAGAGAGAGAGGGGGGGGGGGGGGGGAGTTGGCTTGAGCCATTGGCATCCAATGAATATAATCCAAGTGTACTGTCAAATATCCCATAATATGCCAGGCAGTCCTTCCATCCCCATCTAATAAATAATTGTTTGGCCCTACATGCCAACTAGCACCCACGATGAGCAAGTCCACTTCTTACGTCTCCCATCAGCATGCGCACTGGAGCATGCGCACTGGAGTTCCCCGACCTGTGACCTGCCTTGTCTAACAGAATGTGAAGAGTCGAGGGAAAGTTGGGTTTGAATACCAGAGCTAAGGTCCCAATAGGCTTCTCTGTTTCTAACCTTGTTCTTTGAGCTGTTTCCCATGCCAGGATAAAGCCCGGGATGAAAATATCACGCAGACAGAAAGACCCAGCTGCCCCGGGGGTACGGTCGAGATCATCACGTGGGCCCCAGCCAGCCTGCAGTGTGGTGACAAATCTTAAGTGGCAGTTTTAAGTTCCTAAAGTGTGGAGTTGTTATTCCAGGCAGCAATGGGTCCTTTGGGCCAGGATGGAGATGGAGCACTGCTCCACTGGGCATAGCGAGCAAGTTAAGGTAAATAACCAGAGAATTCTGCGCCCAAAGATGATGCTTTTATCCTCTGCGTCCACCGACAAAATGGACCAACCTAATTCTGCAGTATTGCTGGGGACTCAGTCTCCACTGGTGAAAACACTGTGGACAAAACTGGGCTTTGCTTTCCCTCTTTGCTTCTCTGTCTTGAACTAGTAAGAGTGGGAGACGCCGAAGGAGAGAAGACGGTGGTTAAACAGAAAATCACAGTGCCCAGTGACAGCCCCATGAGCCAGTTTGTAGTTGCAGCCTTCCTTCCTTCCTTCCTTCCTTCCTTCCTTCCTTCCTTCCTTCCT
>OU015743.1:3806432-3819309 GCA_907169655.1 Acomys percivali | reverse complement strand
CCTTCCTTCCTTCCTTCCTTCCTTCCTTCCTTCCTTCCTTCCTTCCTTCCTTCTCCCCACACGTGGTTCCGGGTGTGCGTTGTGATCTGTTGGGAAATGAGGGCCTTATATAGTTCAGCACATCTGTGCTTTGCCTAAGGCGTAGCAGGTGACCCCTAGCCTTCTCGATACCTTTAAGTTGTGTCCTTAATCATGTGAGGGACTTTAGGGAGGAGGAGGGCACAAACTGTCTATAGTCCTGTCAGGGAAATGGTTTCCAGCACCGGGGAGCTGGCCTCCTATGGTGGTTCCTACTGTCTGTGTGACAAGACCTAAAACCAACGAGGAGAGAGCACTCTGGGCATGTCTGTGAGGAAGGTTCTAGATTGAGTCAGCTGCAGTTGGAAGATGCCCTAAGTGTGGGTGGCTCATTGGGGAGGGGGCAGTGTCCTGGACTGTGAGTAGCTTCATTCTGAGGGAAAGGGGGTTTTTCCTGGACTGAAAAGACAGGAGAAGGTTACTGAACATCAATTACTCACCGATTCCTGCCTGGAGGTGCACTGGGAACAGGTATCACATGCTGTTGCCACCACAGCTTCCTGTTTAGGCCAGTGCTTGTCCCATGTTGCGCAGCATGAGACATCAGGCTACCCCACTCCTGTCTCCAGATACTGCTGCCTATTTCACACCAGTGGGGATTTCTGGCATCTGTCTCCTCAGAAATCTGGGGGTGTGGTGCTGATGGGTGTGTTCGTGGGTGATGGGAGGCCTCTGCTGTTGAGAAGCCACTAAGGGAAACATCGCGAGCCACAAGTCTCAGCTCTAGCTCTGTTCCTCAGGGAGCTTTAGGCTTCTTAGCACACCAAGAGTTCTTGACCATAATTAGACGGTGATGATGATGATGATGAAGAAGAAGATGATGATGATGGTGGTGGTGGTGGTGGTGGTGATAAAAGTATTGTTATCTAGGGTTTTGGAATCAGTGGCTTTTGACATATATATATATTTGTTTGCTAATTTTATTTTTAGCAGGAAACTTACTTTTGGGTCATTCTAGCTTCTGGGTTGAGGCTTTTTGCCCACTTCAGGTCCTGGACAGCTCAGCATTGGTTGTACCAATATCTTTATTAGCAGAAGAAGCCCATCAGAGTCTTATGGCGCCCTCTGGTGTCAACCAGGATACTACACACTTCGGTTCCTAAGGAAAAAGCCAGAAGGGAAAAAGCAGAAGCAGCAAATATACAGTTATTAACATGTTGCATTTATTAATTATTAATACCTCACAATTGTTACCATTGACATCTCATGAACATTCTTGCAGAAAATTGTGGTATATTTGTGCTTTATAAAAATAGAAACAGGGCATAAATATGCTCTTGTTAATTTTACACTTAACAGACCGGACGTGCATCTTTATTTCAGTGGCCAGCTCTAACTTCTTCTACAACCCATAGCGTTTCTTATGCAATATTGGTACAAATATCTAATATTTATTGAGCACTTGCTTTAGCCTAGCAACTATGTTAAGTACTCAGTATAGATAATCTCATTTCATATTCACTACAGCTCTTCAAAACGTCATGATTCCTACTTTATAGAAGGCATTGACATTAATATTTAGGGATTGAACATATCCCTAAGAGTGAGAGGCATGACCAAACACAGGTGCTTTACTTTTATGTGACCTGGTAATTAAATTTATTGTTGTCAATCTGTTTCTTTTGAGGACAATAAAAAAAAAAAAAAAAAAAAAAAAAAAAAAAAAAACCAACCTCGTCTGCTTTTCCAAAACACAACTGTGGCCACAAATTTTCTTCCTTATTCTTTGATATAAGCTCCTTTTCTGGGTTCATGAATGAAGAGATATTTATTTTAATAGTTTTACATTAACTACCAAAATTTTCTCTAATAATGTTCTATTATATTCTTAGTATAAGAGCAGTGGGCTGTTTGCTTGGGTATTCTCCCATTTAACGATGTATCCGGTGGTTATGAGGACACCGTGCTCTTCCAGAGGATGAGAGTTTGGTTCTCAGCACTCACATCAGGTGGCTCCCCTGCAGCTCCAGTTCCAAGGGATCCAATGTTCTCTTCCAGAGTCTGCAGGCTCCCTCATGCACCACTAAGACATAGTTTCCAGACGAAAGCTGGAAATGCTAGATTTTTTAAAAAGCAATATTGCATAAGAAATGCCATGGATCATAGGAGAAGTAAGAGCTGGCCATTGAAATACAAATGTATTTGTGTAAAAGTACAGCCTGTTTCTATTTTTATAAAGCACACATTTACCATTAGTATTATACAAATGTGTATATGTGTGTGTGTGTGTGTATTTGCACATTAGTGGTTTTTTTTTTTTTTTCATTTCTCTGATAACACCCTGAAAAAAGGGATGTAAGAGTAAAGGCCTTATTCTGGCCTCTAAGTTCAAGGGTTCAGTCCTCCGTGATGAGGCAGCCAAGGTGCAGGAGCCTGAAGCAACTGGTCAGGCTGCACTCACAATGTGACAGCAGAGGACCGAGTGAGTGCTGGTGCTCAGCTCACCTTCGACATCTCACAGTCCAGGACTCTCTGCCGGGGAATGGTGCTGCCCACAATTAAGGTATGGCTTTCCACACCAATTAACACAATCAAATTAATCTCCCACCACCCGTGTACCCTGCAATTCTAGACTCCTTCCAGTTAACACTAATCATTGCTTAGACAGACAGACAGACACACACACACACACACACACATACTATACAGAAAGATCATATAGTCGGCTTTCGGTATATGTAGGTTTCATACTTATATATTTTTTCTTTTTAAAAATTAACTAATTTATTCACTTTACATCCTGATCATGGCCCCCTCCCTCCTCTCCTCCCCATCAAAACTACTTGAAAGAGAGGAACTGTTTGTGCTGCCCAGGTATAATTTCTTTCTTCTCACCATTCCCCAAATCATTCAGGAACCCCTTGAAAAGTATTTATGTTGTGCTAGGTGTTGTGAGTGATCTAGAGCTGGTGTAGAATATATTGGGACATTTATATAGGTATATACGTAAATAAAGTACAATTTGCATAATGGTTTTGAGCATCCTCAGATCTGGTAAACACAGCTGTTTCTAGAACCTATTCTCTACAGATGACAAGATCTCTCTCTCTCTCTCTCTCTCTCTCTCTCTCTCTCTCTCTCTCTCTCTGTGTGTGTGTGTGTGTGTGTTTGTGTGTGTGTGTGTGTGTGTGTGTGTGTGTGTGTAATATCCTATTTAAGCAAAGTGTCTTTGAAGCTAAACTAATCCTACAGAGTGTGAAGGAGTCCTGAGATGCAAATCATCCTGAAGGCGTTTCCGTGCTGGGGCCCCTCCATGCCTCCCTGCTTTGTACTCCAGGTTTTTGGTTGAGACACTCAATGGTCATAAAAAGCTGTTCTCACCCATTGAGCCGGTCCTTTCCAGATCCATCCCTTACTTGTACCAAAGAAAGTAGAATGGAGGCTGATAATCATAAAGATGAAAGACATAATTAATGAAGAAAAAAACAGACACAAGTCATAGAACCAGTGCCAAAAACTGGTTCTTTGAAAACCGTGAATAAAACAGCATAACTCAGAAAAGGTGAGACACGGAGAGACAGGCGGCCTGTTAGAATGGAAAGGAGACGTCAGAAATGTGATAGTTGAGAACATTCTACGGCTGCTGTAAAGGCCACTAACCTGAAGATCTGTATGCAAGGTGACCGTTCTCCTATTTATTTACTCTGTTCTTTAAGTTTTCAAAGATGCATGTAATGCGCCTCATCATATCGCCCCCTCCCCATCAGCTTTTCCTGGCTTAGCAGGTCACCTTCCAACTTCAAGCTGTCCCTTCTTGTTCTTGTCTGCGTGCTATCCTCTACATCTAGTCAGTGCTGCTCACAAAGGCATGGCTGTGGGGTCACCCACCCAGCAGCTGAGAGCACACACTGCTCCTGTACCACACAGTCCCCAGCCCCCAGCCCCCAGCCAGCTGGCTTACAATCACTTTGTGACCCCAGGTCCAGGGGATCTGACCTCCCTGGACATTTAAGGCACCAACGCAGACACATACATAATTAAAAAAAAAAAAAAAAAATATATATAAAATATATATATATATATATATATATTATTTATATAATTTAAAACAGCAACACTAAAATACCCTGACCTCTTTGACTTGAGTTTCAGTATAGATCTATATTTTTTTTTGAATTTATCATGGTTTTCTCTAGATTTTAGGGATCTTTTGGATCCTCTTTCTAAATATTTGCCTCTATTTTAATATATTCCTCTGAAACCTTAATTAAACCTTATTCAATTTTCATTGTGTAACCCTCCCTTGTCTCCCCTCCACACCCGTTCTATCCCTGGACAATGTTTAAGTCTGCCTTCACCAGCTTTTGTAGTACAATTGTTTTCAATTTATTTATTGATTTATTATTTAATCTCTTTAAGCCTGATCACAACCCTATCCCTCCTCTCCTCCTAGGCTCAACCTCACACCCCTCCCCCTAATCCCCTCTCTTCTTTTTCTCAGAGAATGGGAGGTCCCCAGGTGGTTATCAGTACACCCTGGCACCTCAAATTGCAGCCGGACTAAGCTCATCATCATCCGCTGGTGCCTGACAAGGCAGCTCAGCTAGGGGAAAGGGATCCAAAGTCAGTCAACAGAGTCAGAGACAGCCCTGACTCCTATTGTGAGGGGACCCACTGATGACCCAGGGACACATCTGCTACAGATCTGTAGGCGGGTCTAAGTCCAGCCAATGCATGCTCTTTGGTTGGTGGTTCAGTCTCTGTGAGCCTCCATGGGCGCACGTTGACTCTTGAGGTCTTCTTATGGTGTCCTTGACCCCTCTTGCTCACCCTGTCCTTCCTCCCACTCTTCCTCAGAACTCCTGAAGCTCTAACTGTTGTTTGGCTGTGGGTTTCTGCATCTGTTTCCATCGACTGATGGAGGACCAACCTTGGAGAGTCTTTTTAAAAATATATAAATTTATATTTTAAGTGTATGGGTGTTTTGTCTGTGCACAACTTGTGTGTAGTTCCCCAGGAGGCCTCCTGAATCCAAAGTTGCAGATGGCTGTGAGCTGCCATGTGAGTGCTAGGAGTTAAACCTGGGTCCTGTGGAAGAGCATCCTCTAGAAAAAGCGAAGAGTGCTCTGAACTGATGATCCATATCTTTAGCCACGTTTAAAGTTTTGATTACGCTGTTTTTCAGTTTTTGAAGTCTCTCTGGTTCTCATGGCCTTTCTGAATATGCTCTGTCTCTGTTTATACTTCAATCTTCCCTTTTTCTTCCTTCCCTCCTTCCTCCCTCCTTCCCTCCCTCTCTTTCTTTCATTCTTTCTCTTTTTCTCTTCCTTCCTTTGTTTCTTTCTTTCTCTCTAATCTGCTGTTTCTCTTTCTCCTCCTCCTTTATCATCTTCTTTGTCTATATTTTTTCAAGGCAGGTGACTCTAGCTGTCCTGGGACTTATTCTGTAGACCAGGGATCCAGCTGTCTCCTGAGTGCTGGGATTAACGGTGTGATCCACAACCGTGAGATCCCTTTTATTTCTTAAAGTACATTAAAGGTCTCATGTAGACTGGACATGATGGCCCCGCCATCATTAAGCTGTTGTGAATCTCTTTCCACCATCTGTCACTCCTGTCATCCTCACTAGCTGAGTGCTGCTTTCAGGCAAAAGCTGATAACGCTCCTTAGAATTTGAATCTCATGAATTCTTTGAGGTGTGAGTTCAATCCAGGCTCCTTCAGAGAGATATTTTTTTTCCCTTCTGTCTTCTGCTCCAGGGCACATTAACATCTTGTTCTTTAGTTCCTTGGAGCACATTGGTAACAGAAGCTTGAACCAAAACTATCGCTGATGCATTAAGCTTGAATGTATCTTGAATATGACCCCTCAAAGGTTTCTCCCTTGACCCCGCACCAAAAGCAAGATGCCATTTTATTGTTGGTGTCTTGGTGTGGTAAGGTTTGTTTCTATATTAGACTTTGATATCCAAGGTGTAGGACCTTAAAAGTATGCATCAGGCTCTTATCAGACTTTTCTAGTCTTGTGCAAACCTTGGGGCCCCACATGTAGCTTCTGGGAGTCAGTGGGACATATTGTGACACATTCTCTAAGGCAAACTTAAACTTCCAGGGTAAAGGCTGGCTTAGTTTTTCTTGCCTTTCTGGGGTCTTGGGGGTCTCTCAACTTTTGGAGAGTTTTTAATCTTCTACCACATCATACTCCATAGTCTGTGGACTTAAATACTGTATTTTCATTGTACCCACGCTTTTTCCTGTTCATATGCGGGAAGTCATCAAGGGGCCAGGTCATTTTACACCACCAGAACCGAAATCTCAGGCTTGTCCCAGACTCCCTCATCCCTGTTCTCTGGGTGTCTGACCTTGTCAATGATTTTCCTACAGTCTTCTTTTAAGTGGTGATTTTAGTTTTCTATCTGTCCTTTCACTGACTTGTGACTCAGGGTTAGGACCCCCTTGCCACCCTCCATCTCCTGAATGCTCTCCCATGGGACTGGTTTAATCCTGCTCCTGACCAGGGACAGATACTTAGAAACTTCCACAGCTTACGGTGTTTCTTCTCATTGTCCTTTTTAGCTCTACAGCTTATGTATTTGTAATTTCTGTGGAAAATCTTGTTTAAGGGTTTTTTCCTAGTTGTTTATTAACTTTGTTGTTGTTGTTGTTGTTGCTGTTGCTGACTTGCTTTTTTTGACCCAGAGTCTGTCTCAGTAGCTCACATGGACTCCACCCTCGTGTGCCGACCTCCAGTTGTGAGGATCACAGGCACCATGCTTGGGGCCAAAATTATATTAGTCATTTTTCTTCAATCTCAGACCTTCTTTCTAGAAAAAAATATTCCTTCTTGATGAGATATACCCCTTTGAGGTTCCGTTTCTACTAGTTATAAATTGTTTTATTTATGTGAAAAAAAAAAAAAAACCCAACCCTTCACATTACTCCAGTTTTAGTTTGGGATTGAGTTTTTGAGACAAAGCCTGCTGGCACAGCGCAGGCTGGCCTGGATGGAGCTCTTGCTTCCTCTTGGCGTGCTGGAATCGCAGGCTTGTGCCCTGTGCACAGCAGCACAGACAGACAACCGCACAGCCTCACAGCACTGAGCCGCCGCCGGAACTCCGAGCACCACTTACCGACTCTCAGCACCCAGGACCACATTCCACAGACTGTCCCAGGTGTAGTTTTGCTGGTGGCGTCTCCAGTTTCCCCTCCTGCCTCCTCTGTTCTCTTCTTCGCTTCTGCTCAAACTGGGGTGAATGGGCTCAAGGCCCGCCCCTTGTGCCGCCTCAGCAATCTCTCTCTCTAGATCCTCACCTCGGGGTTCCTTTCTGGGTAACCTGGATTTATCTTGATGGTTATTAATTTTTCTCATTTTTTTTGTGAGATGCAAGACTTACTTTTAAAATCAAGGTATATGAATCCTTTTTTTCCTCATGTATAATGCATTTTTATAATATGTCAGAAGTTGTATTTGCTATTTCATGTTGTATATTACCTTTTTTTCCAGTGCTGGGAATTGAACTCGGGGCCTTGTGCTGTATGTACTCTGCCGCCGAGGAGCATCCCTTTGCTGTGTTTTGTGAATGGGGTTTCACGATGAATCTCAGATAGGTCTCGAACTCACGATCCTACTGGCCTCTGTTTCCTGAGTGCTGGGTTTGCAGGCATGGGCCACCACACCAGGCTTGCTTTTTTGCTTTTGCTAGCCCTATTTTTTGTTGTTGTTGTTGTTGTTAGAAAGATGTTTTAACAATTCTCTATTAAGTTGTAATCTCCTCCCAATATTCTGATAACCTGACGTCCTGGTTTGGAAGCCAGTGGTTTGTCCATTGGAAGCGCATTTCCACTTAATGTCACCCAGTAAAAGGCAGGGGTTTGCCGAGCCACAAGCCCCTGTGCCACGGGTTTGTATTATTTTTCTTGAGTGGCATTGCTTTGGTATTTGCGCATGTTTTTCTTTGGTGAACTTCCAGCCGCTACTGTGTGCTTGTGAACGCAGCCATCTTCGAAAGGGCATGTCAGTCATAACCTACCTGGAAGCCAGCTATCAATCGGATAGCCACCGCTGGATCTCACCTGGTCCGTCACCAGTAGTGTCACTAAACAGCAGGCAGGCTTCACTGACTCCAGATTCTACCTCAGCACTGTGGACTACATGGAGCTTAGTCCTAGGCTGTTGGTGAATTCACAAATAGTTACTCAAGAAAAACCAGACAAACATGATTGATTCTTGCCGGCTTGCGTCCATTTCTGAGTCAGCGGTTTTAAAGCTGGAATTAGGTCTATATAACACAAACCCATCTTGACACAGCTGCCATTTCAGATTCGAATAACAGAGCTGGGTTTGGATTATCCAGCATGCACTGAAGACGGTGCCACCCACAGTGCTGCTGCCCGAGGCAGGGTTGCTGCCAGCTTACACCACAATACCAAGTGCCAGCCTATGTCACAGTACTGAGCCCAGAGAGAATGTGGCCTCTGGATCCATGGCCTCGATTCCTTCCTCTCTCTTTCCCCTTCTCTCTCTCTTGCTACATGATGAAATTATATAGAGTTTTTTTTTTTATAGAGATCTTAGTTTTAAATTCCAAATGGTAGTAAACCCCCTAAAAGTTAAAGAATTCTTCTCCCATAATTTTAAACTTCTTGCTCAGAAAATTTCAAGACAGAAAGAAAAAGAATGTGTCTTTTCGGTAGGAATGAGACAGCTTTGCTGTGTCTTTTGATGTCCTTATCGTAAGATGTGCTCTTCTATTTTCACATTCTCTGGATGAATTATTAAACACGCTCCTATTGTGCCTCTGCAAGTCTTGTGTAGCATACAGGGGAATAAAAGTAAAAAAGTACAAGTAGCAAAAATAATGTATTTGAGGTTCTGGTCGCTGCCCAAAGTACACTCAGTTCTTAGCTTTTGTGTATATATATATATATATATTCACCCTTTTATCTTCCATTGAGAACACAAGGTAATTATTCTCAGAGTTACCTCTGGGAGAGTCTTGTAGAGTGTCTGATAATGGCTTAACCCCTGCATTTTCTCCCTGAGCACCTGTGTCTGTGCCTGGAACATCAGCAGAAGGCAACTCCATCAAGCCCTATAGACTATCCGCTGCCTTCACAGCTGTTTGTCTTATCCAAAACCCTCAAATGGCAGCAGTGTGCAGGAGATGACAAAAATATCTCAGGAACCATAATCCGATCCCCGAGACTGAGACGCAGCCCCTTGGCATGCTGCTGCTTTCTCACAGGAAGATGACCACCTGCTGCTATTCCAATTTGAGCAATTATTATAACAGCACCGCTAAATAATTGCTCTAATGGAAATGTGAGACAATGTATTCATTCACTAGAACAATCTCTAAGATGTATAAAACTAATTTGTCCAATAGCTAATAATTCAAACTGAGAGACAGAGTGCATGTACCACAAGACTTATATAGTCTTTCCCAAAATCCATTCTTTTGCCCTTACATGTGTAATTAAGAATATAGATTTTTTTCATCTATTTAACATCTCCTTGGAATTTTCTTCATAGAATTTAGGTTCTTGAAAAAATCCTCCAAGTGTTGTTTTTGCCTTTAGTGCCCTCTGCTGTTTGACTTGCAGGCTTTGATACGCTAAATATTTTTTTCAATGCGTGGCTTAGATTTTGAACTGTGGAAGTCCTTTACTCAGTCATCTTACTAAAAGATTTTTTCCATAGCAATCTGATATTATTCAACTGTACACTCACGGGTCCTTTTTGTTGAAGCCACGGCTGTACACACCCATGTCTCTATTGTGTTGATTCATAATCTATGTTGTTTATTGGGTGGATGCTGACAAGTTGACTTTCTGTTTCTCTTGTAGTTGGGGAATATTGGAGAGGTAACATTAACGTTTTGAAACTTAGTGTCTAAGAAGGAAAACAGTTGCCCATTTTAACCCTTTACATGTGGGATTCTTCTTGGAACAGCAACCTTTATGCCTACTTGATGTGTTGCTTCCTGGGTGGGCTTGGAAGGCAAGTCCTGCTCACCTCTGGCTTCTGCTAATCTGTTTGCCACATTTTTTCTGCTTCTCTGTAGTTTGTGATCGGCCCCTTCTGAAGACCCAGATGTTCATTCATTTTATTTACTGTATTGCTTCAAATAGAGGCCACTGGTGAGTTGGCTTCCAGATGGCTTTCCAATGGAGGGGGTTTGCTTCATGCGTGCTTGCACCCAGCTCAGAGAGATACCCTACGGTTTGAGTGAGCCCTGCTGGCACGCTCACCACTCCAGTTAGCCAAACACTGGGGTACATTCTCCCTTTCCTGTGCTCACTGATAAGGTATAATTTGTTGATTCAACTCTTCAAAAATTGCCATCTGTCAGCTTTGCTTTTCCTGATGCCTTGTCCTTTTCTTTTACTGCATCCGGTTGTCCTGGCAGAAGCTAGGTGTTGGCATAGAGCAGATACACTTGTCAACTCAGCAGCAGCAGAAGTCTCACACGGAACCCACACCCTGCTCAGGCAGTTTGATTCCTTTTCAACATCAGCTCTGCCAGTGACTATATTTGCCTTTTCATCGTCTGCTGCTACGTAGGAAACGACGCTGGTGCAGTATTGACATCTTTGGCCCAAAAGCTAGATGAAGAGGCGCTTTGGCATCCATATTTTCCAAATAAACTTATGCTTGGTGTTCTCTGCTCTTGTTTAAGCTCCCAGGAATGATAATAAATGGTAGCTGGATAATAAATCAGTTGTACCAAAGGCTTCTTTCCAAAAGGAGCCATAGTCACATTCTTTGTAAAGATCTGGACAAATCTTTCTACAGGCGTGGGCTGTAGGAAAAGTGACTTAATGCTAACGAGGCAGCAGACAAGTATGGTTTAACTAATGAGAGCATTAAAGCATGCTGACAAGGACATCTTAATGTTTCTTAGAAGTGCTTTCCGCGATAGAGGAGTTCCATTCTGCATCTGTCAGCATCCCTGGCTTAAACCTACAGGATACCAGTGGTTCCCTGTTCTCCAGGAAGTGCTATACATTTCCAGACTGTCCCTTGCTGAGAGCAAGTCCTTACAGATGAATACTAAGGCTGTACTGAAACACAAAGCCATTGCCCAGACTCCAAGTGGTGATGTTTAACTAGCAAATGACGTCACATAACAAGAATTCAAACATGACACAAAAGGAGAAAACTTCAACTCCGAGAAAAAGATGCAAGTAGTTCATTCAGACTGTATCTCTCCCCAGTACTGAAACTTGGGGCCTGGACATAGGATCCAACTGTCACAAGAGCTAATGTTGACATTTCCAATCCCTTATTTCTTTATTGGAAACTGAGGGCCTGTGAAACCTGCCCTGGATTACTGATAGTGCACCGCTGCTTTCAGAACTACTAATTTTATGGGCAGATTCCCAGAATGAGAGGCCAGGTGCAGCAGGGATCTTGAGCCTAAGATTTCTCAGTGTGGACTTACATGGAGCCTGTCTCCATGTGGATGCTATTCCTTTTCTAAAAATCCAGGTGTTTACAAGCCAATGATCTGTCAAACCATAGAACATGGCTGCTGTGCTTGCAGACAAGCACGGCATTATAAACCCATTTCAGTTTCCTGGGAAAGCTTTTCCAGTGGGCATGCTAACCCATACAATGGCTGTGGGAGCTCAAAACAAAGTCTCCGTATTTTTGTGGCATTGAGTATTACAGTAAACTAAGCCACAGCCCTGTAATATGAAAACAGTAAATACCTAACATGATGTAGCTACTTTGAAATAGAAGCATAAGAGAAACAAACCCCTGCATTATAGATGAATTTCAATCAAAGCCACTGTCTAGTCTATACAATGCCTGCCATTTAAAAATCATAGCTAGCTCCGTAGTTTCAGACTAATGGGACCAATCATGTTTATTGTGATCAATGGAGACAATGTGGTCATTCTTGAGTCTCTCAGGTTTGTTATGTTGGGAACAAAGAAAAGAAACTTATTCTAAGCACTAGCATTTCATTTTCCAATTCCATTTAATCATAGGAAGAAGCTAAACTCAAGGTCCCAGGCCCTAGGGGAGCTGGGGACTTCCCAATAGCTCCACAGCTTCTGGTGTAAGGAAGCAGTTGTCTGAGTGCAGACATCTCAGGGACATCTTGTAAGAAGACAGTTGTCTGAGTCCAGCCAATTCTCACAACTTCTCTGTCTTGTTCCCAGGGTCAACTAAGTACATGTTCTCAGGCCCAGGAACTTATCTGTAGCCCGAGTGATGGAAACTTCCCTTGTTCAACCCCTTACGTCAAAATATGACTGGGCAGCGCTCCAGCCCACCCCACTCGCCCTCGCTTTATGATTCCATCCTTTAAATATGCTGCACAACGTCCCTTCAGGGTTGTAGCTCAGCTTCCAAGTCTGTTCTTCAGCTTTGATCTGTCAGTAACGGCTGATTACAACAAATTTTTGTCACCTGCACTGACCTGGTGTTTGAATTATGCTGGACTTAAGTGGACCCCACAACACTTACAAGAATTAAATGTTATTTTAGTTATCAGTTGTAAAGCTATTATAAAGTTATTAGTTATATATTGATTATAAAGCATTCAACCTTGTTTTTGGAACAGCAGCAAGCACTGAGGAACTCCAGAATGGCTAGCTCACTACTGCTTAGTTATACACTGAATATTGTTGGTACTGATTGAGAGAGGCACTGTGATGCCCCCCCCTCATTAAATATTTGATAGGGATGTCTGACGCTTTGTATTGGGTATAGTTTTAATGTATCCACCACGCATCCATATTCTGGATGCTGGTCCCTGGTGTGGTGATCTTAAGACATGGACCTGCTAGAAGATCATTAGGAAGTTACACGCATCAGAGAGGACTCAGGTAGTTCTTCTGTGGCCCTC
>OU015743.1:3789023-3805907 GCA_907169655.1 Acomys percivali | reverse complement strand
GCCAATAAGTTATCATTCTAGCATAAAGCATTCACTTCCACACCTCTGCTAGTTTCATTTAAATAAACATTATGCTCTATTTTATTATCAGCACTCATAAATATGCACACATATGTATATGTATATATCCATACATATATAATACACATATGTCTATGTATATATGTATATACATACCCATGTATACATTTATATACACACATAGGAATATATGTCCACACACATTTATATATACATGTGTGTGCATTGTATATGTATGTGCATATGTGTACATACATGTATACATGCATACACATACTTACATGTATGTGTGGATGTATGCATGTGTGTGTGTATGTATGTATGTATAGGGGTAGAGCCTTAGACTTAACTCCCTCCTATTAGGCCTCACCTCTCAACATTGTTGCCCTGGGAATCAAGTTTTCAGCACATGCTTGTTGCAGGACAGCTTGACACCATAGCAACAAAACATTACTAACATTTCCCCCATAAAACACCTTTATTGTTCATTCTTGTAGTACAACAGAGCCCCCCATGTTCAAGTGGGAGAATTCACAGAAAGGAAGCAGAAGCACATGAGTTAACTTCCCTCATGATGGGAGCCAGCGCTAATCATTCTTAAACACAGAGGTGCAGCCAGAATCTGGGTGTGTTGATAGCAAGAGTCGGCTCTCTGGCTCACTGCCACATCGAACTTGGAGAGCAGCTGTGACCTGTTCTCACAGAACGTATTCAGGTATGGTGACAAAGAACCTGATGCCCACACACAGTTCCACATCTGGAAGGAGGCTGGGCTGCGGAAATCGACAGCAATTGCATGTGCCTCACCTCAGAGATGATTGTGAGTAGCCAAAACTTACAAACACGAGTCACTTTTAAATAAACCTTTCATGTTCACTTTTTCCAAACGCAGCTTGGAGTTCAAATACAGTGACACTTATCCAGACAATGGTTTTAACAAAACCCAAATGCCTAGAAAGCAACATTTGCATTTTATTTACAGGTAGTGTGAGTCTCCTCCCTCTGTGTGAAACCATGGCCAATGTGTACTGAACAGCAATTACAGCCAGTAGATGGCATCTAAAAGCTAGGATAATATTTCATATATTTAACACCAGGCTTGCCGGTTTAGGAGGGCTTACCCTCTGTTATTTATGTTGAATGATTTTAATTTCCAACCCTACTTACACCAGAGTTAAACATAAGATATTTCATCCAATGGGGCTTTTATAAAGTTGAAAAGAAAAGGAAAGTAAGCCTTCAAGCAGAACTTCACAGCGCTACTGCCACTCCACACAATAAGCAGGGTGGTGCTGTGGGTTCCAGAGCTGCTGTTGTTTAATGGCATTAAACACTGAGCACAGGCTTGTCAAGCATACTTGGCGCTGTGTGACTGAGCGAAGCAAAACTGCTAATTCTTGGACCAGGGCCAAGAGATAAAATGAGTGTAACACCAAACACCCTCCAACTTGGATAAATTCCATGGGAGTCAATTGCATCTAAAAGTTTCACAAATAATTAAATTACTGGATAGGGCAGAGCAGAAAAAGAAAGCTAATAGACTGAGTTCTGTTCTGGGGAGCTCAGTTGTCTTTTCAGCTGCCTGTATTTAGCTATCTGCAGTTGCGGCAGAGGGGAGCCATTAAAAACCCATCTATTTTCTTATGCAATCTCAACAGAACATCAATGGGCCTTACCACACACAGACCATGTTTTTGAAATGGAGAGATGCTGTCCACAGTTGAGAGTCTGAACTTTTAAAAGAAACATTGGACTTTTAAACAACTGTTAGAAGCTTTAAGGATGATGGGACTTTAAAGGCTGTGCTGTATTTTATATTGTGATATTAATATGAGCCCGTGGGAACAAACAAGAAAGGAAAGGTTTTCATAGTGACGCCATGATCAACTGAGGAGGGCTCGGTGGTGCCAGGCAGTTTTTGTAAACTAGAGTCATCCAGCAAGAGGGAGGCTCAGCTGAGAAACCATTTCCATCAGACTGGTGTGTGGGTCCATCTAGTGACTGTCAACTGGTGTACGAGGGCCCAGTCCACTGTGGTACAATCCCTGGGCAAGTAGGCCTGAGCTGTACATAAGTCACAGCTGGGTGTCCATCCCTTGGCAGAGCAGCTCCTGCCTCCTCCTCCTCTTCCTCCTCTTCCTCCTCTTCCTCCTCTTCCTCCTCTTCTTCCTCTTCCTCCTCTTCTTCCTCTTCCTCCTCTTCCTCCTCTTCTTCCTCTTCTTCTTCTTCTGCTTCTTCTTCTGCTTTTTGTTTTTTTGAGACAGGGTTTCTCTGTGTAGTCCTGGTTGTCCTATACTTGCTTTGTAGACCAGGCTGGCCTCGAACTCACAATGATCCACCTGCCTCTGCCTCCTGAGTGCTGGGATTAAAGGCGTGTGCCACCGCGCCACCGTGCCGGGCTCTGCCTCTACCTCTTGAGCTTGCCCTTGGCTGCCCTCAATGATGGACTGTAGGCCAGAGGATAAGATGTGCTCCCCACACCTCACTCAAAATGAGGCAGACCCCAGGCTCACATTCTGTAATACCCCCTGCAATACCCAGGATATTAATTATGAATCATTAATGTGTCTAGTGACAGCTTCTAGGTGTTCCTGTATGTTTCAGTGTAGGACTTGGAGACATAATGATTGCAAAAACAAACCAGCATTCTCAGGAAAGCAAAGGACAAATATGTGGGGGGAAGAAAGGGAGAGAATCAAACCAGAGATGTGTTTCTTTCTTTAACCAGCAGCCATGAAGGAGCCAAATCCCATGCCACCCTGTGGTAAAGGTCACGTCGACACTTCATCCAATATTTGCAGTACACCAGCAGCCCTGCTCTCTAAGTCGAACATGACATCAATCCTTTTACTTTCTCTATCCCCCACGTGTCTTTCTACTACATCTGCACACACACACACACACACACACACACACACACACACACACACCCATCTGTCTACTGTGTTTTCTGGTGCTGGAGGCAGACAGCGGACCAGAAGGTGCTGCTGCAGCCAGAGGTTAACAGCATCCAACAAACACGGCATCCTTCCAGATCCCGGCTAAGCTGCACCGAGTCTGCTAAGTGGGGAGACATCGTTCTGTTTTACCCCAGGATGCTGGTTTTGCTACTACAAGGGAGAGCGATCCCTTCTGCTCTACCCTGGCCCTCAGGACGAGGATGCTACAGCTGCATCTGAGGACCCAGTTTACAAATGAAAAGAGAAGAGCATGAGTGATGGATATTTCATTAGATGACCGCGTATGCAAATGGAATCTTTATAAAGGGCGAGGTCCGGAGAGTACGGACGCGTGGCGTTCTTGACCTTCTTAAAAACAAACAATAAATGTGTGAGTGAATGACAGGATGGATAGGTTTCCAGACCAGGATATTGAGATTCTGGAAATGTTACCATGAACAATACGGGAGGCCATAGAAGACCATGGACGCCTAGGGTCACTCTAAGGAGTGGCTTTTCAGATCCATTGCTTCTCTAGGACCAGGTGCTGGTGATCAGGGCTGGTTTTAGGCTTTTCTGTGTTTTGGAGGTTCCCTCCTCAAAAAAGCTTTGTGGCTTTCTGTGTGGAGGGAGGTTCAGGCCAAATAAGCAACCTCCAACACACTTAACTTTTTCTTTTTTTTTTTTTAGACAGTGACTTGCTACGCCACCCAGACACCTTGAATGTAGCGTGTAGCCCAGGATAGCCTTGAACCTGTGCTCCTCCTCCTCCTCCAGCCTCCCAGGTTCTGAGATCACTTGCACGTAGCTTCACCGTCATCCCTCTCCAAGATGACCACTTCTTACTTTAATTCTTGGGTCAATTTAGTTGCGACCATTTAGCACGTGGCCGAGGCTTTCGCTGGACGCTGTACCACCATGGTCAACAAATTGGTTACATTAATTTTTAGGATGCCTGCGCCTTTCGAACATAAAGGCTTCATTTAAGAGATATTTACTGATCTCAGGATATAATTCAGAGGTGGAGCATTTGCCTGACAAACTCAAGGTCCTGGGTCAGACTATTACAGTGTAGTCATATAAGAAGCCTCCATGGGTAAGGCATGGCATTGAGCCCTGATGCTTAAAGGGCACTGTGGGCTTACTATCCATCAGAGCCAGGCAGCTGTTCTACAGTCCTGGGCCCCTCTCATAATCTCAGCCTTCTAGGGCCCAGAGGTTTAGGTAAGGCATGGTGGTATATGTCTTTGGAGAGTTAGTGATGCAGAGAACTAAACAGCCACATGTGGGTTAATAATCTCCGTCATCAATCCTGTGGGTACTTTTCCCCTCCGATGTTGCTCTGGTGTTGTTCTACTCATTGAAAACTCATCTATACTCAAATGAACACATCCAAGTGGCTGAAAAGGCTTCAGACACGAGGCTTCAATCGCTGTGATTACTGTTCTTCATGAAGCTCCTTTGGGTAGCTTGAGGACCATCAGGTGGGACTCGGGGGCTGGCTGCTCATTTCATGCAAAGCTCTCTCCCTCCACAGCTTCTGATAAACAAATGATTTACAATCAGTTCCCGAAATGGAGTGTAGGTTGAATTGTCACCTTTTTTTTTTTTTCAACGATCTGAGTAACGGCAGTATGTGATCGAGTAATTAAGTAGCCAGGTATCAAAGGCCCCCTTGATTGCTGTGTACAGGAAAATTCAAAACTAGTATTGCCCTACTTGATACAAGCGGAGTCACATAAAATGCTGGCGCTGTCTCGGACCTCTGATTAACAGGAGAGAAGGTGCAGGGTCTCACCCTGCAGCATTTGCTGGCTGACCCAATCCTATTCGTGCTCCCACTTAGCCCTCTGGCCTCCTGTCGCTGCTCGCTTTCTCTGAGATCTGCGCCAAATCAGAGACATCAGCTCTTTGGAGTCCTCCTGCTTCTTACCCGCATTTTTTTGAAGGTAACTGAGGAAAACCTCAGCATTTTCTTCTGGGAACTGGATCTAAGGTATAGCATGGCCTCCCCACATTGGGGCGCAGCTCAGGCTTGTGCACAGAGGCAGCTTTTGGAAGGAACAGCAGATTGATGTGTAGGCAGCAGCCGTTTCATGGAACCCAGAAATAGGCTCTGCAGTATATGCAAATGCAAGCAAAGGGATGCAGCAGAATGGGCCTATGGTCCAAAAAACAAAAAACAAAAACAAAAACAAAACAAAACCAAAAAAACCCATAAACAAAAACCCTCCCAAAGGCCAGCATTAGACATTAAAGGGTTCCATAAGTTTGTATATAAATGGCCCCACTGAATCAATCTGAAGTTTTTACTGGCAAGTGGTTGGAGATTTCCTTAAAAGCGCCCAGTAAACAACCTACGTCTGTAACATGCCCCCACCGGATCATGTTTTGTTTGGTCCTCAGCTTGAGGCACTGTTTCAAAAATTTTGGAGACTTCAGAAACCAGAAGGTA
Source organism: Acomys percivali (assembly GCA_907169655.1). Classification (NCBI taxonomy): domain Eukaryota; kingdom Metazoa; phylum Chordata; class Mammalia; order Rodentia; family Muridae; genus Acomys; species Acomys percivali. Next base: position 3,800,492 of record OU015743.1, on the reverse strand, counting down.
GGTAGGCCCTAGCCAGTGAGGCAGTCCACTCAGTGGGCAGGGCCATTCTTTGAAGGGCATACTCTCCCCGGGCTCCAGCGTGCTGCCTCTGTTTCTAGCACTGCCACCTCAGGAGCATCTCTGTCCTACACTCCAGACACTCCAGACTGCGGTGGTCCAGTCTGCTCCCCACCATGGGCTGAAACTCCCCAGAAGTGGTGCGCTGAAATAAACCCTCTCTGGCTAAAGAGATGGCTCAGAGGTTAAGAGCACTATCTGCTCTTCCAGAGATCCTGAGTTCAACTCCCAGCAACCGCATGGTGGCTCACAACCATCTATATAATGAGATCTGATGCCCTCTTCTGGCCTGCAGGTGTACATGCAGGCACGACACTGTATACATAATAATAAATAAATACATAAATCTTTAAAAAAAAAAAACTAAAAAGATAAACCCCTCTCTCCTTACTTTGTTTCGGCCACGCATTTGCTTACAGATATACAGAAGCAACGGACGCAAACTGCTTACAAAGTGTGTGACCCCGAAGGGCAGTGGGTAGGGTGCTGTGTGCAGTTACTCCAGAGCTGAAGGGGGTGGGGGTGGAGCGGGGAGGCGGGGGAGGTAGATGGAGAACTTTAACCCCGGATACACAGGAGCAGCTGTTTAAGCCAGTCCTTCAGAAGCAAGTGCAGAAGATGAGGCTCAAAAGATACAGACGATTTACCTGCCAAACTTACCTAAGACCATTAGCACCTGTCTTTTTTTTTTTTTTTTTTTTTTTTTTTTTTTAATAAACCTTGCTTTCATCCAAGTGCAGTAGGACCATACCTGGCCAGCCGTGGTGAGACAGGGACTTCAAACATAATGTTCGCCTTTCCTTCCTTCCTTGCTCTCTTCCTTCCAACTACACTTTCATTAAGTCTTACTGAAGCCTCTGTTACCACGTGTGTGAGGTTTGTTTCCCCGTAGCAATCCAGTTCCACTCCCAAGCAGACCCTGTCTGGGTGTCCTTACCCAGTTTACCGTAAGGTACCACCTCCCTGAGGTAGCATTAGACTCCACAGGGAAGGGGTTCAGCCCCACGTGGCTTCCCAACTTAGATTCGAAGCCGAAGTTCAGCCTACCGAATGGCTGGCTCTGCCTCAAGAAACCCAGGAGTCCTCTCTCAAGTCTGAGAGGACTTAAGTCTGAATTGCCAGAACGGCCACTAAGCGCAGAAAAGAAAAGAGTTGACATCCTTAACTGTGTCCCTGCGTTGTTATGAGGGACACAAGTGAGAAGAGGCAGGTGGAAAGGGTAACCACGGAAACGGTCTGAGTTTCAAATCCTTCTCCCAGCTCGGTTTTCGGTTTTCAACCAGTTGGTCTTTGTGAGGGGTCAGGCTCAGGACAATAGTTTTTATAAGCCCTACTTAACCCCACTAATTAAAAAACAACCTGGCCTTATAGTGGTTCTTCCTTTAGTTAGTGGGGAGGAATGGTCGCACACCTGTTTTTCAGAGTGTGAATGCTTTTTCCAAAGAAGTCTAAGGGATAATGAAGAATTTGAACAAAGAAAGAAGACTCTCTAGACACAACTCTACTTCTGTCTTCTGGAAGCACATGTGCCTCGTGATTGTAATTGGATTTATAAGTTATAGAAATTTATGGTTTCTGTATCACTGGGTAGGGAAGAAGGTGTGCTCTTTGGATTATAATTAATACACAGCAAATTCTTGATAGTTATTGAAATCCTAGCCCTTTTTGCATTGAGGTGGAGGCTTTTGGTAAGTGGATGCTGTGCAAGTCACTGGTTGTGTTTTTGTGTCAGCAACAGCAAATCTCTTACTTTCTGGGATCCTCTTAGTTAACAAATTCTGTTTTTATATTGTTATAAACTTGTGGAATAGCCCAGAAATTAGAAGAATTGGCAGCTACACAACATCTCCCAGATGGCTTTTTCATTCAAAAGATTTCTGTCCATCCTCATGCTCTGATTTCATGCCAGAAGTGTCCTGTGGCCGCCTTGGTCCACTCTTTGCCCATATTGCCTGGGCTCTTGCCAGTTTCCTTCTGGGCCACAATTTTAGCTCTCGATGATGAGACTCCGCTGCCCATGCATTGGCAATTGGGTTCCTCACACGCTCAAGTCTATTTCTCACTCCAAACAGCAGAGAACACTGTTTGCCAAGAAGCTCATTAGACCAAACGGAGCCTTGGGAGAACGTCCACAAAGGAGAGATTTCAAGTGAGACTTTGACGTGTCTGTAAGGAAACACACACCCTTCAACCAAGATCTGCCATACCTGTCACCTCGGGACTCATGTTGTACTCAGAAGTGGGAAAGGCAGAAGAGAAAGTCAAGGTCACCCCAGGCTACGTGATGGACTTGAGGCCAACAAACGAACCCGGCCCTAGCATCACCTACTGTCTTAGCCTTCCTCAGTTTCTCCAATCATGCTTGTCCCCACATCTGAGGCTGACACCACTGTGGTAACGCTTTCATTGTGGGCTTCATCATATTGTAACGGGTAGCGGTTAACCTTCTTTGTCAGCCTGAGTGGATTAGGAATTACCAAGAAGACCGGATGAGGTAAACTGCGAGTGTGTCCACTAGGGCATTTCAAGAAAGGATTAACTGACGATGGAGGGCAGGAGGGGGAAATGCACCCTGAATTTGCACAATGTCATCCCTTGGGCTAGACAGTAGACAGGGAGCAAGGAAACCAAGTGCTTTTCTCTGTCCTGTGCTCTGCTCTTCCCTACCGTGCATCCCCATGATCAGGATGCTCTACACAGGTGTGTAAGTCCACGTGACCATGCACTGCACCCTCAGAGATGGTGAGACACCCATGATCAGGATGCTCTGCTCAGGTGTGTAAGTCCATGTGACCATGCTCTATACCCTCAGAGATGGTGAGACACTCATGATCAGGATGCTCTACTCAGGTGTGTAAGTCCATGTGACCATGCACTATACCCTCAGAGTTGGTGAGACACCCATGATCAGGATGCTTTACACAGGTGTGTAAGTCCATGTGACCATGCACTGAACCCTCGGAGACGGTGAGCCAAAATGAATCTTTCTCAATTTTGTTATTCTGTTGTGATTTTCATCTCAGGAGCGATGAACGTATTTGTCTATCAGCAAGTCTAACCTGAGTCTGCCCCCTTTTAGCTTCCTGCTCTCTCTTTCTCCTTGTGGGCTGCCTGTGCATAGCGTAGTACAGCCCTGGTGTTTCTGCAATGCCTGGCGAGCACGGTAGGGGTTAGCACCACCGAGTTCCCTCCTCAGCACACATACAGAGGATGGAGATGCTCAGGCCACGTGTGCTGGGAGCCTGTGTGCTGGCCTTCCCGGGGGGATGAGAGCAGAGGTAATAAGTATAATTTCAGCTTGACACACCTATAAAAGTTTGAGAGCCAAGTACTGTGGCAAACCCTGAAGCTACAGGTAGGCAAGGTGGTACTCTAGCTAGAGACTTGACTAACTCAAGGTCTGAGCCTCTGCTACTAGTTTTGGAGGTGAGTAAAAAAACCTTTGTCGGTGAAGCCATGTGTTAGTTGAGGAGTCTTGTGACTACAATGTACCCTGTCTTATTCTGACTAATACATAATGGATGACAAGTATTTTCAGACTTGAGATCTGGAATCATCTTGCTGTTATATGAAAAAAATACACTATTAGAAGTTGAAAAGTTATGTGCATGAATCCATATGCAAATGTGTTTAAATAAATTATAAACTTTGAGTCTTTGTTACTCCTTTACAGCTAAACTTGGTGGATTGTACCAGTGTAATGCTAAGCCCCAAGTACTAGGACACTTGAGGTTTGAAGGAATAATAATTACCTCCAAGGTCAAATGCTATTTAACAAGCTACAGATCATGGGCTATAAGACAGTATAGGTCATTAGTTCCTGAAAGTGTATGATAGAAACTTTTTATACTTTGGCTACCTATTTTATAGTTTCTTAATAAAGGTATTTCTCCTTGTAATCTACCTGCAGGGGGAAAACTGAGTTCTACACAGTTGGTTTGCCCTTCTAAATTATCTCACAATTAAAGTTTCCCTTGGCCACAACCAACATCTGAGACAAATTCACATTATAGAATCGACAACTCTCATGTTTAGCCTGGATGGTACAAGCCATCAGCTCAGGAACTAGCAGGGGCCGAGAAGGAGACTGTGGGTATGGCCGACTGGGCTCAGATGTGACACCTTGTCTTTCAAGCAGGTGCCACTGAAGTAAGCTGAACAAATATGAGAGCTCAGGGCTGCTGTAGAAGTAAAGCTGAGCTTGACTGCACAGTTAGCTCAAGGTGTTTATAGCTGAAGTGGGACTGTCACTCTTCCTTCACCGGTGACGCACACCCAGCCAGGTTTCCGTCAAGAAGATGTAGGAACTGTTTTGTACAGACCTCCTCAGGAGCACTCTACAGGTCCAATGGAAGCCTCCCTCAGCTTCCAGGCCTTTGCAGTGGCCCTTGCCTCATGGGACATGTGATGGAGAATTCTAGAGAGCAAGGTAAAGGTTATAAGCCTGAGCTACTCAGATGATCACCAAAGGAGCTGTATTCAAAAAGCAAAGTCGGGTGGAGGTTGGATTTCTGCATTTCTTATAGGATTGCATGGAGGAGCACCAGGGATTGAGCCACAAGAACTCTTCTCTCACTTCTCCAAGTTAATATTAGCACAGGTTACACCGAAGCCAGAGACTGCCGACACTGCAGTACAATTGTGATTTAGAAGAAGACGCTTCTAGGAATAGCTTTCGCTGAGCCCTGAGCCAAGGCTAGTCAGGTGCAGTCGTGGCATTGTGCAATTGCATCTCTGTGAGGCAGGAGCCCAGGCTGCAGGTGCTCTGAGCCGTCCTATGAGACCTAGGGATGCAGCTCAGGTTCCTCTATATAGAAGGTCCCAGAAAGTTAGGGAGACAGAAAGTCTATCACTAATGTACATTAAAAAAAAATTTTAAGGAACCTTTATTTTGCTCTCTAGTCATTTCAAAAGGCGTTCCACATTATTGTAGTAGAATATTCCATTCTATTATTCTTAGAATACCCAGTGCTCAAAGAAAGGATGGTATAGTCCCCTTAAAATAATCCCACTCCACAAGAAAGCCCTCCGATGAGTCAGCAGAGCCCCTTTCTCTCTCTTTCTGTCTTCTCTGAATGTAACAACAGATTATCACTGACTTGGAGGCTTAAAAAATGCACATTTATTTCTCACAGTTCTGGTCTAGGAGATATTCGAATGTGAACAGGCTCAGCAGCTAGTGAGGGCCCTCTTGCTGTTTCACAGGTGTTTATTTTCTAACTGTATCTGTAAACAGTGTTAGCCTTTGATATAATTGGAGTGTGTGGTCTGACATTTGTCTGTTGAGAGCTGAGTCCAGTGTGGTGAGGTTGGGTGGTGGAAGTCTCAATAGGTCAGTCCAAGGAGGCCGCTTGGTTCATGGAGGCTCTGTTCTGTAAAAGGTTCAGTGGTGGTCTGATAGTAGGTTGGGTCTGTTAGGAGCGTGTGAGCTCCCACAAGAATGGTTTGTTACACAGAGAATGAGCCCGGATCCTCTTGGCCGCCTGCTTCCTGTCACAGCAGATGATATCTCCCTTTCACACACCTTCTCATCATGGCCACCAACCTGATATGGAGTCAGAATGTCCTCACCAGGGTCAAGCACATGCTGAGGTCACGGTCTCCCAACTGTGAGCTAAACCAACTTTTTTTTTTAAATTCAAGAGTCAAGCTGTGTGGTGTGTGCTACCATTGGAACACTGATCCTTGTATGAGGGCCCCATGCCCCAGAGACATTACATTCTAGTGATGCATCATCAGGAACTCAGGGTTCAGAATGCGCGTTTCAGGGTATGCAAACACGAAGTCCCCTACATTCCCCAAGATCCAGAGCCAGCCCCACATCTCCTCTTGCTTTCTGGACACCTTCACATCACTCATTTCTTTTCCAGGGTGAGTAACTATGCTTTGACTCAGACAGTTGAACAGCGTGGGGCACCTCAGGCTAAATCATCAAGCACACTCATTAGCCGTTTATCCATATCAGACTGTAGCAATAATTGGAGTCAGTCTTCACAACTCGCACGGAGCGTATTATGAAAGAGGGCGCGAGATTCAGAGAAGCTCAGCAGCAAACTCCACAATGCTAGTGAGCAGTAAAGAGGAATCCACACTACATATCACGGACTGACTTCCACCAAACCTGTGATTATATAATACACTGTATAGCATAGTATAATATAATATCATATAATATAGCATAGTTACAAAATATATAATGTAGTCTAGCTACAACAAAATGTATAGTATAGTTATTAATGAAATTCATAGTATAGTATAGTATATGCATGTAAGTACATATATTTTTCCCAAATATACCTGTTTGGTTCATACATTGCTATTCATATGTACGTGTTAAGGCTTATCATTTGACACTGGATAATCAACTGGTGTGCTCTTCCCTGGGGAGGACTGTTTCTCCGGCTTTCAGCATCCCTTAGCCGCCTATAGTTCCTTATGTAGTGTTGAAGTCTCTTGGGCAATTCCCTCTCCGGTTGGCAAGTCCATTGGTATCAATCATCCTTGTTCCGATCACATCTGGGCAGTCATGTCGGTGAGACTCTATAGTCTGCCTTCTGACATTCCTGGGAGACACAGCCTCCCTAATCCTAACTCCCTAATCCTATGAAGCTTACATTTGTTCTGCCCCATCTTCCATGATGCTTCTTGAGCCTCGGGATTTTTCCGGAGCAAAGACTAATAAGTGAAGCCTTAGGCTCTCCTAACCCTTTGGGAAGGTGACTGAAGACCTTGGTCACCAGGCTGCCCCTATGGCATTTAGGTAAGTGTGCAAACTACGGCATGCACCCTGGCAGTAGCTGGCCGCTCTGTAAAATGTGGTCCTGTTTCATATACTTCATGGGTCTCTTGAGCATCCGATTACATGGTGACCTCTGTAGAAAGCAGGGCGGCCAAACTTCATGTGAGATGACCCCATGTTGAAGTTTTATCTCCCGAGGTAGGATGACAAAATGTGGAAGAAAACCCATGTTTTTCCCCCAGAAGAAATGTAACAGACATTTAGTAAAGATGAGAGTGAGAACTAAGGTAGAAAAAGAACCCGAGAGAGACCAAGAGAAATAATCTTTAATTTGCAAGCCGAACGAGAACGCAAAACTTCCTTGGCATATCTCTCATTTTGTCAGTACCTCCCACCTTCTTCTCTTTCACCTACTGCGTGTAGCTCTTTTTACACGGAGGAGGCTTATCTCCGATGCCTCAAGGCACGGAAACATGGCTCTGGAATCCTGTGGGGTGCCATATATATTAGTTACCTTCTCATTTCTGTGACCAAAATAAAAGATGCAAACAACTCGATGAAGGAAAATGTGTTTTGGCTCATGGTTTCAGAGGATTCAGCCCGTGGTTTTAGTCCTAGACAGCTGGTAAGGGTATCGCCACGCCCCACCAGGAAGCAGAGTGAGAAAGCAAGCAGCTGGCAATAAGATACCTCGGGCGCTACCTTCAGTGATGTACTTCCTTTAGGCAGGCCCCACCACCTACGCTTCCAGACTCTCCCGAGCTAGTGCTATCACCCATGGACACTACACTCCAATCCATTTACAAGGACCTTGCAGATTTGAGCCATAGCACCATAACGTCAGTTCCTCGAAGCTCTGAGAGTTCTGCTCTCCAAACCCAGGGACATTCTAGATCATGCAAACTGAAGACTAATAAGTGAGACGCTGACAGCTGTTTCACATGGAGCCCCAGTCTTCCAGATGGGCAGAGGATGACGGAGGATGACTAGTCTCTGCCCGCGTCTACCTAGGAGTCACTGGTTGGAGCTGCTGTAGGAGGGGTGAGCCGTGTTTCTCACTGTGCAGGGTGTGGGCCCAAAGCACCCAGTGAATCTCTGATTCACGTCTGTGGGGAATTTTGAGCCATTCCAACAGATGAATACTGGACAGCCTACCCTGGGGTTTACCTATAGGGGAAAAAGAAAAAAAATCACCGTCCTCTCTTGTGGGGCAGGTAGTTATTCAGGGAAAACCGATGAGTCATCGCAGGTTTTATCTGGTGAAGCTGATTGCCTAATCGCTCACTCTAAAAATAGCATTCCCGCCTGGGAGAGTATGATTTGAGCCACTGCACCCAACATCAAAAGGCTTTTGTGTTTCTGCTTTGGCTGCACTGCTGAGAGGCCCCTGGGCAGTGGCCTTCCCAGAAAATGAACAACAACCCGAGCCACACTGGCTTTTGGCATCTTCACTGCAGATATTTAGTGAGGCAATCCAGAGTGACTTCTGCAGCAGGAGGAGAGTCAAAGGCCGCATCGGGACTCCAGTAACAAGCACTGGGGATGTCCACAGCTTTCTTTTCTCTGTACACACACCTTCCTGCCCCCCCCCCCAGTGTGAGTATGGTATAAGAGAACAACCATCAAAAATATGTAAATATAGCTAAAGTTATAGCTGGCCAGGACACGTACTGTCAAGGGAAGACCAGCTCAGCATGAGAAACGCTCTCCAGCCTCTCTCGGCTTGTCTGCGGCATCACTTGTGCCACCCAGCCCACGTGGCCTACCTGCTCCAACACCATAGGAGCCTGGTCCTGCGGTGCCTCTACTTTACTTTCTCCTTGTTAACAGTCTCGGTGGAAAAAAAAAAAGAAACATATAAAAAGGGGAACATTTGGGTGCTTGAAAGATTTCATTCTTCCTTCCTGGGGGAAAAAACCATAATGTCTGTTTGAGGTACCAAGGACTCAGGAAACACCTCTCATTTATAAGGAAGGCATGGAAGATACCATCATGATGCAGAGACCAGAGTCCCCCGAAACCAGAGTCCCCCAGATTGGTATGCCCTTCTGCCCACCACTCATAGTCTCCTCCATAACATAGGAGCTAAAGTGTCTTCAGCAGATGGATGTTCTCACTGCGTCCCTCAAACACAGAACACCTCCCCTAAGAATGCCAGAGGCCATTTTCCTCTTAATGAAAGAAAACACAAGCCCTGAAAGGCTGGGGGAGATGAGCAGGGACTTGAATTTCCTAATCAGAGCTAATCCTTGAAGGCATACAGCATTTGATACATCAAAGGCCTAATATTTGATACATCAAAGGTCTTCTCAGAAACTCTTCTGAGAAATAAAAAAACACTATGCTAATGAATATATGAGCCATGTGCTTTGAGATCTGGACTTTTGGGGGCTTAAGATAAAGTTTTTATAAGTTTATTTGAGTGATGGGACATCTGCACATGTGACATGATTCAGGATGGTCTCAGGGAATGAACTGTTCCCCAATAGTTTGCTTGCTAATTTCCACCCCACTTTAAAGAGTCTCTCAGGCAAAGGAGATGAGGGTTCCACTAAGGCTTTAAGACAGAGTCCAATGTCCAATTAGCACCTGTATTCCTCCAGTACCGCCGCTGAAGGATCAGGGCCCATAATAGTTTTCTTTGATGAGGCTTAATTAGGCTACAGATGTTTGTTGTGTGTGTGGGGGGGTGGGGGGTTGCTCTTTAGGTAAGGCAAAAACAAAAAAAAAAAAAAAAAAAACACGTAAAAAGGCAGGAAAAAGGCTACAGAAGAGCACTCACTGGAGGATGGTGCATCTTGCTCCTGAAGGTCATGTGCTTGCTGTTTTCTTCTAGCTGGATTATAAAATAAGGAGTTTCCTCGAGTCACGTTAAGACACGCATCTCATTGTGTATCGCGCATATTCAGTCCTATTTTACATTCTGTCCTCTCTTTCCCTCAAAGAATCTGCCTCTAGTCTTAGCGCAGATGTGCACATTTAAGTCTAGGCCTCACATACAGGGGAAAGCACACAGTGCTTACTTTTCTCCTCCGTATTCCCTTCTGTCTCTTCTGTCTTCTTACTCCTCTTCCAGCCTCAACGTACTCCTCTCTCTACTTTCATAACTTGCATGTACACACACACACACACACACACACACACACACACATGCACACACACACACACACACGGGCTTATCTTTGCTGTTACCGTGGCATGCCAGGGAAGGGGACGAGGAAGCCTCTGTGGGGTGTTTTCTTCTTTTCTAATTGATGTGGAGGACCCAGCCCACTGTGGGCAGTGCCATGCCTAGGCAGGTGGGCCTGAGCTGTGTAAGATGGCTAACTGGGTGTGAGCGTGTAAGAAAGTAAGCAGCATTCGTGCGTTGGGTTGTTGGCGCTTCTGCCTTGAGTGCCTGTCCTGATTCCCTGGATGATGGGGCCTTGTATGAAAGCATAAACAAAACAAACTCTTTCCTCCCCAAGTTACTTTTGGTCGTAGCACTTTATCACAGCAATAAAATCAGCACAGGGTCTTTCCAGAACCTTCTACAAAAAGTGATTTTCTTTCCCATCAATTCTCAAAGTGCAGAGTTAAAGCCATCGGGGTTTGTTATGTCCTGTTTTCTGTGACTATAAATGTTGTCATGGATAAAAGCAGAGGCAAAGGCCAACCTAGGAACCACAGCTGTGCCCTTTACTAACGGCATAGTCACCGTCAAGGGAAGTGTGGCCATCAAGCTGTAAAACTAAAGTTACAGACTTATTGTCCCAACCTGGAATCTGAGATTGGAAATTCTTCAAAATATAAAATGGGTTGAACATCCAGGGGACACACTAGTGAAAAAAAAAATCTTCACCTCCCATGACCTCTCGCGGCCAAATGAAGGCATACAGGCCTGCCCCATAGGCTCAGAGGACTTTAATGTTATCCTGTTAATGATCAGTGAAAATATGTAAATGAATACAAGTCTGAGTGAAGGCCACTCTCCTGTAAACACTGGGAAGTTACTGAGCAAGCGCTTGTTCCTCAGGAGGCTTCCTCTCCCCTTCCTACTGAGGTAGAGGCAGCATGAGGAGGAAGAACTCTTCTGCTCATGTGACTATGGGGCAGGGCGGAGCCCGAAGCCCAGGCATGTCATACCACTTTGGCCCTGGCACCTTCTGAAGGTCTGTGGAGCATTCCCTGGGTAGTAAATGTGTCAAAAGCAGGAGACCTTAACCTACAGTGTCCATAGAGACCCCTTGGTCTCACAGAGAAAATGTCTGTCCCTTCCTAAACTTGGCATCTTTACTTCTGCTTCTGTTGGGGTCTTTTGCATATAGTGATACGATCTGTCCCCTTCTGTTTAAGTGTATTGGACTCCACTGACACTCTGCTTCTGATATCTTGTAGCTTCAAAGGATTGGCTACCAAATTATTAAAAAATAAAAAAAGCAAAAACCTGTTATCAAACAGACACTTCTTTTCCTTAAGAATATAGAGCATTTTGCTTCTTTGTATCACAGCTAACGGTATCTACTCTAAATCTCAACTCCATAAAAGTGCTCTCATAGGCACCTCCACACGTGTGCACGTACACACACACACACACACACACACACACACACACAAACGCTCTTCTCTGTTCTCAACTCTCCCAAAGCTTTCTCTCTCTCTCTCTCTCTCTCTCTCTCTCTCTCTCTCTCTCT
>OU015743.1:3758807-3788496 GCA_907169655.1 Acomys percivali | reverse complement strand
CTCTCTCTCTCTCTCTCTCTCTCTCTCTCTCTCTCTCTCTCTCTCTCAGCATCTTGTATCAAAGAAGAGAGAGGGTATATAAATATGATCACTGAATAAATCCCTGAGCTCATATTGAACAATATGCACTAAAAATTTCATCCATTTACTTCACCCAAAATGAAGAAGAATTGATCTTTCATCGATTACTAACTTTTCTCACACAGCCATCTATTTAACTGACTATCAATCCTTTGGTGCTTTGAGACCAGCAGGATGGAGGTTTCCGTCACAATACAAAAGGAGAATACATCTGATATGTATTTCTTTACTGTAAGTTAAGCATCCCTAGTGGTTTTGCCTTAATGCCTAATGCTAGTTGACAGTCACAATTGATGTTAAATGATGTTAGTGTAACAAAAACGTAAAGAAATCCCCATTGGAACAGTTCTTTTTATACTAGACTAATGGCCAGGGAACATATTGCTTTACTGAGCATCACCCCCTGGGTCCCCAGCTCACTGGTCTAAGAAATTAACCATTTTCTGTACACTGAAGTTTCCACCCTTGCCTTCCTTTGACAATGTGTTCCTGTCTCTAGATAGATGTAGAGAGAGTTATTTGCAGCTGGTGATTAAATATTACCAAGTAACTAACTTTACTTGCTTTCAATACTATGCTTCATTTGTGATCATGATCTATGGTGGTACGGAGCTCCATGACACATGTTTTGCTCTGCGTGAGCTTCAAACATGGTGCCAGACAGACAGCAGGGGCGATGAGAGCTCCCAACACTCTTGGGTCCAACAAAGCCGTAGTGCAGCGCCAACCTCAGGGTCAGCACCTGCAGCAGCTTCCGGTTTTAGTTGTACACAAATTCATGAAATTCCTCAGTCTGACCCAGGTTCTACAGAGCACACAGACAGCAAAGATGGTGGTGGATCTGTTTTGCTTCAATCACAGAATGTCTTCCATAGTTAAGGAATGTCTTGTTGCTTTATGTAGAAAGATAAAGACAGCAAAAGTGAACAAATGGGACTCTAAAGGACACAAAATCCGGAGTGACTGATACTGAAAAGGCACTTTCTGCCACCACAGGAAGGTATTAACTAGCGTTGCCACAGGTGCCTCAGGAGCATCTTTGGGTTAGTGGAGCAAGAAGGGCAAAGTGCTCCCAGCACTCTTCAGCTCTTAATCCTTGGGCTGTGAGGATGGTCCTCCCAGATGCTCACCTGGTTTGAGGGTGGTCCTCCCAGATGCTCACCTGGTTTGAGCATGATCCTCCCAGATGCTCACCTGGTTTGAGCATGAGCCTCCCAGATGCTCACCTGGTTTGAGCATGAGCCTCCTAGATGCTCACCTGGTTTGAGGATAGTCCTTCCACATGCTCACCTGTTTTTACCCCCAGTGATTTTTCTGGTGATGCTCTGAATTTAAACAGGCTTCCAGTAGAAACAACAGGATGGAGCTGACTGAGAGGAAATGAGGGAGAGACAGACTCTTGAGCCCCATCTCCACAGCCCTCACCTTCATTTCTTTGCTTCTCATCCACTAAGTACCCATCACCCACTGTCTTTTCAGCCTGAGAAAGGGGCTTCCTAACCACAGCCCTCAAATTCCAGGCTCTTACTTCAAGGCCTGTGTGAGCCTGTTTAAGGCAGCTTGTCCAAAATGTGCCTGCACCCTGCACACACAATCACGTCCTGAAACAAGCCTCCTGCACCTAGCAAAGGTAACTGTACACACGGGCAGGTGGATAGCTGTTCAGAAAAAAACTAGAGATGCCTGATCCCAAATGTTAGACCACTCCCCAGTCTCCTGACTTTCTTTTACGTGGGTTAAAACTGCAGTTCTTAAAGGCTTAAATTACAGTGCAAATATGTTACCTTGAATGAGAACTAATTCTGCCTTACTAATGCATTAGCAAGGACGAATTTTCCTAATCAGAAATATATATATTTTTTAAATGTAGTGTCCTCAGAGGCTGGGTGGGTATACCCTCCTGACAAATGTTTCTTGTTTCTCCTTATAATGCAGAGATGGCACTTCAGGTCCTGTGCATGCTAAATGAGTACCTTAAAGCTGAACTACATGGTCAACTCTTGAAACATCTTTTACATAGTTGTTTGGAGGGAGGGAGAGGGAGAAAAGAAGTTTAAGCACCCGAAGATGGCAAGTGGGGGATTAGCTGTGTCTGCTCTCAGTGGCAGATACATACAAGAATCTTAACCTTTACAGCAACTTATGAAGTAAGGGTTTTTTTTTTTGTATTCATAACTTTTCCTTTTCTTGAAAATATTCTTTCAAATAATACATTCTGATTATGGTTTCCCCTCCCTCCTCTCATCCCAGTTTCTCTCCACCTCCCCTCTCAGATACGTTAGAAAACAAGCAAGCAGTCGGGGTAGACACTGGGGTGGGCTAACTCAGAGTCCTAGGCCTGGGCCCGGGTGGTAGCTGAGATGGTCTTCCTGTCACCTCTCCTGCCCCCGTGCCACGAGAGCCAGGAAGAGGCGGGGCCAGCACACTTGTCTGTTCCACTTGGCAAGGAGGGGATGCAACAAACACAACACAGGACAGGAGAGCTCACCATGCCCCTCCACCATTTCTAGTGTGTTGCCCAAGCCAGGGATGGGGCCAGCTCTCTTGCAGTCACACACACCCTCGGGACCATGTCACTCACAGCCCTGACACCAACGTCAGCTCTACCATGCTGTCCAGGTGAGGTGAGAGGCCACTTTCTCCCAAGTGCTGCAGTCAGTGAGGGCCAACAACTACTCCATGTATGAAATGCTGGCACACGTGATGGGGCCAGTCCTGTCCATGACACAGGGCAATGGCAGGATATCTGAGGGGAGTCCTAATGAGTGAGGATCCATTATTGGAAGCGTGGCCGAAGCCAGAGGCCTCAAACTCAACCAATGACTCATTGCAATGACCATTTGTAAGTGATGCTGTTTGGACAAAAGGGTGTACTGTGTGACACATTATGAAACAGTGAACCTTCCACAGCCAGATGTTGTTTTTTTTTTTCTTTTCTTTAGGGGACCATTTCAAAGGTAGAGGGCAAATATGGAGGAACGAGGGGATGAGTGGGATTGGGGTGCGAAATATGAAATTCACAAAGAATTAAAAAAAAACCAACTTTTAAAAATAAATCAAACAAGAGTCCGAGAAATAATAGTGAAACAAAATATGAGATAAAACAAAAACTAACACATCAGAATTAGACAAAACAAACAAACAGAAGGAAAAGAGTCCAAGGGGGAGGCACAGGAAGCAGAAAGCTACTCACTCACACATTTGGGAGTCTTTCTAAAAACACTGAACTGGAATCCAGAATAGGCACGCCAGGGACCCAGTGAAGACCGGGGCAGGCTCTGTGCGTGCTATCTGAGTGTGAGTTCTTGTGCTCTGTGATCGTGTTGATTTAGAAGGCCTTGTACCATCCCCTCTGGCTCTTAGACTCTTTTGGTCTCAGTGTTTACCCTTGGACGTTTGTCTATCCAGCCTCTGATTCTTGGCCATCCAAGCTGCGTTGGGTATGAGTTGCATTTCCTGGAGTGGTCCTTAGGTCAAATCAGATATGGGTTGGGTTGGTTACTCCCACAGGTCCATGCCGCCTCTGCCATAGTGTGAGCAGGACACATCGTCGACACAAGGGTCCGTGGCTGGGTTGGTGTTTACTTTTCTCTTTCAGTAGCCTACAGACGACCTTCCTTTAACAAAGATACCGGCACATAGTGCCAAAGGCTCCATTGAGGCATCAGCTTGACGTCTCCACGTCCGACGAGTTGTGCTGGTGCCGTCCTCAGCAGGGTGGCCTCGCTGTTCGTCTGTGGAGAGCAGCATATAGTCTTGGTAACAGCAAGCCTTGGCTGTTTGAGGATTCCCGTTGGGACCCCTTTGGCCAACAACCAAATTAGACGTAACCCAGTCTCAATAGTGGAAGCTTCAATTTGGCGACAGGAGATGTTCAGTTGGGGCTCTTCCTCCCCCACTATTTGGCGATTTCATTTAGGTCACCTTCATATGTGTATGTTTTAGGAAGCGCCCACTCTATTAGGTTCAATACCACCCCTAAGTGGCCGTTAGCTGTCTCTCCCTTTCCTCCCTCCCCTCCCCTTCCTACTTGACCCTCTTATTTCAGCAACACCCTCCCCATCCTTCTAGGCCTTAGCACCCTCACATAACAAGTAGGGGGGCCGAGGGCGAGGGGCTTTAAACACTTCTAATACAGAAGTGTTACAGAGCCAAGGGTGAAGGCTGATTTAAGAGGCGAAGGGAGAAGAACTCTGAGAAAGGGCTGAAGGAGACGGCCATCTCCCATTTATAGGAGAATCTCTGAGAATCACTGCAGCCTCTGCACTTCTCATTCTTCCAAACACCAGGAGGGACGGGAGAAGGAAAGTCAAGGATAACTACACCCAAGAGATGTGGCTTACAGCTGTGTTCACCTCGACTTCAGCCCAAGGCACCATTGTAGAAAGACACATGACTTTCTAGCTATGAACATGATTATGTCCTTGATTCTAGTGTTACACATTTGCGCCAGTTCATCTAGCAGTACGTTTGGAATGTGGAGTGTTGACAGAATATAATTATAATATGAAATGTTTAGACTTTACCTAGAGTGACTACACCAGAAACCCATACTTCCTCTTTCTTTAGCTGGAGTAAAGGAAAAAAATGTCCTCCATTAAGAAATAAGTTAGATATTTAAGACTTTTACAAAGCTACCCATCTTCCAAGAAATAACATTTTAGATAGAGTCTATGGGGTTTTATGTTCTGTGTGATCTGCTACACTAACACTTACTGACAGCTCCAGCAGAGATTCATGCAGAAAGCACTTCTTATGATTATGTCCTGAGATTATATAGAAAATCAATGTTAATTTTCTAAGAATTCTTTTATAATTAAAAATATAGAGTAAATTCATGCATCTCTTGGATGTCAAATTCATTAAGAAATAAATGCTAATCAGATTATCTTCTAAGAGTCTAAATAAACTAAAAAAAAAAGATTGTAGCAGAAAACTTGTAGAACAAAGTAATTACTGTAGTCATCATACAGTTGCCTGTTAACTGACTATTGAAAGTGAAAAGCATTTCCATAATTAATCTCATGCTATTTTTCAATTATGAGCTTGATAAAGAGAAACTGATGCATCTTCAGTGGCAACTAAAGACAGTAACTTGTTTGAGGGGATGGGATGTTTCCTGAGACAATCCAGAGTAGTTGCCCGATCAGTGTTTTGCATTCTGCCGTCCTATGCACTAAGGGAGTAAAATGAAAGTGTTTTTCCAAGCTTTGAACAGGTTTGAGAGGTGAGGTCTGCAGGGAAGGGGAGAGGAACCCAGGGGTTACGTGGGCTACAGACTGTACCCAGAAAGCCCAGAGCATGCCCTGAAGTCGAACACACGCCAACTGCAATAGATGCTATTTATTCTTCAGCATTTAAATCCACCACAGGCCACCCGAGAGGCCCAACCTTTCAGAGCCATTTTTTGTGTGTAGTTTAAAGAAAACACTGGCGACCACTTGTGTCTACCCAGTGAATCTGAATGCTTTAACTTGACCAAAAATAAACCCATAGGTTGTGTCTTTTTATTTTACTGCATCAAGAACGCTAAATATGAGATCTATATCCTAAATATTTTTAAGATGTATGCATACATAATTGTTGACCTAAGGACAAAGTCGTATGACCTTTTATGGCCGTTGGTTAGGAATCCACTGTTCACCTTTCACCCTGTCTCTGTGAATTGCTATTCTGTCCTTTGAGTCTATGAGTTTGGGTATTTTACACACTTCCTGTGACCAGAGCCAGGCAGCAGTCGGTTTATGTGGCTGGATTAGTTTGTATAGCAGAATCTACTGAAGGTTAATCTGAAGGTTGTATATTGTTGAATATTCTCGGCCTAAGCAATAATTCACTCTATCTGTTTGCCATACTTTATCAATGCCTGCATTACGGGAGGTTTACGTTGCTGCCACAGATAGGTTACTGTAAATGGTGCTGTAGTGGGGGTGACACTGTCTGTCTAAGATCCTGGTTTCAAATCTCTGGATTAAAGAGACATTTTTATAATCTGTTTTATTTTTTTAATTATATTATAATTATAACAAAATGATGACATGGCAAAAAATTATGTTTTCTTTAATAATAATTGATAAAAATTTGTATCATAACAATATGCTTATCCTTAATAAAAGATCGCAGCCCATAATAAAGTGATTATTAATTTTTTCCTATATTAATCACAGAAATTAATATTCCAGTAGAAGCTTACACACAGTTTGGGCAGCACAAGCTGGTAATGACTGTGGGTTGGGCATTGCTAATTGGGTAAGCAGGTTAGGCCTGGACCTGGGAGGAGTTTGGAGTGGGTGAACATCATCAAAACACTTCATACAAAATTCTCACAGAAACAACAGAAGTATTTTTAAAACTAAAAAAATTATTAAATAGTAAGGACTGTGAAGATGTTTAATTGATACTGTGCTTGTACGAGGTCCTGAGATTGAGTCTTAGAATCTCATAATACTGGCATGGTGGATAAGCTTACCATCCCAGCACCTAGGAGATGGAGGCAGGAGCACCAGGGGTTCACGATGCCTTTCAGCTGTGCAGGGAGTTTGAGGCTAAACTAAAGATCCTGTCTCCACAAGAAACAAAAGAGTGGACCTGCTGGGTCATCCGGTACCTAAATCATTACTTGATGGGAGAGTGTTTATGCTGTTTTCCAAAGCGGCTACATCATTTTGCTTAGCACCATGGAATTTTGCCACATTTTCTCCTCAACATCCACCAAGTTCGTATTGATTGATTGATTGATTGATTTTTAATTTTAACACATACATTTATATTATTACACATGAATAAAGTAAACTATCTATGGCAGGAAGAACCATAAGACAATCAGAAGTTATACAAATGTTACATTCATAGTGATTTGGCTATTTGTATTTGGCAAACTTGAAGAAAGTATCTTGCCTATCTTGTTGGGTCTAATTTCTGAATCTATCATATCTATTCTCTATCAACTTGAAACATCTATCTTGATCTGAAAACATCTTAACCCCTAACCAAGAAAGCTTAATTATAAGATTAAAATATCTGGTCTTCAACCCCATTAGAGACTTGAGAAGGAATAAAACTTAAATACCTGAGTGAACCAGAAGTACAGGTTAGCAGCTTCCAAAATGAAAAAAATGACAGAGAGCATTTACTGCCTGAACAGTCACTCAAAAATCCAAAGGCGCCTAAGAGCGGAGACTAACATCTCATCAGTGAAACTTGACCTATCATCAACTCTGAAGCAAATTATTTAGTCTAATACACCCTTTGGGACACCATCTGGAAGCTTCTGTGACACCGCGGAGCAGAGAAACGAGGTGCGGAGCAGAGGGGACACACAAAGTGCGGAGCCCGTCCCAAGAGTCACCTGGGGCTATGAGCTGGGAGACAACTGTGATTGCTGCAACTCGGGGGGCAGACTTGGGAAGGGGGGTGCAGGCCCTGCTAGGCTTCACTTCCAGCAAGGCACGGCGCTTATACTCAACACGGGTTGATTGCCAAGGTCGGCTTCAAATGCAATGGTGTCCCCGCCAGACACAGGGCACAGACAAAGGAAATATGAAAACCCAGGTTCACGATTCAAGTTTCCTGTTCCATTCTTAAGGCTATCTTAGGCCTGGGGACTTCCGTTTTCCATCAAATTAAATACTTGTTTAGGACCTTGCTACTCTACCTAGATTTGTTTACTATCCATGAGGATGGCCCCTGGAGTCGCAAGGGAAAGGGGAAAAAAAAATTCACCCTCAATATATAATGCCCATCCTTTATTCTAGGGTTATTTCACACAGCCTCGTGTCCTCCCTGAGTCTGGGTATCTGAGACCTGACATTTCAGGAGTCAGGGTGAGAACTGGAAACAAAGACGTCACAAATGAAATCAGTTAAGCTCAGATCACAGTAGCATAGGGTGTACCCCTGTATGGCACAGCAGAGATGTGGGTACAGAGAAAGATAAACAGAGAAAGGTAAACATTTGAAGATGCGCGTTATGCTAGCATAAGCTAGGAGAGGGGCCTGGGACAGAGCCGCTCCTGGCACCGTCAGGAGCACAGTCTGCGCGTTCCCTTGATCCTGCAGAACTGAAGAGGGTCTCAGCCATGCCTCCGGGTAGAGCGGTTTCCTGCTAAACTCAAGCCAACAATTATCACCTCAACTTTTCTTAAAGCCTAGATCTTCATCTAATTCTTCGAATTGCACTGAGCTTTTTTTTTTTTTTTTCCCTAGGCTAGGAGACCTTTTCCATAAATTCAAATGGCCTTTTGCCATTCGATTTTAGTGAGCGGGGCACAGGGTTAAGCCATTAACTTCTCTATTCAATCATGAAAATTAAATTTAAGTCCTTCTGTGTATATGGTCTGTTATATTACCTACGATTCAAAATCTATTTGAAACATCACAGCAGCAAAGAGCAGTGATTTGTAATAAATAAGACATCCTGGAACGGGCACGGGGCATTGCAGCGTTTCCAGAACAAAACTTTTCCTCTCGGAGATTGCTAAGCATTTTCTGTTAGGCTGTGTGCCAGACCCTTCCGTAGCATATTGAACTTGATCTATTGAGATTTAATGCGCCTGTCCGTTAGATTAGACGTTGCGCCCACTGCTTTACTCCCCTAAGAAGTGTCAAGCCTAATATTACTTTTAGAAGTTAAACTTGAAATCTGAAATAGAGAGTGTGTTAGCCACTTCCATATTTTTTTTTTAAAAAAATCTAAATAAAAGTATAATGCAGAGAAGTGTAAAAAAAAATATTGAATTTATAGTTTGGGTTTTACAGAGACTGAGAAATTTGGTTTTTCGAGACAGGGTTTCTCTATGTAGCCTTGGCTGTCCTGGACTCGCTTTGTAGACCAGGCTGGCCTCGAACTCACAGCGATCCGCCTGCCTCTGCCTCCCGAGTGCTGGGATTAAAGGCGTGCGCCACCACGCCCGGCTGAAAACCCTTTTCACCCAGGCCCGTAGGGAGGAGAATCGTTTCTTATTACCTGAACTTGGCATCGTCCAAGGCGCTTGTATTAAGGAACAGAGACCGACTGAGAAGAGGTTGTCCTCTATTGCTGTGTCTCAAATTTTCCTAGGTAAAAAGCCGCTTTGTAATCATCGTGAACATTCACAGGTGATCTGGAGCTGTTTTGTTTCCTTTTGTTTCGCTTTGTTAAGTAAGGAAAGGAAGGGAGTAAGAGAGTAAATGATTCTAAAGGCCACAGTAATGTTTTCTAGATGCTTGACGGGAAATCTGGAGATCAGGTTACGAGAAGCCCTTCTGAATGGCTAAGCTTCCATGTGACTTTTCCTGGGGAGAAGTGAACTAAAGTCTGCTCATCCCAGATGGGGCAGACGTGGCAGTACCAAAGGAACAAACCCCACTGAAGTTCAGCGCGGTGAACCAATGAGTTCCTTCAGGCTGCGGAGAGGAGCGTGGATGAGAAGACACAGCCGGAATGACCCACAGGCAACTGCCACACCAGAAAGCCCACCCAAGCCCGGGGGACAATTGGGAAAAGCGGCTGCCTATGACGTCACTGCACAAGCTGCAGGCGCGCCGGCAGTCAGAGACTCTACCCATTGTGAGGCCCCTTTCTTCAGCAATTATTTACAGCATCTATAAACTTGAGGACGGACCTTGTGAGTCTCACAAGTTTCAGCGTTCCTGGCTTTGTGAGGTTTTACTTACTTCCTGGATCTCGTGGACTTTTCATCCAGGAGGGCGGTCCAGCTTAGAGGAAGCTGCCGCACGCTGACATATGGACAGTAGGCATTACTCTGCAGGAATCTTCTCCCCTTGCCCGATAGCTTCAAGCATCACCTGATCACTCATTACTAGAAGAGCTTCAAAATAATTCAAGACCCTCCTCTCTCATTTTTCTCTGTCGTTTGGTTTTTTTTTTTTTTTTTTTCCTCCTCCCATTCCTCCGGATTTTTGTCTGCCAAATCTTCATGGCACTAGGGCAGCCATCACTGTTAGTCCGGGGAGCCTTTCTTAGCTTTGCTTTCCTCGTGGGCGCCATCTTGTGGTCCTTTCCGTTGGCTTTGCTCCGCTGCCTTCAGGTAAACAATCCCGTGAACCCTTGGGGCTCTGACTGATCCTGCGACATCACTGTGCTTGAGGGGCTCTGTCTCTTCCTAACCTACTCTTAGACAATAGTCTTTGTTCCTTTCCCCGATGATGCAGAAGCTTCGCATACTGAGAGCGACTTTGTCCAAAACCGTGCTCAAAATCAAGGCACCCAAAATGCTCTTAGCCTGGCAGCGTCGCCTGGGCCATAGAACCCACAGAGAAATCATGCTTTGGGTCCCTGTAGAAGCAAAGTCATCATCAACCATGCTTAGACCACTCTAAAAGGGATTATAGTCCCCGTGTGGCCAGCTACAAGTCCAGAAGTTAGCCTTTAATGCCAACTCCTTCTTACGTTGTGATCCTGTTCGGGCAAATCTATCTTCTGGTTTTCATTTTCCTGCCTGCTGTATTGTCTCCAGTAGATGCCGATGGAGCCCAGGCAGCTTGTCTGAAGCTTCGTCCTGCCATGACCTTGTCGCTCTCATCATTCTCTTTGGTTGAGGGTGAGTTCTATGCTTCATTTCCCTTGGAATTCTTGATTTGGAGTTATCCATTTTTGTTTTCTTTGTCTACAGGTTTAATGACGCGTTGTTCTACTTGAGCCTCTGATTTGGTTTATTTCTTGGGTCAGCTCTTTGTTATGACTGTACTAACCATGGCTTTTTTTTTTTTTTTTTTTTTCTCCCTTGAAGATTTGTCAGACTTCAGGTCCTTTCTCCTCAATTTGAATGACGCCAAACTCCTGGTGAGAGCGTTGGGGCTTTCCTTGGTGCAGGAGCGGTTTCTCTTGCTGCTGTTTTGGTGCTGTTTGCAGTCTAGTGCTGTGACTTTTGTGTCATCTGGCTTACTGAGGCTACCTCATTAGTCTCTGTGATCCTATAATTTCTGCAAAGAGAGGTCGCCTTTCCTTCAGCGCCTTCCTTGTCCTGCCACTTCCTCTTAAAATAGTTTTCCCTCTTGAACGTTGGAGGGTCTCAGTCTGCACACATGGTGACACTGCTGTTACTTTAGGTCTATGGTGCTCAGGAGATTGTCATGTTCGAGCTCTTGACAGCCGCTTTCTGGCTTCTTTTCCATGAAGGCTCCTGTTCTTCTTCAAATACGACCACTGACGATCCAAAACAGCCAGCCATTTCCTCAGTGCTGGGGCTGGGTTCTCGACAGGTGCTCGCATCTCAGTGTAAACTCTCCCCATGTAGGTGCTGTCCTTACTCGCCCATGTGGCTGTTTTCAGAAGCGTCTTTTTGACTCGTGGCAATGCTGTCTTCTCCAGAAGTGATGGCCTAGTCTAGGGATCACTGTAAGGGGCTGCTGAAAACTCACTCACTTCCATTAGCAAAAACTGCACCCCCAACATTGCTTCAAAATGATTGCTATTGTATGGACTTCAAATGTCCCAAGAGGCTCATGTGTCAGAGGCTTGGGTCCCTGTGCGGTGGGAGGCCTTCTAGCCATTGAGGGTGACCCTTCAACAAGGATTGTGGGGTCCCAGCTCTGTGTTTCCCATTGTATCATGTCCCTGAGGTGAACAACTTTATGCTCACACATTCTTTATTCATAATACACAGCTTCATCTCTTGTTGCCCCAAAGCATCAAGACAGCGCTTTTCTAGATCTAGAGAGTGACCCCACGTAAACCTTTCCTCTTTATATGTCAATTATACCTCAGGTATTTATTATAGTGAATCAATACTGACTAACACTGATAGAGAGGCTCAATATTTTTAGAAGCTTAAATTAAAAGTGCACGACTCGTGAGAACCATTGAGTCACGTGTAATTCCTACTTCTTAAAGTATTAGTAGCATAAAACATCATTGGAAGGCTGCAAAATGAAAACAGGCATTAGTGGGGGGAAATACACTTTGAATGTTCAGAAAGCTATTCTCTTTTTCTCTTATTAGTACAGTCCCCAAAGACCCAGTTATAGGCATCACATGATTTGGGATGAAGATTCAAATTGCTTGTTCAAACACTACCCTCCTTTCTATATTGACTTACGATCTCCTCTACATTTCTGGCAGATGAGTACCCTTCAAAGGGTAAAATTGACCATATTTACCTCTAACTTCCAGCACAAGATGTGGAATTCTTCCTCAGCAAACAGCAACTGAAAAGTTGAGAGAAATGCATGATTATCAAAGTCTATGACCATAGTTAGCAATGATACGAAGCAAGTTAGTTAAGATACCTGTGACTTGTCACACACTGGAACCCAGCTTCTGCCATAGCAAAGTGGACTCACCCAGAGCGGCTTGTGAGCCAAGACCATGCCCTCCAACCTCTGACCTCAAACCTCTGACCTCTGACCTCTGGCCTCCGACCTCTTACTGCCACAGCCATGAGCAGGGATGGGCTCTTCTTCATGGAGCTGGAGCCAGAGGGCTTCCTTTTTGGGAGGATCATGTCTTCAGGATTTCTCCACTACCCCACACACCTGCTGTTCCAGCTATGTTCTGGGTGAGTGGGAATGGCTGTTAAGTTTTATACATCTTTCCTGGATGGCTGCCTCCTGAAGAATGTGGCCTGTGCCTTGCGCATGGCATGGTAAGAAGCCAGGACTTTGCTTGGACCTTGCTTGGGATGTGTGGTCCACACAGTAGATCAGGTGGAAGCTGGGAGGACCTGCTGCCCCTGCCTGTCCTCCGTACGGTGGATGCCTCCCAAAAGCAGGATGTCACTCAAAGAAGCTTCTCACATTCTGCTCCTAAGCCTGTCTCAAAGGATTTTTTTTCCCCTGGGGGAAGAAGTAAGCCATAAACAGCCCCAATCTCTACCCAAAGGAGCTGATTAATTTGGACCAGTATGTAGAGACGTTGAGAGCTAAGGATGGTTGAGAGTAGTGGATGTTGCTGAAAACGGTAATTGACAAGAAGCTCATGGACCTAATGATGACTAGGAAGGAACAAGTAACGTGACCTCTATTGTCAAATGATGTGACCTTACATGTAGAGCATCCTCAGGGGTCCACTACAGATGGCCAGAAAGGATGTGTGTGGGCTCAGCAAGTTTGCATATATAAGAGGGATGTGCCAAAAATCAATTGTAGTTTTATGTACAGTATGTATCTGAAGTGAAAATCAAATTAAGAATACAATTCCTTTTGCAATAGCATAAAAATAACAGTTAAGGATAAATTTAACAAAAAATATACTCCAAGATCTAAAAATATTGCTGAAATAAATTAAAGAAGACCTAAGTAAATAAACAAACATCCTATGAAGTTTGTAACGGAAGCTTTAACATTAGAAAGAAGAATTCATTCTCCAAACTTAGCTACAGGCTCCTCACAATCTAAGAACCCAGATGGCTTCTTTGCAGAGGTCATCTTAAATTTTACATGGAATTGCAAGGAACCTGAGACAGCTAAAGTGTTTAGTCATCTGGTCAGGACAGTTCATACTGGTCATTTTCAGATTTACCTGAAGGCAATGGTAATCAAGTGAGTGTGGTTAAGGCCCCACAGCGGCCATAGTGATCACTGGGAAAAAGAGAGACAATATGAGACACTTCAAACATTTATGACCACTAGTCACCTGAAGTAAGACCTATAAGTATGAAACTTAAAGAAACAAGCAAGTTTTAATCTTCATGACCCCAGATTTGGCAAAAATATTGTTAGATATTGTGAGATATATTAGATAAAAAATATCAAAAACATGAGTTACAAGAGAAAAACTGCATGGGGTTTCCTTAACACTACATCTTTAAGTGGGTGCCATCAAAAAAAAAAAAAAAAAAGCACTTGTGGAATGTGAAAAAGTATTTACTATTCATATAATGAAGGATGTGTGTGCAGGATTTAAAATAATTCATGTAATCCATTAAGTGATTTAAAAAACTAAACTAAAATGAGCAGGAAATCATGAAATACATTTCCCTAATTAAGATCAATAGATGTTCAATAAGTATATGAAAGTACTTTTACTTTATTATCCAAAAGGAAAATGAGAATCAAGCCCACAATGCGACACTGTTTTGTACTCATAGGGTGGATGGAGGAGAGAAAGACAGATGATAATGAGTTTAAACTGATTGTGAGCAAAACAGAGCAAGCAACCCCTGCTGACGGGAGTCGTAACGGAGTGGCTACTGAGCACCGACAGCCTGGCATTCCCTCCAATGGCTGACCCCGGAGTTTCCACACCAGCACATCTGTTCCCATGTGTATACCCAAGAGAAATGAGAAACATGTCTGTACTAAAATGTGTGCAATAATATTTTTGCACTATTATATGTAATATCCATCAGGTAGAAATAACTCGTCTATCAAGAGATGAACAGTCAAACAAAACTTTGGTAATGCAAAGGGGTCTCCCATACATGCTACATGTACTAATACATGTGATATTGTGGATCATAGGAACATGATACCCGGTGAAAGAAGAAAGTCAGTGAATGCTACATGTTGCGGTTCTGTCATAGACAGAGACAGGTTTGTGACTGGCTGAACCTGAGGGAGCTGGAATGTGGAGGGTGGTGGCTAAGTTGAAGTTTCTGCCTGGAGTAATCAGGCTGTCATGGTTGCGTGTATCAGCGGATTTACCAAAAGTGGTTGTGCATTGCAATTGTGTAAACTGTGTGCTCTCTGCACATATATTATTATTTCTGCTTTATTTTAAAAAACCCATATAGAGCTGTTAAAATGGAGTTTTTGTTACAGGGCATTTAAAGACCTAATACTACCTCATCAAAACATTCAGAAATCCACTGCTTTAACACTTGAAGATATTTATTAAACTGTAACATACACAGAGACCTTCGGGTAGCAGAATTTCCTTGCACTGTCATAAGTGGTTGCCATCCAATAACCACTGTGTTATTTAAAACAGAGAGATAATTAGTTCTGCTTCATTGAAAATCTGTATTGTTAATATCAGCCTTAATGCTTTCTTTTCTTAGCAGAAAGGTTATTTGAGGGGAAAGTGTGTTCGGCATGTGATTTTATAGTCCTCATAAATGTGCTCTGCTTTGTCACCCTGGCTCATGTCATTTCCCCTAAAGGTGTCGTGTTATATAAAATTTAAAGCTTATGTTCCAATTATAAGAGGAGATTATTTCACTGAAACTAGAGAACTCTGTGAAGGGTTTGAATTGTAATTGTAATGGTGGGTGAGTCTATTTCTTATTACCGCTAAGAACTTCATGGCTTTCTTCACTGCTTGTAATGTTTTGCTGTTGAGGGTCTTCAACCTAAATGTTTGTCTGGTCCAGAAAGTGATGTCTGAAGAAGAAAGAGAATGAAGTTAGCATAGGAACGGCCAGATATGGTCTCGCAGTTTTACCGAGCCACCTGAAGAGACCTGCCATTTTTCTCTTCTTTACCCACCATCACTTGGAAATGCAAAAGCTAAAGAAACTAAAAAATCCAGTTATGCTATCTGAATATGTTTCTGTTTTAATAGCAGGTGAGGGATACGGGGCTGCTTCAGACTGTCCACAGCAGCTGACTATAATTTGCCTCATGCTGTCAGAGGGGAGTGATTTTTGCCAGCTGTATATAGTTTACATTTGGGATTCCAGGGACTCTTGAGAAGGCATAAATGCTAGAATTCCAAGAGGGCCTGCAGTGGCTGCTGCCCCTGCTGCTGCTACTTTTTCTATTGGTGATTGCTGATTGTTGGATTGCTGTTTCTGGGTTGCTGTTACTGGATTGCTGGTTGCTGTATTGCTGGTTGCTGTATTGCTGATTCCTGGATTGCTGCATTGCTGGTTGCTGTTGCTGTATTGCTGATTCCTGGATTACTGGTGGCTGGATTGTTGGTTGCTGGTTGCTGCTATTCTGACCACAAATATTAGACTTGCCTCAGGGAACTTTATCCCCCTAATCAGCAAGAAGCAGTTTAAATAGGTCTATACCTCCTTCCCCCTCTAACCTTTCTCGCCTACCTGGTGTTAGGGGATTGAAAGGGATTGGGGTAGAGGAGGTAGTGGTTATAGGGACCCAAATAAAGTAGCCAAAAGGCCCAGCTGCAAAACACCCTCTCCCAGTTCTAGAATGATGCCCCAAATGCTCTGAATACAGAGTGGTATTTACTCTCTCCAGGCAAGACTGCAGGGACTGAGGTGACACGTGTTTCAGTGTTGAAGATGCTTGTCCACAAGGACTGTGAAAAACTACTACCCTAATTCTGTTTCCTGGTCTTGCACTATCACCTGTTGCCTACCAGTCTGGAGAAGACAGCATGTCATAAGCTGTACGCCTTGTCTCAGGCACTGTACGTTAATGCCACCTAGTCTGGCAATAAAGGGTCTTCACTCATATCTGAGAGCCAGCAGGAGAGTCATATTAGGAATATTTAATAACTGACAATAATGGCTGGCCGACAATGGTTTCTGAAGTCCACCCTGTCTCCTGTTCTCCTCCACTCCTGGCCCAAAACACGAGAATCAAATATCGCTCTTCCCTTCCTCAGGCAAACGAGATTTTTTTTTTTAAAGATATCATTGCTCGGTGACTTTTAACATATGTGGCATAATCCAAAAGAAAATAATCAGTGATCCTTCTCAGTCCCTTGAAATCCCAAGAGCAAATAGTCTTGAATCAAAGTATCTCAGGCTAAATCAGATGAGAAGGTCAAAGACGAGCTATGCAATCATCTGAGAGTGGGAGGGTGTGTGTGATAGAGCATGGCTCAGGACTGGACCCGCTGGATGCTGGACGCTGGGCTCATTCCCAGGATAGGGCCTGAGATCTGGAATTTGAATGTCCACTGACCATGAAGTAATTGATTGATGGTGACAACTTAGACTCTTTTTTTTTTTTCAAGCATTCAGTCTGAAGTCATTCACCATCATGTCAGAGTTTTGATAAAGGGCAGTTCACTAGTGTTACAAGACACAAATACCAACTTCCCAGTGCTACCATGCAAGGATTCAAATGGAATTATGAGAGGCCATTAAAACCATCTCACTAAGGCCAAGTGGCCTGGCCTTGGCTCCCCTGAGAACTAGTAACCAATGATGCCGTCTTGCAGTCTTATCCCTCCACAGCTCTCTCTTTTGCTGTTCTGAAAGCAACACCTGAACTTGCTGTTTTATGTTACCTGGCAAGTTGCTAGAAATTTAGATACTTAGGCTCTTGAGTAAGAAACTCTAGGGCTGGGGGCCAGTACTGTGTGTTCACAACCCCTTCAGGTTTCCTAACACGTACCGCTGTGTACAGATGACCTTGCTCTACCATAGCACTGCAGCACACATCAAGACACAGAACTATTTCTCAAACAAAGATTCTAATTACTTACCATACAGGCACAGTGTTTGAACAAATTGTCTACACTCTGATTGTATGAGAAATGTCTACACGCAGGGAGGTCTTATTATGACCCTAACATGAAAAACTTACTGTTTCTCACCATCTCGCAAGCTTGAGTGTCTCAGGAAGATGTTCACAGATACTTGTCAAATACTTTCATGCAGCTAGCAACTCTAAGCTGTCACCATCAGCGTGGGGACATTCACTTCAAGTGGGTATTGCACATTCTAATTAAGTCAGAACACCACTAGGTACAGTCCTCTGAAGCTTTGATGATGTCCTAAGCTCAGAACTGTCTGGAGTTTTTGTTGTTGTTGTTGTTTTCTGGGTTGTTGTTTTTTTTTTTTTTTTTTTTTTAAAAAAAAAACCAAAAAAACAAAGGTCAGTACTTGGGGACAACGCAGAATGTCTTGTTTCCTTGTCTAGATCCTGAGATTTTGCTTTCATTTTTTTTAACTACAAGTTCAATTCTCTTGATGACTCTGCAGATGCTAGCTCCCAGGATTTCTGCTTCGAACTCACCCATTTTAGCTCATCTGAGAAACACTCTCTCAGCAAGTTTCCTTCAATTTCTATTGTCTGATTTAGCCTAATCAGCTGCCAGGAGCTTACAAGGGATTAAACCATTAGCATCTTCTCAAGGAGAGGAAATCCTGCATCTGGTTAATTTAAGGTGACAATACAAGCTACTGGAACACTGGTGACTCCCAGAAGACAATCTTCTGGGTGCTTCTGCCTATAAAAGATATGAGGTTAAGGAAGACAGAGACTTTCTTCCAAGACATACAGGGAACCCTGAGAACACTGCATTTGGGCTACTTTCATACAGGGGAGGCGGGGAAGGCTGTGGGCCGGACAGTGGACCAGACTTCAAATGTCACATCAGGTTCCCTTCGGCAGGCTCTTGCCTCTCTTTTTATTTGTTCTTCACATCTTCACCGCTCTCCTGTAGCCTCCCAGGGAAGCATCCCAGTGATTTGTTTTCATAGAGAGTGAACTGGTGCCCCCAGTGAACAGAATATGAGCTGATTGACACTTCCAGAATTAAAATAGAGAGCCCTAAAGGGAATCATCTGGTAAGGTGAACTATGCTCAAAATACGGTCAGAGGAAGCAGGCTTGTTTAATTTAAGGGGAGATGAAGGGCTTTGCTTTATTAGCAAAGTATCCTGCGCCTGCTTAAGACTCTTTTTTTATTCCAGAACTGTAATACTGAGCAGTGCTCTGGCTTGGTCCCAATAATAATGTTTAGACAAAGTCAGGGAAGATATTCAACTTACCTTGCAATGAAATCTATCTATCTATCTATCTATCTATCTATCTATCTATCTATCTATCATCTATCAATTATCTATCTACCATCTATCTATCTATCATCTATATATCTATATCAATCTATTGGTTTTTTTTTAAAAACAAGTCTCATTATACAGCCTTGGTTGCTGGAACTCACAGAGATCCACCTCCTGAGTACTGGGATTTAAGGTGTCTTCCATCATTTCAGGCCCTACAAGGAACATTTATGACTTCCTTCTATCTTTAATTTCATCCATTCCACCTTAATTTGACAGTTATTCTCCATCTATTACTTTTGGGGCCATTGCCACTAGCTTTAATAAGAACTTCTTTGTACAGTGTTCTGCGTCAGTGTTTCTGAAAGCTCCACAATGTGCTCACCCCCTATCTGTCTGTCTATCTATCTATTCCATTTAACATATACAAAATGTATATTATTTATATTTATATTTAAATATATTGTGTACTTATATTGTATATAAACTAAATGTATACACTAAAAGGACAGAAATTATAGATGAATTAATGATTGGGATTTCATAACGTAGGAGGCTGAGGCAGGAGATAGCCATGATTTGAAGCTTGGGATGTAGAAGTGAAACTCTGTCTCAAACCAAAACAACCTTTGGAATTTGGTGGGACATTAACAATTATTCTAGCAGCTGCCTCTCTGGCATTCATCAGAGATGTGTTCTGACAATCACGGAGGCTGTGTGTCTGGATCCATGCTCCTTCCTTCAGAGTAAAGTCTTCGTGAGCGTTAGCTGCCTCAGAGATCAGTTTCCCTAACATGAATGATGTGATCTGGAGGGCTGCCCTCTCCATCATCCATCACTGCTGTTCACATAAAAAGAAGACGTTGTACTTTCTGTGTTTAAACTTACATCTCTGGCACTGTTCACTGATGTTCAAACACCTTGCAGTCACCGAGATGCAAATAGGGGATATTGCAGACTCCATGATGTAGAGATCTGAGAGTAGGGGCTTAGCGAAGACAGGTCATGCAGAAGTCTTCCCAACAAGCTTTCAGGTTGTCCTCACGCGGACACGCCACAGAGCATCTGACCTATGAAACACTGTCTGTGTTCTCACTCCTCCTTCTGCAGTCTCCATATGCTGACAGCATTTGCATGTCGTTGTGGGGAACCCGGCTCCTCCTGTTGGCAGAACCCCACGGAGATGGGGAATTCCTGAGTTATCGCCAACACACCACTTAAAACAGACATGGTGCCCCTGTTTCTCAATTGCACTTGAATCCAGTCTCAGCAGAAACAAAAACACAAATAAACCTGAGTGGTTGCCCCAATGTCTTCAGCAGAATTATTGGGGTTTAGTAAAAACCATAGCACTAGGAGGCAATTGAGTAAGTCCGAAAAGTCACATTGTCCCCCTGAACCTCTCAACCCCACCTAGATATCTATGTAATAACACCTGTTGTCAAGGAGTGCCAGGGCATCTAGCAAATGAAATTGTGGGGTGAAACATCTAGTATGGTTAGATGTTTGAGTGATTTATAAAGTATTGTTTTTCATAAAACAGAAGGTGAACTCACAAAATTGTGATTATCAATTTTATCTAAGATTATTCTTATTTTTTGTTTGTTTGTTTGTTTGCTTTCATGCCCAGTGCCTGTTGGTTCTGAGGTATCTGGCGCTGAAATGTGTAAAGTGAATCAGCAAATGTGAAAGCTCATACAAGTGGAGTTGATATTAACTTCATTGTTGTCTACAAAGTCATCAATAGATATCTTGGAAACAAAAGAAATCATTTAATAATTACAATTATATATATATTACTAAATTCTTAGAAAATTCCTTAGTGGTTGTACAAATTGTCGCAATTTCTTTTAAGTTTCTACCAATACCATAGCAGGAAAAAAAGCATAAGTGCTAAAGTATGCTTCTGTTAGCATTTGTAGCCACACGTTAATGTCATATCTGTGAAAGCAGAGGCAATGCCCACCATGGCCACAGCTACACTCCTCAGGATGCGGCACAGAGTAGAAGGATTTGCTCAATAAATATTTGCTGAATGGACAAATATCATGATAACTCAAAGTATCCCGTGATATTAATACTGGCAAACCAATGATCTTATCAATTTCATTTTGCAAATACATACTCAGAAATGTAAAACAGCAAGCACCATGACTAAGAAAAGTAAAGGCCAGATGTTCAAAATTACTTCTTGTCAGAGCATTGGAGTCTTGTGACTTACTCAGAGCTCACAGGGACACGGGATGCTCAGAATTACGTATAGCCGCTATCTTCGGAATATGGCTTTCTTGCGCTTGGAGTTCGCGTTTGGTTCTGTGTGCAGATGGCCGCCAACATGTGTGTTCACCAAAACACTGGGATCAGGGGCTCCTTTCAGAAGCATTCAAGAGAGGATAAAATGTAACAGAAATGTCCTGTGGGCTTTGTCATAGCTGAAATAGTCTGCTCACTATGTTATTTTTATATAAAACCAGGGATTCTAGGAGTTGGAGAGATGTGAGTCTGGTTAAGATCTGCGGCTCTTGTAGAGGACTAGGGTTTGGTTCTCACCACTGACATGGCGCCTCACGATCACCTGGTCCCACTGACAAGACATGCATGCCCTTTTCTGGCCTCTCCAGGTTCCTGTATGCATGCGGGGAACATACAATCATACAGGCTCACACACATGCACATGAATAAACAACTAAATCTTTTAAAATATGATAAATTCCACATTTCCAAAATCAGTTGTTTGTAGAGTATCAACCGCCCTCCCTCCTCCTCCCGCCCTCATGAGCACGTGACTGAACCTATGTCCTGGAGGAAGGCCCACCCACTCCTGCATGCTTGGGGAGTCTCTGTGCTACCAGCCCCATCTAGAGTAGACCTTCTATGTAAACAGATAAAACAAAACTTCCTGAATGCTAGGGACTATCAGCAAGAGTGGGTAGGATTTGGGGAGCAGAAGAAGCATGCTAGATGAGGGAATTTAAGCCGCACGGAATCAGACTTCCTTCATGTAAGGAACCAGCAGCTGCAATTTTAGACCACACAGCAGCATCTGAAGGAACAAGGCACAGCACCACTGTTAAAGCCAACGATTAACATAGAAGACAGTGCAAAACACACATAAGACATTCAAGTAGAAAGCGGGAAAATTATTTATGCGACTGAAGTTCTTACTTATTCTTTCCCAAAGTATCTCTTAATATTTAAAAAAAAATGCATCACAGTGGTAAGTAAATCTCTAGTCAAGGCCAGTTAGAAATCAGACTCAAAAGGAAGGTTTACTGAGAAGGCTTCCCACAAATCCTCTGCTGACTTTGTCTTTAAAAGGGTGTTACTGGAGTCATTTTTTATTTTAGCTTGAATTTGATTTTTAAATTTTGTAGGCAAAAGAGATATGTGCCGGATTTGGAGACCCAAAGCTGTCAGAGGTGTGTTTTACTTAATTTTTTAAATTACGTGTTTATGTGTATGTTTTGAGACAGGGTTTCTTATTGGGCTAAGATGACCTTCAGCCCTCCATCTTCTTGCCTCGGCCTCCTGAGTGTAGACTGAGATGGCAGGTGTGCGCCGCCAAGCCCAGCTAGCATTCTTATAAATGGTTCAGTGTGTTCTAGCTGGTATGAGTGGGTTTGATTCCAGTTGAGAGATCTCAAAATCTGTCTGTCTTTCTAAGCGGTTTAATAGAATCAGAAGTAGTTAAAATTTAGAAACTATATTAAACGTAATGCACTAAAGTCTGAAATTCTGGGAAGTTTTTTTTTTTTTTAATCTGAGAGCTGAGCTTGTTGGATAAGAAAAAAGCAGCGTGATCATCTTCCACTTCGGTGCTTTTGAAACGGAGAAAGAATCTCATTCGATTTCTCTCAAATTATGCTCTGGCTCCTTGTGAATGGTATATGCTATTTGAGAAAATGAGGGAGATGATCAGCTCTTGGTTAACGGTCCGTGAAGTGTGCTTGTGCGTATGAGTGCGGGCTGCGCATGCGCGCACTTGTATAAAAGCCCACAGTTAAGACTATAGTTAGCCCGTGGGAAGAGCTTACAGCCAGCTAAGCTCAGTAAGCTCGGTCTTAGGGAGTCCTGGATTTCCAGCAACTGCCATCATGATTAATTTAGACTTTCTGCATGCATGGTGTCCCTTGAATTAACTGTTTTGTGGCTTTGGTTTTGAGAGTTGAAAACTCCATTTAATCTACTACGGTATATCAAAGTCAGCTGAGGTTTTTAAATTAAAGTGGGAAGAGGCCGTGCCAGGCATTCATCGGAAGGTAAATACACATCAGACAAAATCTTTTATCTTGAATTTTGGTCCCATGATCTGAAAGGGCGAGTGCCTGGCAACACTGCACGCCGTGCCAATGATGTCACACTCAAATCCACCCAGCCTTCTTCTAGTCTCTTAAGGAAGATGGGCAACGTGAGTTAATGGGAGCTGATGCCGTGGGTGTCCAGAAACTGTGACATCACTTCCTTTCCAGGGTAAATGGAAGTCTTCCGCCTAAAGTAGCATTTGAACCTTTCCAGAAAAATCAATGCAGTTAGGAGGCCTGGAAAGTCCTAGAGCTGGTTAAACACCCCATTGCTGGGAGACGCTGACCAAAGCCTGCCTAAAATCTCATGCAACATGAAACAGTAGGAAGAAGTTTTAAAGACTTCCTGAGTTGTGGGTGACGGTTGTGGGTTGTGCCTAGCTGACGGAAGGAGCTGGGGAGAGGCGTGTGTCAAATGTGCCTCAGCAGGGTTAGCATGGGACAGCTGTGTGTGCTGTGTGTTTCTTCCTTTGATTTGTACAAATAGACATGTGAGTCCAACCGGCAGTACCATGGAGAGCACACCGAAAGGCGAACACCCAAAGGCCAGGTCCCAGGGGGCCCGAAATTTGCTGACTGACTCTCCCGTACAATCCTCCTTTCAGAGAAAGCTCAGGGTGTTCAGGAACTTTCCATGTAGCTGAGGATGACTTTAAACGTCTGATTCTGCTGTTTCCATGTCCCAAGTTCTAGAATGACAGCTGTGTGACACGACCACAGCTTTTATTTAGAGTTGGGGTCAAACCCAGGGCTTCCTGCATGGTAGGCACGCGCTCTGCCCTCTGAGCTGCATCCCCAGGCGCCATCCTCTTCCTTTCATTGATCCTGTATAGTTGCGTGCAGTGGAATAGAATCAACACACTGCCCTACACCAGTTTGAGGAGATCTAATGCCTTCTCTGGGCTCTGTGAAGGCATGGGGTTCACACACATACATGCAAGCAAAGTACCCACGCACATAAAATCAAAATAAATAAATCTGTATTAAAAACGTTAAAAATCACATGGTCTGGAGGTTTATGATTAGGAACTCCCACCAGGCCATCAATAATCTTGTCATCAAGTGTTTAGGTTCATACTGTTCCCTATAAAATCACACTATCTGGGGCCAAGAGAGGGTTGAGCAGTTAACAACACTCGCTGCCCTTGTAGAGGACCAGGGTTTGGTTCCCAGCACCTACATGAGTGGCTCACAATCATTTATAGTACAAGTTTCAGGGTATCTGATGCCTTCCCTGGCCTCTAAGAAGGCACGGGGTCCACAGACATACAAGCAGGCAAAACACCCATGCACATAAGATTAAGGTAAATCTTTATTAAAAACATTAAAACCACATGGTCTGGAGGTTTACGATTAGGAATGATTGTACGTTACCCATTCTTTGATGTAGCTAAAAGAAAACACCAAATCAAACCATATCAAGTTGAGTGAGAAAACCATATCTTTACCTCTAGCATTACACCGACTGCCCTGTAACCGTATACTATCTCCCCAGTTCGACTCTTCGAATTTCAATGCTAGAGCTAGTTTTAATCAACGAGATGGTGTGGAACATGATTTTCTACATTGGAAAAAAAAAACATTCCTAAAACTAATCCACATCCCAAACCGTGGTACAGAGACAGCCATTTACAATAAGATGCTGATGTGTTTGCTGGCTGGGAAGTAGGCAAGTGCGGGAGTGAACTAGAGCCCTAGAGGTATGCAGCACCCTAACTGGAGCATCTCAGATGACCTGATACCATCAGACTGTCCATCCATGTGGCAGATCTCCATATTGGAAAGTCGTACGGGGACTGATGTGGGTGTGAGAGAGAAAGGGGGGGGGCAGGCAGAGGCAGAGACCCAGAGACAGTCAGAGGCAGAGACAGAGAGAGACAGAGACAAGGGACAGAGACAGCAAGAAAAGAAAACTTAATTATCAGGGAGCCTCAGGTGGCAAGGGTAAAAACCTGACTGGGTCTCTGTTTACATTAAACAGATTTGATTTGTAATCTGATTCAATTAGTTAGAAATCAAAACCATCTTGAGGCCGAAATACCGTGAATGTAAATATTCTCTTTGAGGTGGAAAAGCACTCAGTGAAAAGGCGCCTTCCAGGGTCCTTTTGCATAGCTGTATGTCAGGAATGCTCTGCTGCCTTTCGAGGCCACAAATAGCCATGCTCTCGCAATTCCACAGTTCCAGGCCCACCTCCATTTTCGCTTTAATCACAATTGAAAGGGGTCATTTCCTTAGTGACACAAGGTACTCACAGTTGGATCCTTAGAGATAATGTGATAAACAAGGCCCTGGTCGTATCTTGGCAGTTACTCCTGTAGGTTCACAGCTGTCATCTCAGCAGAGGTTAAAGGAAAAGTGAAGCAGGCCTATTTTCTTATAAGCCATCCTGTCATCAAGGACCCTCTGCAAGCACGCTGGAACAGATCTTGCTGAAGACATCATCTCGTGTGAGGCAAAAACAAATGAAGCAGCAATGAGGAGTATGCAGTCTTCCCTCTCCACCTGGGAAAACTTCCTTCACTGCCACCTGCAGCAAAGCAGCGAGGTGGAGGCTGGATCTGCACGAATTTTCAATGAGAGAAATGGTCTGTACACAGAATCCAGGTCATTTTTTTTCTTTCGTTTTTGAGATTATAATATAATCACATCATTTTCCCTTTCCCTCCCCCCCCCAAACCCCCTTGTATATCATTCTTTGCTCTATTTCAAATTCATGGCTTCTTTTTCATCAATTATTACTGCATGCAAATAGGTATGTGTACACATACATACATATTCCTAAATACAACCTACTCGGTCTGTATGACACCGCTCACATGTGTGTTTTCAGAGCCGGCCATATGGTATTGGATAACCAACTGCGGTGTTCTTCCCTGGGAAGGAATTCCTTCGTTGCCTGTAGGTCTTTATGTAGGCTTGAGGCCACAGGGTTTCTCTCCCATACATTTTAGCTTGTCTATTGCTGTGGTCTTTGTTGAGCATGTGTTTAGGCAGTCTCACTGGTGAGAATTGGTGGGCACAGCTTATGATACTTTCAGAAGACACACAAGAGACTCCCCGATCCTCCCAGTCCTTGGACCCTTCTTCTGCAATGTTCCCTACGCCTTAGATGGAGGAGTGTTTGTGTCCCTTTGGGACTGGGCTCCGTGACTCTGCATTTTGCTTGGCTGTTGTTTTTGACAATGGTCTCTTTCTGTTGTGAATAAAAGATTCCTGGATGCGGAGTGAGGTCTCTGTTTATCTGTGTGTATGAGGACAGGTTCTCTCTCCTCCAAGACCCACAACTTAACCTGCACTGAGTAGTGTGAAAGGGGTTTGAGTCCAAGTACAGAGCTGTTGGTTACTTCCAAGGTGCACATGCTACTACTGCAGCCTTGTCGCGCATGCTGGTCATTGGTGCGTCTCGCAGACATCACAGCTAGGGAGTGCTGTTTGCTCTCACTTTCCTTTGGGAGCGTGCATGGCACCCTCTGCTACATGGAAGCTGGAGGAGGGGCCTGTAAGGTCAGCTGTAGCTCACAGGTCTCCGGCCCGTGCGTCTGGAGTGCACAGTGTTTACAGCCATAAGGACTTACCTTCCGCCTCTTACACCAGGAGAAATAGCTGTAGGCTGTTTGTTGACCAACAACTCAGAAGAGGGTTTCTCGTTCCTCGTTTTTGTTACGTGGCCTTCAGCTCCTTGAGGGAGTATTGCCAATCCTGGTGAGAAATTGTAATTTAAATTATATAGTGTATTTATACATACATACTGTACTATAGGCTTACAGGTGCTATAGGGTTTTGTTTTGTTTTATATTATTAGTTGATAGTGTGACTCCTTATGACTGTTTTGTTTTTTTTGACTAATTGAGAATATGATTCTTTACAACTCTTTCAGAGATCTTTACTGGTATTCTGCTGTCCTCCCTTATCCTGTATTCACCATCCTCCCCTCCCAAAACAGCCCTCCCCCTTTTCCCGTTTCCGTGGTCAGATCAGCACGTGTACCCGGTTACTCTCCTCCC
Source organism: Acomys percivali (assembly GCA_907169655.1). Taxonomy (NCBI): domain Eukaryota; kingdom Metazoa; phylum Chordata; class Mammalia; order Rodentia; family Muridae; genus Acomys; species Acomys percivali. The sequence continues at coordinate 3,761,525 of OU015743.1, read as the reverse complement.
TACTGCACCCCACCCTCCTCTCGTGTCTTCAAGCTGGATGCTGGGAACTCAGAGCCTCTGCCGAGGGAACGCGTGGCATTTGTCTTTCTTGGTAGGGGATACCTCAATGTTCCACCCATTTAACTGTTGAAGAACCCAAGTCTTTTGCTCAGAACTAGCGCATGTCTTCCTGAGGGGCTCTTCTGCATGCTCCCCACACACAGCTGAACCGTGACACTGGCCCACCCACTCATGATAAAGCTGCTTTGGTAGAGGAGAGCCTTTGGGGGGCAGTGTATAGTCCCCCTGAACCTGCTCACTTGGGGCCCCATTATCTTACCTTCCAAAGTCTTTTCTTGGGTCTCTGAGCCTTTCATCTGGGTGAGGGGACAGGAAGCCACATTCAGAGCTGGTTTTTCCCTCCTTGGGTGCACATTGACATGTGAGAGAATAGTTGCTAATTTTAAGTATAGACAGAGACTCTAAGACCGTGATTCTTCTAGATGGTAGGCTGCCTGGCAGAGGGGCTCTGAGAGTTGGGGGGAGTGCAGGAGAAATGCTTAGCCTGTTCTGTAATTCAGAAAGTTCTTGAACTTATCACCCTCCTGCCTCAGCTTCTGAAGGAACTGGGATTATAGATATGCATCGTCCAGCTGCCTACCTTTCTCTGTTTGCAGGGGTTGAGGGGGATAATGTTTAAGTCTCTTGTTTGAGGTCTCTATTCAAAGACTGGACCTCCAGACCTGCTGTCTTCTAGAATGTTCTACAGGTTGGGTTTGTGGAATGGTCTCTTTTTGCTCTTCTGTCCTACGACTTTCCCTTAAGTAGAAATTAGATTTAAAACTCGGCTACTTTCACGGGTTTTAGAGTATTTGGTAGGAGGCTGTGAGTGCTTACAGTACATCATCATCCAAAGGCAAATACTACTTGGTGCTTATGCTGCCATTTAACCAGTTAGAACTGGATATAAAATATACTTGGTGGCTCATGTGTGGAAAGCTTGGTCCCAAATGGCGGTACTAAACATAAGGTCTGAAATCTCTTACGGCTGACTAGCTCATCAGTGACTACACCGCTGAGTTAGCTGGCAAGAGGCTACTGGAGGAAATGGGTTCCTGGAGGGATGCACTGAAAGGTGGACCTTGCCTCTTCATAATCTTCCCCATTTCTTTGCTCTCCCCCCATCTCTCTCTCTTCTTCTGGTTGCCCAGAGGTGAACAGCTAGCTGTTCTTCATCACAGGTCCTGCCATGATGGCTCAGTCTCACCTTCACCCTGGCACAGTGGCACCTACCGACCATGGAACCATAAGCTAAAGCAGATCTTCTGCCTTTTGAGTTGTTTTCTCGCCCCACCCCACCCCACCCCGCCACTGTGTGTGTGTGTGTGTGTGTGTGTGTGTGTGTGTGTGGTGTATGCACACTTTGGTAGTGTTTTGGCCTAAAATTAATTCAGAGCTAGAGTTATGTGTTTTTCCTTATATATTGCATTATTTCTGTGACTCAAAAGATAATGGTTGTGATGGCCTTTGGGACATAAAAAAAAAATGGAGGGTGGCTCTTGTCCTCCAGGCTAATACCACTTATGCAGGCTGTACTTAATTGTCATTGATCATTTGGGCTCTGAAACACCATTGTGTCCACTAGGACAATGCCTTCAACAATGCAAGATGATGAAGTGACTGGGGCCTAACCCAAGTCCAGTGTTCAACTGCAAAATGAGAGGGTGTGGCCTGAGACGCTCCCTAAGCTGTCCTCCTTCACACCTGGTACCCTGAAACTGTGCAGAAACATTGAAAGCTCAAAAATAAAACACGAAAAATCAATGACAAAAAGTACAGCCCCTCTTTGAGCATGAGACATAGGATTAGGTTTACTTGGCCCCCATGTTTACACTGAAAGTAAAGCTAATTGGTCTGACACGCCACAGTTGGCAGGTGTGCATGCTGATATCAAGCCCAATGAAACATCCTGCTTGTTTTCAACTCATCAGGCATTTTGGAATATACTAGCATGAGCCAAGGCTTTCCTTATTCTGTGGTCAGCAGGAAAGGCAGCAACCGGGTTCTATTCAGCAAAGACCTGGGGTTTGCTTCCGAGCCAAAATTCAATACTCGCCTTCTCCTTTGTTGCCGGGTAGGTCCCCGTTTCACAGCACCCTTTCAACACTCAAGAATCACATGGAATTCATGTCCTGACCGCTCAGCGAGCCTCGTTTGATTGGCTTGCTCCCTGGAGGCCCAATCAAGACTGATTTCAGAAACACATCCCTGTGTGTGATGCATGTTAGAAAAGAGAAACCAGTACAATTTATGGAATTACGTAAGCAAGCAAACAACGGCATTCTTGCAATGGTTTGTTCCCGCTGCCACCCGCCTTTAAAACTCAGATGCACCAGAATATGTCTGTGAAGAGCCACCCTTTGCCAGGAAGCCTCCGGGGACAGTCTGGCACCCTCCCTGAAGAAAGCAGAGGGATCAATACGAAGGCTCTCATCCGAGACAATGACCCAGATGCTGGCTTTGCTCCTGATGAAGTGGCGCTGATTGCTTTTTGCACGAATCTTTCATCATCATTAGCAAGCTCCAGGTTCTCTCTCCAGACAAGGGAGTAAAAAACACCGTGCTTAGCAAAGGAAGCTAAGGGAGCACAGCCCAGCTGACAATCAGAAGGTATCAAAAGGCAGCCGACACAGGACAATAAAGACAATAATGTCTGAGGACCAGCAATGAACTTAGTTG
>OU015743.1:3726046-3753807 GCA_907169655.1 Acomys percivali | reverse complement strand
AGAGGGGCTATGCTGAGCAGAGAGTGCAATGCCAGGCTGACACAGCATCTGAGATTTCACACTGCAGCTTCTGCACGAAGGGGAGTAGGTTTTTTTTTTTTCTGAAAGGCCACAGGGACAGCCAGTGCCCATTACCTCTGCACCTCAGTAGGGGCTCTGAGGCTTCTGCGGAGACAAGGCTACAATGGGTATTTTTCTGCTCTAATGCCCTCCTTCTCAGATTCACCAAACATAAGAATCCTACTGGAAACAACACAAATGTATTCAGAAATGTCGGACCCCAGGTAGTTTGTTTCCCTTTCATTTCACAGTGTTTTCTCTTTTCACTTATGAGGTCATAATGTTATGAGTCTAAGCAGAGCAGCAATTCCACTTGCAAATAGGAAACCGACGCTTTATAGTTCAAACCCTTTTATTTTCCAGTTTGAACATAGAAATCCCTTTTTAGGAAACAATATGAAATGCCATGAGCCATTTGCTGCCTGGACGCTGAGACACTTTGGATAAGAGCTTGGAGGAGAGATTTAAAAAAAAAAAAAAAAAAAGATTATCTCCAGCTGGGACCGCTGAAGGAGACCAGGATCAGTGGAAATGCCAAAGTGGCCGCAGGTGACAGTTTGGGCAGGAGCAAGGAGATTTGACAACAGGCATTTGGCGGCAGATCTTTACAGGTTTACAGCTAATAGGCTGGCTCAGTCAAAGAGAAAGACCAGCAGACACAGAAGCCCCCACGAAGGCTGGTGATGTAAGGAGGGCCGAATGAGCTTGGTGAAATGATTTTCATGTCAAGTGCACCGGGATTCTAGTCAAGAGGTCGAGGGGCATGAGGAAGACCACAGTAACAAGGAAGTCCAGGACAGAGGACTGGGGTGCTGAGAAACAAGGGGACGAACAGTCCCTTGGCTCAAAGAGAGGCTGTACTAAATCCCTCTCTCTGAGTGCCTGAGCTCTCCTTGTGGCCACATTTGTTGGGTGCAGAGGCAGAGGGGAGGCGGCCTGGCACAGATAGGGCTCCTGGGACAGAATGGGGCAGGGCAGAGCTGGGGAGAATCATGGCAGATGCTTCTTTCAGCATGATACAGAGAAAGGCTGGTGAAGCGGGCTCTAAAGAGACAGAACGGAAGGGCAGCATCACCGGCTCTGCTTGCTTTTGTTTTGTTTTGTTTTGTTTTTCATTACACAGTGGGGATAAAAGCATTTCGTGTACCGTGGAAGCTATACTCTGAAGTTTGAATGTAGGTATCCCTTCTAAGCTAGTGATAACAGGGCGCAGCTTTCTCTAGGTGCCGGTTAGCGGCAGCAGCAGCAGCGAGTGTGATTCCCAGTTATGCGGATGGTAAAGAAGAAGAAAGTGTAATTTGTAAGTACTGGGCCAGAATGGCCACAAGGTTAGGTAGGTTCAATGGATCAAGCTGACCTAACCAAAATTAGGAGTTTTCCTTCAGGTGTTCTGACTGGTAGAAGAGATGTAATCTCTGAAGAAATGCTGCCGCCATCACAGATGACACTCCACTCAGTATGGCTCCCCTCCATCCCAATGTCAATCTCAAGGGGCAAAGCCTGGGGCAAAGCCCGCCAAGACTGCTTTCACCTGGGACAAAGCCTGCAGTCCTTCTACACATGCCCCTTTTGTTTTTTAAAAAACAATTAAGGGCTACATACACAAAGGGTCATGGGTTCAGGCCCCACGTTAAGCACCACTTATTGTTTTTAAATTATTTGTATTATTATCAGTAGGCCCAGCTAGTGATCAATTAAGACACTGACACTTGTTATATTTTAAAATAGCCTTAGTTAACCTGGGACAGGGCAGACATTAATCCTCTAAACTGTTTTTCATAGTGGGGCAGGTATGGGATCCCTGCCTCAATCCCATGCCATGTGTTTCTAACAACTTCTATCAAGCTCCCTCCCATCCATAATCCCATATACTTGCTAATGTTCTTCATCTGGGCTGGATTCTCCGTCCATGCCTGTCATGTGTTTCTTCTCCATCTAACCCATGGCAGCCTCCTTCTCTTCTAGGGACCCTGTTCTGGGGTCTTTCTCCTTCCCTCCTGGTGATCTTTCTTCTTCCTCCCTCCCAAGATTCCTCTCTCTCCTCTTTCTGGAACCTTAGCCACACCTCTAGCCCCTCTGCCCTGCCCAGGTGGGATGACTTTTGAGTAATTAGCATCAAAATACATCATACCACCCCCCAACACCATCAGTGTGAGTATCAGAGATAAAGAGCCAAGAATTCTGGGTTCTGAAGGCCAAGGAGAATAGCAGAGTACAGCCTACTCCAGGAGGAAGAGGCAGGGGCTGGGGAGGAGAGGGAGAGGGAGGGGAGAGGGAGGGGGAGGAGAGACAGAGACAGAGACAGAGACAGAGACAGAGACAGAGAGAGAGTTATTTATTTCTTGGTTCTATCTGGGCCTCAGCCCATTGCATGGTACCACCCACTACTGCCAGTCTTCTCTAGACACACCCTCATGGGCACACCCAGAAGAAACATGTCTGCCATTCTTCTAGATGCCCCTCAATGCGTCAGTGGATCATCCTGTCTCCACCTTTGGTATGCATTCTGGAGAAGAAGTGTGCTCCATCTGGAAGGTGTCCTGGTGTAGCAGTGTCCATCTCTAGACAGTGTGCCTGAGTGATTCCTGGAACACACAGCTGTGTGTGGAGTGTCATCTGTGATGGCGGCAGCATTTCTTCAGAGATTACGTCTCTTCTACCAGTCAGAACAGCTGAAGGAAAACTCCTAATTTTGGTTAGGTCAACCTGATCCAAGAATTCTCACAGGTAAGTATTTCTGGCCACAGGATAGGGGGGATCACAGTCAGAGGCTGAGAGGAGAGGCAGTGGGGAGAAGAGGGGGAGGGGAAGGGGAAGGAGAGAGGCAGGGAGGAAGGGGCAGAGAGAGATCTTTATTTTTGATACAAAAGGTCATTATGTATCCCAAGCTATTCATGAACTTGAGATCTTCTGGCTGCAGCATCTCATGAGCTGGGATTATAGGCAGGTGCTTCTGCTCCACCAGAAAATTCCTCTGTAAAGGACTGAAGGGGCCTAGAACTTGAGACTTAAGATAGAAAGTAAAGGGTTACAGTACAGGTAAATGAAATGACATCTTTGGGACCATTCATTACTTTAGCAGGAATTTGAGAGGACCCAAGTATATATAATATGCAAATATGATTTTTTTTCTTTATTTTAAAACAATTTAAGCCAGAGTTTACTTTTGGATAGCAGCACAATTCATAAACTAAATGATTTTTAGACAGAACAAAAAGGAACCGTTCAGGTTACAAAACCTCTTCCTCCAGAAAATTTTTAAATTTTTTAAACATTTATTTATCTTATGTGTGCCAGTGTTTTTCTCCACATATGTGTACACCTCACCTGTGTCTGGGACACCTGAACTCCTGGGACTGAGGCCACAGGTGGCTGTGAGCTGCCATGTTGGTGCTACGAATCAAAGCCAGGGCCTGTGGAAGAACATCCGATGATCTTAGTCATGGAGACTTCACTCCAGTGCCCACAGAACAAACATTTTCAGCGATTAACTATACATACAAACACACAACTATAGAGATACATGAACACACACACATGCACACAGACACATACAGACACACACACACATGTATTAATATTTTAATTAAAATAGAGCTGTTCTTGCCCCTTCTTTTTCTCCCTCCAGGGCCTCCCAGCTACCATCCCTTGAATCCTTCCCATGCCTCACACTGTCAAGTTGACAACCTCTTTTTCTTTGATTACTAATGTTACATACATGTACTTGTATGTATGCACATGTACGAATGCTACTAAACAGGAAGGGGCAACATATCTACTGCTATAAACCTAGTCATCATCCCAGGGCCAGTGAGGTCATAGGACCCTTTGAAAGAATCTACTACACCACTCTAGAACCTTCTGCGGGCTCCAGGACTGGCCTTCAGGCCTTAGGTTGGATCTCCCACCCAGAACTATGAGTGACTCCCAGAAACTCCTCGGCTTCCTGATCAACATCTACTGTGTTACTCATGCTAGATCCTGTATCCTGGGCAAGCGCATCCCTTTGGAAAGTCCTGCCATGACTCCTGCCATGCCTATGCCTCTGATCTTACCCTGAGACTCCTTGACTGGGCTGAGCTACTGGGCTTTGGTACATGCTAAAAACCTTAACACACCATCTCTCATCCCTCCACTCATCCTCTACCGATTATAACACAAAGCACAGGTCGGGTCCATCGCTGTAATCTGAGCGGACTGATAGGGCCTAGCGTCCCCTAATGAGGCATCAAGGCTCAGACAATGTCTTGTTTATCTTCCATTGTGTTTCTTCCTTCCTCCCTGCTTGGACTCACTGAGTGTGGTTGAGGCCCTGGAGCTGGTTGGCTGCTGAAGGCATGATGCTCATCTCTCCCTGTACAGAGACATCAGATATGGAGACACAGCGTACTCTCACCAGTGGTCACTGTTAGACTCTACTGAAGGATCCACGCCTGTGTCTATTGTGTGACCTTTTCATGGGTGGAGTGAAGCATATCACGTTTATGGTCAGCTGGCCTCTGGTGAAATCCAAAATTTCCAGTTTCCTGGCTACAAGGTGGAAAGGGTCACTTGATTTCTGTCCAAGGCTCAGTTTCCGCGTCCATCAGGGTATTGGCTGTCTTGTGTTCATAGACGTGTGTTTCCTTATATTCGCGCTGCCTGGGGTTGTGAGTCCATGGGTTAACGGCTGCTTATTGTTGTTTTTTTCTTTGTTTGGAGTTTTTGTTATTGTTTTTACCAAGTTTAGGGAAATTTCATTCTGTACTTGAGCTGATGCATTAATGTCTCCTTCTGGGATCTTGGTGATATGGATATTTAAGACCATTTTATTCTTGTCCACAAACTTTAAATACTGATAGAAATCATAAATAAGTGGGTAAATATTAAATATGTATGTGATCCCACTGTGGGCTTCTCATGAGGACCACAGATGGGCGGGAGGAAGTTGGTGTGGAGCCAGTGACTTTCCCATCACTGCCCAAAACTGACCACATGCTTCCCAGACAGACCTGGAGAAAGTGTGTGTGTGTGTGTGTGTGTGTGTGTGTGTGTGTGTGTGTGTGTGTGTGTACGCATGTGCGCACATTCATGCATGTCTTCCCTCTGCAAGAGGACAAGGTACAGCATAAAGGAGAGCCGGTGTTCACTGTAGACTTTGTGTGCCTGTGTGTAATCATGTTCACGTGTATGTTGGTGCACATGTGTGTCCATGGAGGCTCTAGGCTGACATTGTGTGTCTTCCTCCATCAGTCTCTTCCATGTGCCCTTATTACTCAGGCAGGGTCTTTCACTGAACCTGAGGTAGCTCTTTGGTCTCATCGGGCAAGCCAGCCGACTCCGCTTGTGGACCATATTGGGAATGTAGGTAGCTGGGCTCCTGGGATCAGAGTTTGAGTCCTTTAGGATTGTGTGTCAAGCATTTGTATGGACTAAGGCATCTCCCAGCCTTTCTGGGGATTTTTTTTTTTTTTAAGATTCATTTGTTACGTATACAATGTTCTGTTTGCATGTACACCTGCACACCAGAAGAGGGCACCAGATCTCATTGTAGATGGTGGTGAGCCACCATGTGGTTATGGGGAATTGAACTCAGGACGTCTGGAAGAGCAGACGGTGCTCTTAACCACTGAGCCATCTCTCTAGCCCCTTTCTGGGGAATTTTAAAGTCAAATTAGAAATGCTTGAGGATTTCAATAGGCTGTATGTTTTCTTTTGAGATGAGGTCTCATGTAGCCCAGGCCGGCTTGCATCTCACCAGGTAAGAAGGTGATCTTGAATCTCCAAACCTCCTGACATCCCAGGTGTGTGCCACGCCCTGTTTGTAGACTGAGATGCTAGGGGTAAAGGCTCAAGTCTTTGTACATTCGAGGCAGGTACTCTGCTGACTGAGCTGCATGCTCAGCCCACGAGCCTCACAATCCTTCCAGCAAAGGCTAGGTAGTAATGCTATTCAGACAGACGGGAAAGGCACCAGACATCCCTCAAAGCAACCTTAACTAAAGCAAGAACAGACTATTTAACTGGGCAACAAACATCAATAAATAGTTAATATTTACCAATTCCAAATGAAAATAATTCAATGAAAAGTTAGTGCACCGTTTGACTTGATCCATTATTTACTATTTGCCCTAATCTTTTAAAATATAAATCAGAAAAAAATAAAATGAGTCAGTCTAAACCCATCTCCTGAGAGTGAAGTCCGTAATTGTTTTCTCTGTTCTTCCAAATAATATCTGATCACATGACACCAAAAGTTGTTGAGGGATGATCATCTTCCTGTGGGTGTAAGAAAATCTGTTTTCTGTGTTGGTCTGTGTGAGGTCCTAACAATCTGGGTGGGAGGATTTTGCAACAGCCTTATCTTGTGCGATCTAAGATGAATGAAATAAGGTGTGTACATCACTAAGACTCATGGCTGTGGCAGACCAGCTGGCCAGACAGCCTCCAGGACCGCCTGCCCCTGGCCTCCTAGTTGTGAGTTGTGACCACATGCTACCATGCTTAGCCTTCTACGCCAGCACTGGGGATCACACTCACCTTGTGTGGCAAGCGTGTTAATGTCCTGTCTTCTTAGCATGTCTTACAGCTCTTTTGCTTTTTGTTCATTTGGGTGTTGGTGCAGTGCCTGTAGGCTTCAGATCTGTGTGCTGTAACGTGCTATAGGTCTTGTGTTATCCCATGCACTCTCGCTTTTTTCATTTTTTCGTTCTCAGAAAACCGAACACTGCAGAGCCACACACTGCCACTTTTGCAAGAGAAGCAAAGAGATTTTGCTGTCCGCGTGGGTTTGTAAAGTATGATGTATGCTATCCCAGAGCTATTGAAATTGTTCACCCCTAGTGTACTGAGCCGAAATGTAAAACCATCATACTTATCCTTACATATATAAACACATGTGTGGGGATTCTTAAAAGCAACAACTGGGTTAGTCAAAAAGGCCAGACATGAGATCCCTGGAGCCTACTAAATCTCCCACAAGATGGCCCTGCCACCTATTACATCCTGACTTGCTGAAACAAAGAAAGGGATGTGATTACTATTTTCCAGCTAGTAATTTAAAATCAGACAGTGACAAATCAATTCTTCAAGCACATATTTCCATTCAAGAAAGTGGAAAAAAATAATTCAGAGAATCCTGTATTGCCAGCCTCAGAAGTTAAAACATGACAATAAATTTCTGAGTGTCAAGGATTTTTTTTCAACCTCTTTTCAAACACTTGTCGCATGGAGACTGGTGACAGACTGGATGGCACTGCCAATAGGTACCATGAGACAAAGAGGATGGTGTGGCTACAGTTCAGCAGAGTCTAAGAGTGTGACTGAAAGGGCTCCGGGATCACTGTGGGGCGCAGCACTTCTATGATGGAAGTCTCTAGAGTCTTGCTTTTAATTCTCTGGTCCCGGGAGCAGCATCTCCTTCTCTCAGTCTAATCTTGAGAGGATGAGAGACCCAAAGGATGGGTGTGGCTTGGGAAAGCCTATGGAGAGCTGCCAAGGGCTGAGGACCCACTCAAGGGGGAGGGGGGGTGGAGAGCTGCCCAGAGCTGAGGACCCTGTCTCGTCCACTCATGGGCGCTGGGGAGAGCTTTCCAAAGCTGAGGACCTTGTCTTGCTCACTCACGGGGCGCAGGGGAGAGCTGCCCAAAGGCGAGGACCCAGTCTTGCCACTCACAGGGCAGGCACCGAGTATAGTGGCTAAGCCTTCATGTTCAGAGCACACAGCCACAACACACACTGCAGTTGTAGTTAGCAGCTGCCCCTCATCTCGATTTCCCTCTAGGATAAAATATGGTAGCTGCATGAAGCATTCTGTATACACTGAACATATGCATTATAGCACATGGAAAAGCAATCATTCTGTCTTCTTAGTGGTCTGTTGATATAAAATAAGACACTAACTTGAAGTGAAATAATTCATTTTAAGTCATACACGAGCGGCCAAAGCTTGAGAACATGGGTTCAAGTTACCATGAATGCTGCATTCTGGATGGAAGAAGCTAACTGGAATTTTACAGTTGAAAAGCAAGGAATGACACAAGCAAATAGGCTTAACAGACATCTCAGGTGGGCACCAGGCAGTCAGGCCACAGGAGAGCGCCAACATCTTTTCTGTGTGTCCCAGCTATCATCTTGCAGTATCCTTAGCTGTAGCTTTGATAGATGCTGCATGTCTCCTAAGCTTAATAACACATGCTGGGGGATTTACCTAATACACGCAAGAATACTAGATTGGATGAAAGGTTAAAAGTGAATGACTGAAGACAGACTATAATAGTGCTGACTAACCATACACTGCTCAGCCTGTAATCAGAATGCTCTGCTCGACCAGGCCAAATGGTCAGCTAAACCTTGCACGTGCAGCTTTTTTTTTTTTTTTAAGAATTTCAGCTTCATGTTTTCTTTTACAGTTCTACATGATTGGTATTGACGCATGTTGACTGGATGGACAATATATGAAGGCTCACCCAAGCACTGCTGGGACTAAGAACGTCACTGGAAGGCCCTGATTCACCCACATCTCTGTCTGAATCCCTGGCTCTACGCAGGCTGGGCTCTGGACCTGTGAAGACCATGGTGAGGAGCCTTCACAAATCCTAGAAACAAAAAGAGGAATGAAAGTTGTCCCGTGAAATATATAAGCATTCAGAGGCTCTCTACAGAAAATGACCACAGCTTTCTTTTCTAGAAATGGAACCAAAGTTTTCACTAGCATATCTTATTCAGTAGTGGCAGACTGTTTTGTACCTAGGTGTGAGAGATCCATGTGTCTCAGCATAGCCAGAGAGATCATGGCCTCTTTGGCCCTGTCTCCTCCTATGCCATCTTTAGAGAGATCAAATAGGCAGAACTTAACCAGTTCAGCAGGGTCATGTTGAGCTTTGGGGAGAACAGACTTGCACATTGGTGCAGGGGTTTTCAATGTTGTGTGGACACACAGCAGTAGCAGAGCAGTCCTGGCGTGCACCAGAAGCCGTTCAGGATCTGCGTATCTGGAATACACGGCCTTCTCACAGGTTTACCCATGCAGAAGGAATTGATTGAACCCTCCCGTGTTTCAGACACTGGAGCTAAAAAGGCAGATGAAACACATTCTATTAGGAAGGGCCTAGGATAATTCTGGAAACAGATAAACAAAGCCAAATATATTATGCACACACAACTCAGAGAGAGGGTGATTCTGCACAAGGGATTAGAACTCATCTCTGGGGCCAGTCTGCCCTGAACTGAACTCTTCAAAGGTGAGCAGTCTCCGGGCAGCGAGTGGTGAAAAGGAACAAGGTCAGATATACAGAAGTACGGTTGCGTGCTGTAATTTGGCCACCAACATGCTCTACAGTGGACAGTGGTTTTGTAATGGACCTGAGGCACTCCTGTCTTTTAGCACGTAGCTACTCATGTCTATAACACATGCCTGAGGTAACTTTCAACTTTTACAAAGAGAAGGTTTCTGTTAGCTCATAATCTTAGAGGCTTCAATGCAGGGTTGGCTTGTCCTGTTGCCCTTGAGCTGAGCACATCATGGTGGAAGTACTTGGTGGGGCAAAGACCCTCACCTTGTGAGATTTTGAAAGTGGCAGAACGGAGACTGTGGCTCTAATAGACCTGTCAAGGCTGGCTTGCCAGTAGGCAGACAGCCTCCCCACAGGTCACACCTCCTCAATCCACCCCCCCCCCAGTGCCTAGAGCTAGCCCCTGGGGATTTAAGATCAAAACTGTGTCCCCTAGAGATGTGGCGTTCCTAACACCCCCTTTCCTCACAGGCCGGTGGTGATGCTGGCTTCACGCCTGGTGCATGAAAGCTTTGCCCATACAGTTATGGACAATAAGTGACACTTCATGATGATGACAAGCAATATGGCATTACTGCTTTTACTATTTTTACCATTATTTCAGACTATGCCTCTCATGACAAAAACAAAGCGTACGGTAAGAGAACAATGTTGCGTTTTCTCTGACTGGAATGGCGCGCCCCTCCCACCTCCCACTGCGAGACTCTTCTGTGTACAATCTTGTCTTCTTTTGCTGAGTATTCCTGGACGCAGGAGTAAGTCTCTCACTTGGCGGCGCCACTAGATTCCTCCTCTTCTCCGTTCTTCCAGAAAATGTATCCATTGGCTGCCTTGCTATCCAGGGAAACAAATGCCCTTTGTATAGATATCATATTTGTAAACCGTCATGTGTTTCCTTGAAAAACTATATCATGAGCTGATTAAGTTCCCTGAGGTGCTGACCCAGGAAGTAGCAATTGATCTCCTCACTTGAGACCTAAGTGTATTTATCTCAGTGTCATCTAAACTCCCCTGCCTTGGGCACTCTGGTTCTGTGACAGTAGAAAAGAAAACAAATTATGAAGAAACAGCAGCAACAACAACAACCACCACCTCTGCGCCTTTGACCAACTAAAATGCAAGCTATTTCTGTGACACAAAAGCCTTCAGTGGGACTGGCAAGCAGGAAGCTAATTTGTGGAGAGGAGTCTGCCCAGCAGTCAATACAGTTTCGACAGAGCATCTTTGAGTTTTGCTGGATGTTGTAAGCATCATGTTGATGTTTTGAATTATTACTTCTCTCTGCTATTTGCACTTATTCAAAACCAAAAGAGTGTCTGTGGTATGTCTTTCTCTGGACCATGTATAACTCACAAAGATATTTTTATTGTTTTCTGTTTTCTGTTGTTTTGTGTTTCCATGCTTTTCCTGGAAACTTATAAGGCCTAATAACCTAACAGTGTGTATGCAGGAAATATTAGTCTATTATATTATACTATGTTTATAGTTTTGATTCAGCCATCTTTCAGTGAAATGATAAATTTTTTTCAATGTTGCTATGTCTCATGGCATTAAGAAAGCTAATAAATTAAATGTAATAAGTAAGTATAAAAAGAAACTGTAGAAAAATCCAAAGTTCAGGGTGGTATAGCAGCATAATAAACTAAAATATTTTACAGATGAGTTATGATTTCTTAGCCATAAGGTGAAAATAAAAATCTAAGGTGGCTTAAAAGATATGAAAGAGGGTCATTCTTAACTGTAGTCAAATTAGAGATGACCAAGTTTATGTCATCACTGTCCTCAGCCTCAAGAATGTGTTCCCCAGATGTTGATTGTTCTAATTAGGCCATACCCTCTGGCACATCTTAGGGACCACTCCTTGGGGGTCACCAGTGGATATGAGGTCATAGTTACAGAGCTACACAGCATGTTTAGATGAACTTGCCCACAGAGTATGTACTCTGGCAAGTTTTATTAATTTCAATTTTTCACATATACATTTATATTATTACACATATATACAATAGATTACCTATAGGAAGAAGAACCATGACACAATCAGGAATTATATAAATGTTTCATTCTTAGTGGTTTTGGCTATTTGTATTTGACAGCCTTGAAGAAAACATCTTTCCTATCTTGATGCATCTAAATTTCTGAATGTAAATCTATCTCCATCACATATTGTCATTATCAACTTAAAACATCTATCTAGATCTAAAAACCCCTAAGCAACTAAGCTTCATTATAAAACTAAGCTACCTGGTCTTCAACTTCATCAGAGACTTGAGAAGGAATAAACTTGATTTCCTGAGTATTCTGGGAGTGCAGGTTAGTAGCTTCCCAAATGAGACAATGACAGAGACAGTTTGCTACCTGAATAGTCACCTGAAACTCTCTATAATGTTGGAGCATCTTCTTCAGCCTTCTGGCCCAATATATCTGTCAGATACATTGGCAAAATCTGGCAATTTTTACCTCTGAGCTGTTGTTGAGTGGTGCTGTGGTGTGGGTCCCCAAATAGGATCAAATTCATGAAATCCATGTAACCCATGCGACCCACGTGACCCATGCAATCCATGCGACCCATGTGACCCATGCGACCCATGCAACCCATGTGACCCATGCAACCCATGCGACCCATGTGACCCATGCAACCCACGCGACCCATGCAACCCACGCGACCCATGCATGGCCTCGACCTTCCCAAACTGTGAGCTAAATAAACCTATCTCTTAAAATCATGGGCTTTTGTTATTGTGATGAAAACCTGACTGATATAAAGAGGCTGTGGGAGTCAGATAAAGGGCCTCAGTGTTCACGGAGCTTGTCTCACTGAGTTAAGAGCAGGGCAGGCAGCTCTGTCTGTAGTTATCACATGAGAAATAAGGAAGAGGATGGATAAAGGTGAGAACCAGGAGATGTTTATCCCAAGCTGTAAGGCTTTGAGAAGCTTTGGGAAAGACACATCAGGGGGTGGAGAGTAACTTCCGAGGGGTCAAGAATACCTCATAAGTCTTGTCTGGTGTTGGTTATAAGAACAGTGAAGCAGATGTGTTAGATGAAGCAACTTCATTCCACAGTATTTCTGGCACTGCTCTAAGGTAATTACACCATTAAAACCAAAAGTTGCAGCCAATCACAAGCAAGAAAGACAGAATTTACAACTCGTGTTCCCAGATACACACACACACAGCCAAAGCCTCCAATGAACTGCCTACCATAAATTGCTTTTGAGCAATTCACTTCCGGTAATTCTTAAGTGTAGTCAGGGAGACAAGAGAGTGACCAGGAAAACTAGTTGCCAATCAGAGGAGAAGCCTCAGATCTAAGGCCCAACCATTATTTTTTCTGCAGAGGACAGAAGGGCCATGGGAGCCAGTTTGGGTCAGACAGTGAGTCTGGATCAGCCCGGCCACTCAGATGGGCACTTTCCCAGTCGGCTTCTCTCAGGGACAGCAGAAAGCGCTACAGCTCTGGCAGTCACTAGGCTGTGCTCAGAATCAGCAGCACAAGCCATAAACCTGTTACTGAGCCTGAAATTAACCAGGAAAGCAATGAGCAAGCCGTGGTTTTGACCAACTAAGCCTCTGGGTTTGTGCATCGCAATATCAATCTCCAACAATTTCCATGCTGTCATTGTCAGGTAGGGTGAACTCTAATAGTCTAAACGAGATGAATCTGTGGGTTATGATTGTCCGTAATTCTTGTGGAAAAAAAAATTAGATATGGACTGACTGAGTTAATATGAATCTGAGACACAAATGAGCATTTTTATAAAGAGAAAAGCAAGTGGAGGTTGCTAATCAGTTATCAGTTAAATAAAATCCCAAATCTATAAAAGCGACTCTGTAGGTTATGTGGCAGGAAATTTCTTTCCATAACATTAGGCTATAAAAGACGTTGTCCATCCTAACTGTGTGCTCTGCTCTGCACCTCCTGTCTACTGGCCAGGGCAACTCCAACTGTTAAATCTTCATTTTTCAAATTTTACTTCTAATTTGTATATTCACTTTACATCCTGATCATAGCCTTCTCCCTCCTCTCCTCCCGGTCCCTCTCTCTTCCCCTCTTCCCCCACTCCCCCTCCCTTTTCCCTCAGAAAAGGGGATCCCCCTTTCTACCAACACACCCCCAGAACATCCAGTCACATGAGGCCTCATCCACTGAGTCCAGGCAAGGCAGCCCGGTTAGGGCAAAGTGTTCAAAGCAAGCAACAGAGCCCATGTCGCAGGAACTGTAGGCTGCTCTTTCCTCACAGATTCACTTCACCCCTTTCTTACAAGCATGATCTCCAAGACTGTAACTGAGGAATGCAGATAAGAGCTCCCCCAACCCCCAGTGCTCTGGTTTCTTCCTCAAGGAGGTGAAAATGCCAGGCTGGTTCACTAAAGCCTGGCTGGCTGAGAGGGCGATTTTGGTCATATTGATGCCTGAAGGACCAAGTCTTCCAGAATTCCCACCACTATAAAGATAGATCAGAAAACCCACTGGGCACAAGTTCCCAGTATTGGGGCATCATCATGAAAAATCCGCCACTTCCTATTTATGCTGTCTCTATTCGAGTTAAGCATGGCTCCATCATCCCTTGCACTATAAAAGAAAGAAAACCAATGCCAAGTGCAGGAAACAGAATGATGGCAGCTTTGTCTCTGTTTGCACTATCCTGGCGTAGGAAACATGGCTCAGTTCACCTAGCTCATGAGGACGTCTGTCTGTTCTCATTGACAGGGAAGCAGAAATGAATATGATCTGATGGTGACTGCAACTTGGTGTCCATTTCCAAAAGTGCATGAAGTTCAGTGGGACGTCATCTAGTAGGATGTGGATGTTAGCCTTCATTAAAGCTACTAGGTCAGTGGCTAGCAACTCATGAGACAGTTGCTGTGCCAAGGGACCCTTGCCTCAGCACTGACAATATTTCTATATGAGTCCATATTTAGACTGAGTAAGAAAGATGGTGCTGACGCCCATCAATCCCAGGAGCTATTTATCCACTCTTAAATAATAATTAACTTCCTGCTCCAAAGTCCTGGGTCAACGCATCACGGACCTGTTGCATTGTTCCAGTGTGCAGATTTTCTGAGCTATCACTCTGAATTCCACAACTATTTCAGTGTGTTCAGTCTTTGATACTGTCTACTGATTTTAGAATTCTGAGAACTGAACTTCCCAGGGGGGCTGGGTTATATTAATGTCATTGTAGGTTATTAATTGCCTTGGCAGTGAGCCAAGCTGGCTAGCTTGATTCCATTAAAAAATGATTCTTAAAACCAAGCCATTGATAAGACACCTTTATAATTATACTGAGTAGCAATTGTTATAATCTAATAGTTTCATGTTATGTTCATTATCTATTTATATATAACAATGATTACTGCAAATTCACAGCTTAATATGATGCGTGTTCATTGTCTCAGAGTCCGTGGGTCAGGCATCTGAGAGGAGCATGTGCTCTGTGCTCCAGGGCCTCTTGCAAAGCCCTAACCATGGTTGTAGGCAACACTGGGCGCTCAGAGGAAGCTCCTGGTGCGAGTCGGCTTGCAAGGGCTCCTGGCTCCTGGCTCCTGGCTCCCGAAAGAGAGTTGAGAGTGGAAACTACAACGTTAGAAACATAGTCACAAAGGCGGGGTCACTATGTTCTTTATCATAAAGTGAGTCCCAAGCCAATCTTCTGCCCTAGGAGGAACTCCTCGGTCATTTTCACCAGCAGAGGAAGAGGACTGTAGAGTTCCCTTAGTGCCCAGTCAACCATGACGATATACAGAAGGAACAAAAAAGAAAGAAAGAAAGAAAGAAAGAAAGAAAGAAAGAAAGAAAGAAAGAAAGAAAGAAAAAAAAAAAAGGTCCTCTCTGAAGGTTAGGTCTAAGGCACAGCAAGATGGCTCCGTGGGCAAAGATGTTTGCCACCACCACGTCTGAGTTCAATTATCTGGAACCTCATGGTAAAAGGAGAGGACCGACTCCCGTAAGCCGTCCCACTGACCGCCACATGAGTGGCTGCGGATGCGCACTTACACGGGAAACTGCTACATTTAGCAGTTTTAGATTAAAAAAAAAAAAAAAAAAAAAGACCAAATAACTGGGATAATGCGACAGAGTGGGCTTGTGCGAATAAAGTGGGAAGCTTGCTGAGTTGGAAAGCCCGTTTTCACTTGTGAACTTAACCTGCAGAATCGAGCAACTCGGCATGCAGCAAGCAGGTGAAGCGCCGTAGTTCAGGGGGCTGCGTGAATGCTCAACACTATGGGCAAAGCTAGCACGCCTGAGTTGAGCTGACTTCTGAAGGCTGGCACACCACGTGACCCGGCGTCCGGCTCTGCCTGTCCATTCTAGTTGTGGTCGTCGTCATCGTCATCGTCGTCGTCATCGTCATCGTCGTCGTCATCGTCGTCGTCGTTTCTTCATCTTTCAGCTAATTGGCAAACGTATAGTCTCATTCCAAGCATTCACACTTGGATTCGCTGTTCTCTTAGTCCCTGGCTGGTGGTGAGAACAGCTAGCGATGCTGACGTCCTCTGAGGGCTGGCATGTCCTCTCCCTGGTGGGCGCTGCTGTTCTCAAACAGAAGTAACCGCCCTGCTGTGTGTACACCTAGAAAGTACAGCTCATTTCTCCGATAGTAAATATCACATTGAGATAAAGCTGGAAAGCAAAAATGTAATAAAATAAAGAGATGTTCGGCCCCCTTTCTGGAGATATTTGAGAACATCGAGCATTTCATAAGGCATCCGGGCACAGCTCAAGAATATCTAGGAGATTGATAGGCACCCAGCAGCTCCAAGATTTCCCTCGGTGATCGTAACCACAGCGTTCACTGCTTGCAGAACGGGCTATTACACCGTGCCTGCCTCCTCAGACTCTTTTCCTCTCGCAAACTTTACAGTTTTAACTCTGGTTTTGCTTTTGGCACAATGGAGAGAGGCTAAATGGTGTCGTAGGTAGCTGGGGTCAACTGAAGTCAACTGCAGCTAAATATGTGTGGAGGTTACAGGACCAGAGCTTCATTTGCTGTAAAAAAAAAAAAAAAAAAAAAAAAAAAAAAATCTCGTTTTGCACACTTGCTGCCCACAGGCATATTTCAACAGGCGCCTTAGCTTGCTGCCGTTCGCTCGCTCTTCATCGCTGCTGCACTTCTTCCTGACCTCAGTCACAGGTCTGCCTTTCTCCCCTGTCCTGACCTTTCTCCTTTGTCTTCCAAAGACAAGTTCAGATTATGCCTAAAATCTACACGTAGTGTTTAAGACACAGCAGATGTTAACAGAACTAGGGGCCGAGGTCTCATAGGCTTCTTAAATTCTCCAGGATTTCTGAACACTTCATTTAAAAGAAGAGGAGAGTGGGGCTTACACAGCGGGACCGCGCTGGACTCTTACCAGAGTCTGCCCTACCGCAAGAAGACAGAGGCAGGGACCAGAGTGTCTGACTAACCCACACAGCAGAAACTTCCATTTTCTTTGTGCAAATGAGACGTTAATGATCTGTAGACAGTATTAAATAGAGAAGACTGTGGAAGCAGCGGGCTGAGCTTCTGTGCTCACACTTAGCTCTCTTCCATAGGAAGGCCACATTTCAGCAATAAGGTGACTCTCACTTGAGAAAGAAGAAATTGGAGAAGGCATTGCGCACACTGACATAACTCAAGGCTGGATGTGGGTAGAAAGGAAAGTAAGACATCATGACAGAGCTCTTGCTGTGCTGCCCAGTTTCTCAGCAGTGTGTTCTTTAATCTCTGAGTTTGGACTTATCTGTGGGGCCCTATTTCCCCAAAAGAAAATCAGAATCCTCACATTTTTCTGTTTATCTAGCAGACCTCATTAAAACATGCAAGCAAGAAAACCTTTAGTCTATCTGTCCATCAAAAGTATTGCACATCTATGTTCTACATAGTAGATAATGTTTTATCTCTAAATGTTGATTTTTCCATACACTTCTCTATGGATGACTTTCTGGGAGAGGATTGCGCGCCTCTGTCCCACTAATGGTATCAGGGCACTTGCTTTGGTCAATGAAGTGTAAGCAGAAACCATGTGTTCTCCTTAGTGAGCAGACCCTTAACACTATTTCCTGACTACAACATGCTCCAACATGCTCTCCTTCCTCTTCCCCTTCCTCTTCCCATGAAATAATGGGAGAGTGGCTGCTATAGTGTGGGCAGGCGAGCATGCGGCCAACTCACACTAAGTATGTAACAGCGTAAGCCAGAAATAAAACTGTCAGCTGTTGTGACTCTGAGGATTTCTCTCTCCTCTGCCCCTCTCCCCCCCCCCCCCCCCCCCCCCCCTCCCTCCCCTGCCCCTCCCTCCCCCCTCCCTCCCCTCCCTCCTCTCTCCCTTTTCTCTCTCTCCTCTCCCTCCCTCCCTCCCTCTCTCTCTCCCTCTCTCTCTCTCTCTCTTCGAGATATCTGCTATTTGTTTTTAACAACTTCTGCGTGTGTGCTGTATATGCCAACTACTCTGAACCCTGTCTCTCTACCAACCCGGTTACTTGTTTTTCCCTTTTCCGATCCCATCAACTTCTCTTTCAAGTTGATATCTATTTCTTCTTCTGTTTTGTGAGCCACTAGATTAACCAGGGCCACCTGGGTTTGTAGCTGTCCTTTGGAGAATGATGGCTTCTCAGTGGGTGCACAACTGAAGCCAGTGCTTCTCTCTCTCCCAGACTCTGTAAGTCTGCAGTTGTTGAGAGGCTCCTACAGGCTCCTCTCTGATTAATTGCTGACTGGGCAGTTTTTTGAGTGGGGCCCAATGTCATTAATTACAATTGTTTTGAGTTAATGGTTTCAATATTTATATAGACTCTAGAGAATGCCATTTCGTGGCCCTTCACCCTCTCTTCTACATGCCTCCTGGCCCCTCTTTCACAATGTTCTCCGAGTCTTGGAGGGGGTTGCTTAGGGCTGGGCCCACAACCATTGCTTATTTTCTGCATCTCAGCAGACATGTGTCCCTGCTTTCACCACTGCTCGTTGTAAGGAGAGCCTTCTCTGATTAATCCTGGAGACTACTTTTATGTATAAGTATAAGAATAGATATTTAGAAGGCAGGCTGCTGTTCAATAGCATTAGTTAACCATCAGAAGCGCACTCCTCATACGGGCCTACTGCCTCCCCAGACTCGGGGTGTTAGCCGGGCTCTCAGTACTAGGCATTGGCTCCTCACTGCCGTTTCCCATGGAGTGAGTCTTGAATCCAGAGAGCACGTATCTTACTTTGCATATGGCTGCGTTGCACCCCCTTTATCCCTGTCAATCTATCCTCATTCCCCCCCCCCCCCCCTCCAGCCCCCCCCCCCGCCTCCCTCCTGCCCAAACCTTACCACCCACAGTGTTCTCTTCACACAGTTCTGCTATGTTCTATCTGCTCTCCTTTAAGGCAAGCCCCTTCCAGGGATACTCCATGTTAGACACCCCAAGTTAAGGAGATGAAGCTAGGATCTCCATGTGAAAGAAAGGATGTAGTGTCTGTCCTGTGGAGTCTGAGGCACCTCGTTCAGAATAACTTTCCTAGTTCCACCCATTTCCCTTTTTATAGTTTCGCTTTCTTCTTGGCTGAATAGCAGTCCTTTGTGCATATGTTCTTCGTCTTTGGTATGCACTCATCATGCATGAAGGGCACGTACGCTGCATCCACTTCCTTGCCATTGTGAAAAGGGCATCAGTGAGCACAGCTGTGTGGGCATTCCTGCCGCAAGGTAAAGATCCCTTTGATTATGTGCCCAGAAGATAGCTGGATATCTCTCTCTCTCTCTCTCTCTCTCTCTCTCTCTCTCTCTCTCTCTCTCTCTCTCTCTCTCTCTCTCTCTCAAATACACCTCTAAGCTGATTTCCAAAGTCTCAGCACTAGTCCACAATGGAGCGTAGCCGTGCCTGCTTCTTCCTACTCATGCCAGTGTTTGCTGGTGGTGGTGGTCTTGACAATGATCAAGATGACTGGGGTGAAACAGAGTACC
Organism: Acomys percivali; assembly: GCA_907169655.1. Classification (NCBI taxonomy): domain Eukaryota; kingdom Metazoa; phylum Chordata; class Mammalia; order Rodentia; family Muridae; genus Acomys; species Acomys percivali. The sequence goes on along the minus strand of OU015743.1, from coordinate 3,734,543 downwards.
AGCGTGCTACTAATCTGCATTTCCCCGATGGCTGAGGATGTTGGACATGTATTAAAGGGTTCCCTGTTTCTTTTGAGAACCTTCTCTCACTTCTGTAGGCCACTTTTTAATTAGATTTTTTTTTCTTGGTGTTTGCGTTTCTGTATGTCCTTCATCTTTGTGTGTTCTCTCTCTCTCTCTCTCTCTCTCTCTCTCTCTCTCTCTCTCTCTCTCTCTCTCTCTCTCTGTTGGATACATAGCTGGCAAAAGGTTTTGCCCATTCTATGGGCTGGCGTGGGGGAACTGTTTAGTTCATTAGACTCCATTTGTCCATTGGTGGTCTCGTAGTGGTCTTGTATGCCGTCTATTCAGGAAGTCATCACCTATGCTGAAGCGGACACTCTACTTTTTCTCTAGCAACTTTATGTGATCAGAGCCTATGGCGAGCTCTCTGATCCACTGCTACATTTGGAGTTGAGTTCTTCTGTGTTGTTAACACCCAAGTTTCCCTGTGCTGTTTGATGAAGATGATGTTGTTTTTCTGACATCTATTTTGCTCATCTCACTGAAAAGTCTATTAGTTATAGTTGTATGCATTTATATGGAGATTTTCTACTTTATCCTACTGAACTATGTTTCTGTTTCTGTGCTGGACCATAGGGCTTTTATCATCATGTGTACCAGGTACTTTTCTGTGGCTGTAATAAAATGCCGTGGCCAAGGCAACTTATAGAAGGAAAGGTTTATTAGGGCTGGCAGTGGCAGAGGGATGAAAGGCCATCACCATCACACAGGAAGCTCGGTAGCCTGATGATGACTAGAGCAGGAAGCTGAGAGCTCACAGCATAAAGACAAGCAGGAGGGAGGCGGCAAACTGGGAATGACGCGTGGCTCTGAACACTACAGCCAGCCTCCAACGGATGCGTTTTTAAAATTTATCCAATTTACATCCTGAACACAACCCCTCCCTCCTCTCCTCCTCTTTCCCTGACCCCCCATTCCAATCTCCCTTCATCTCCCCACTTCTTCCTTCTCTCCCACTATGCCCCTCCCTTAGCCCTCAGACAGGGGGAGCCCCCACTAACTGACTGTATCCTATCAAGTCTCATCAGAACTGCCTGCATCCTCTTCCTCTGTGGCCTGGTAAGGAGCCCCGCTAGGAGGAAGTGATTGAAGAGCAGCCAACAGAGCTCATGATAGAGACAGCGTAAGCTCCTCTTACTAGGGGCGCATATGGAGGTTGAGCTGCCCATCGGCTACATCTGAGCAGGGGGCTCAGGTCCTCTCCGTCCATGGTCCCTGTTTGGTATATCGGTCTCTGCAGGCCCCTCTGGGCCCAGATTCGTTGGCTCTGTTGGTCCTCCTGTGGAGCTCCTGTCCCTTCTGGCCCTTTCAATTCTTTCGGTCTTCCACACAATTCCCTGCACTCCGCCCAAAGCTTGGCTGTGAGTCTCAGCATCTGCTTCCATCCCCTGCTGGATGGAGTCTTCACAGGACATCTGTCATTGGCTCCTGTCCTGTTCCTTCTTGTCAACCACTTCCAGTGTCTATTCTGTCTGCCATTCTGACTGAGAATTAAGCATCCTTTCTGGGGTCCTCCTTGTTACTTAGCCTCTTTAAGTCTGCGAAGTGTAGAATGGTTATTCGGTATTGAATTATGGCTAATATCTGCTTATAAGTGAGTATATATCATACATGTCCTTCTGGGTCTAGGTTATCTCACTCAGGATGATCTTTTCCAGATCCATCCATTTGCCTGCACATTCCATGATGTCTTTGTTTTTGATAGCTGAGTAGTACTCCATTGTGTAAATGTACCACAGTTTCTTTATCCATTCTTCAGTTGAGGAACATCTGGGTTGTTTCCATTTTCTGGCTATTACAAATAACACTGCTATGAACATAGTTAAGCAAATGTCCTTGTTGTATGGTGGAGCATCTTTTGGATATATGCCCAGGAGAGGTATAACTAGGTCTTGAGGTAGAACTGTTTGCAATTTTCTAAGGAAGCAGCAGAATGATTTCCAAAATGGTTGTACAAGTTTGCACTCCCACCAGCAATGGAGGAATGTTCCCCTTTCTCCACATCCTCATCAGCATGTGCTGCCGCTTGAGTTTTTGATGTTAGCCATTCTGATTGGTGCAATATGGATTCTCAGAGTCATTTTTATTTTTATTTCCCTGATGACTAAGGATGTTGAGCATTTCTTTAAGTGTTTCTCAGCCATTCAATATTCTTCTGTTGAGAATTCTCTGCTTAGCCTTGTACCCCATGTTTTAATTGGATTATGTGGTTTGTTGATATGTAATTTCTTGAGTTCTTTGTGTATATGTGGATATTATCCCTCTGTTCCAATGTAGGGTTGGTGAAGATTTTTTTTCCCAGTTTATGGGCTGTTGCTTTGTTAGTAATGAAGACTTTTTTTTCAATTGCAGTTTCTTCTTTCCAAATAACCCTAGGTTGTGTCAAGTTGAAAAAAAAAAAAACAAACAAACAGACAAAACAGCCAGCATGCTCTACTAACTAGTCTTACCTTGTATGTGATATTGCCGACTAATCAAAAATTATTAATTAGTACATTTTATATTTATCTGAATTTATATTTTGATTAAATTGTTTGTTTTTCTATTTTATTTTTTTTAAGATTTATTTATTATTTATATAGTACTCATACCAGAAGAGTGCCCATATTGCATTATAGATGGTTATGAACCACCATGTGGTTTCTGGGAATTGAACTCAGTACCTTTGGAAGAACAGACAGTGTCCTTAACCTCTGAGCCATCTCTCCAGCCCCTGAATTCCTACTTTAAATAAGTAATTATTTGTATAGGTTTATCTTCTATTTATTGTCCATAGAAGATTTGGTAAAGTTTGTTGTCAAAGGATGATAAGAAGATATGAAAGATCTATGAACATGGTAACATTTCTTTGAGCTTCACTTTTTCCACCTGTAAGAAAACAAGTCTCACTCTATCATTTGTAAATAAAATCTGACTTTATGGCTTTATAGTGCCATGCTAATATAAACTAATATTATCATCAAATAGCCAAGAAGGAACTAGTGCTCAAACGCTAGACTGTAAAGGCTGGCAAGTCAACTGGATCTAATTTGCCTACGTTTGCCAACATATTTATAACTAGTGGGGAAACATGGCTCTCAAAGACAAGGCACCCAATAATAGTGACGTGTTTCTGTCCTTCAAATTTGTTAAAGGTTAAGGACTTCTTTCATGGTGGTCCCAAAGCCTTGGGCAAGGATACACTAGGACCACTTTCAAACTCCTATCAAATGGTCTATGAAAATTCATTTCAGTAACTTCCCTAATAAAGTCAACAAATCAATGACAGCTTCAGTCAACCAATCAGCAACACTCTTACTCAACGGTCAACCAATCCTACACATTCTCACTAGTCATCATCCACCAATCCTGAAGTGCTGTCCTTCATCAAGTTCTTTATCAAGTCAGTGGATTGCTTTGCCCACACAGTCTCTGATTCTATTGTAGATCTGTTGACTTGTGATCCTTCCTTTTACTAATACAGACTTCTCGGGGCTTCCTTGAGCTCTTGCCTGAGATTTCCTCACTACTACATGGAATTCTATTTTTGCTACAGATAGTCAATCTGCTAAAAATGTAACCAAGTGTAATTTATTGTCCCAATATTGACCTAGAAAAACAAAGCCACAGTTGGAAGAATTGGAAAATTTGAGAGAGCAGCGTGACATTCAGAATTTGCTAATTGTCTTTAAAAAGAAAGGAACAACTTGGCTTCATAGTGAAAGCAGCACACAGAGGGGTGTGTGGAGAAAGGCAGGTGAGAGACAGAGCAGAAATTTGAAAGGCTTTTTGGGTTCCTCAGTATCTATAAGTTCTTCAGCCTGGCCCTTGGATGTGCGAGTGTTTTTATGCTGTTTTAGCTTCTAAAATTATTTCCTCTTGCTTCTACCTCACTGTGCAGTAGTGAGTGACATTTTGGGGAGCGTCAAGCTATCCTACTTCTGCAGTATAAATGAAACAGGGGACAGAAGGGCCCGACATTCAGAGAGCTTCTCCTGAGAGCCAAACCCCTGAGGGAATGACAAGGAAGTGAAAATTCAAGGGGAACCTTGAAATGATGTGCATTTAAATAGCTATGAAATGATTTCCACTTTGCAAATTAACAAGTTAAATATGATGTTCTCAGTAAGCAAATGTGTTAGGAAACGGTCACTCTCATGTTTCCCTGGTGCAAATGTAAAATAATTGGTTTTCTGATGGACAATTTTGTAGTGGGGTATGTGGAGGGGGGGAACTCAAAAGAGGTATAGAATCCATGGCGGTAAAATTCCCTGTAGGGCTGTACTCCAAGGAAATAATAGCAAAGATGTATAATATATATGGGGGGGGGGGATGTTCTCACCTCTGATGATGACTGAGAGGACGAACTTCACAGTGTTAACTGGGCTGAGGTCTGGTTCATAGAATCGGTGTGATTTTTCATACCTCCCTTTAATGTATATCTGCTTCTAAGTTCCTGAGAACCTGTTTTGTGTTTGTGATAAAGGAGAAGATGCCCATCGGCTCACTGGTGCCTGTGAGCATCAGCTGTGCCTTGCAGATGCACCAAGCTCAAGCCCAACAAACAACAAGGTGTAGTCTGCACACTACTGTGCTGGCCACTTCCATTTGTCCATTTGATGCTAGGATCTCCCAGAAGAGCAGCCTTAGGGCATGCCTGTAGAAATCATCTAGATTAGCTAAATTGAGGTGTGTAGACTGACCTTGGGCAGTGTTGGATAAGAAGGGTAATCACGTTAAACACAAGATGTCACTGCTCTGCTTCCTGACTGCAGAGACCCTCCTCAAGCTCCTGTCACTGTGACTCCCTGACCATGAAAAGCCAAATAAACACTTCCCTCTTTATACTGATTTATGTCAAGTGTTTTGTCACAGCAATGGGAAAATTGATGAAACACATGAAGCACACAGATCCTCCCGTATTATTTAAACCATCTCTAAATTACTTATAATACCCTCCGTATACAATGTATGTTCCATGTAGCAGCTGCCACATTTTGTTGTTTGATGAATAGTGGTAGGAAAAAAATTCCAGTGCAGTATGTAGTTTTTTTCCAACTATATTCTATCTGTGGTCAGATGAGTCCCTGGGTTCAGAATTCACAAATGATCATAATGAAGAGGAAAGGAATGCTTTGGGGTTGGTTCAGTCAGTGTGATGGTTTGGATAAAAATGGCCACCCATAGGCCCATAAGGAGTGGCACTATTAGGAGGTGGCCTTGGTGGAGTAGTTATGGCCTTGTTGGAGGAAGCGTGTCACTGGAGGGCAGGCTTTGAGGTCTCAGAGGCTCAAGCCAATCCCAGTGTGGCATTCTCTTCCTGCTACCTGTGGATCCAGATGCAGAACTCTCAGCTCTTTCTTTAGCGTCATGTCGGCCTGCATGCTGCCATGCTTCCCGCCATGATGATACTGGACTAAACCTCTGAACTGTGAGCCAGCCCCAATTAAATGTTTTATAAGAGTTTCCGTGGCCACGGCAATAAAACCCCATCTAAGACAGTCAGTAAAGTGATTAAGTTTGATTTCCAGAACTCAGGAAAATGTCAGGTGTATTTATTTGTGCATGAGCTACTTGTGATCCCAGTCCTGTGAAGACAGGGACAGGAGGATATCTGGGGCTTGGTGGTCAACCAGGTTAGCCTAATTGCTGAGCTGCAAGTCAATGAAAAACCCTATCTCAAAAGTCAAGGTGGATAATGGCATCTAAATGTGTCTTTCAGCCGCCAGATGGACCAACCCTCCAATCTGAGATGTGCTGCTGCTGGTTCCTGTTGCTGCATTCGCTATTGATGAATTGCTGGAGATATGCTGACAATGAAGACTGGACTTTCCCATAGGAACCAGACGCCCCTAATCAGCAGATAGTAGTCCAAAGAGGTTCATGACCCCTCTCCCCTTTAACCTTCTTTCTCACCTACCTAGCGTTGGAGTGGGGAAGGGTGGCAGACATAAGAACCCAATAAAGTAGCCCCAAAAGTTAGTTTTTTTTTTTAAAGAGAGAGATTGAAAAGAGAGAGACAAGTGAAATAGCTCAGCAAGTAAGGGTACTTTCCCTGAAAGCCTGGCAACCTGAGTTCTGTCCCCAGAACCTATGTTTCTGCCTTTGGTGCTGTCTGATGTTAAGCATCCCATAAGGCTGGGAATGCAGGTCAGGTGGGAGAGGACAGCTGCTGTAGGGGCAGAAAGGAGAGGGAGCTGGAATCAGGCTATGGATTCCCCACTGGGCCTCCCCGTGCCTGGTGCTTAAGACACACGGTTCCACCCTACACATATCCTCCAGGACACTCACGTGAAAGAGAAAGCATTTTGCTTTACCCCTACCCCTTTCTTATTTTTCTTTACTTTTTATTGATTCTTTGTGAATTTTGCATCATGCATCCCAACCTCATTCACCTTCCCATCCCTTCACAATTGCCCTCTGCGCTTGCAACCTCCCCCAAAAGAAAACAAACAAACAAACAACAGCAACAAACAACATCTCTCCATGAAAGCCTCGGTGTGTCGCTGTGTGTCACACAGTGTAACCTTTTGTCCAAACAGCTTTACTTGCAAATGTTCATTGCAACGAGTAATTGATCTGGTTTGAGGCTTCTGACTTATGCTACCCTATCAATACTGGATCCTCAATGAGACTTCTTTGGGATATACTGTTGTTGCCCTGTGTCATGGACATCCTGAAGCTCTGGATCTACAGGACAAGCCCCTTTCATGTGCTGCAGTAGGTCACAGATGGAGTGGCTGTTGGGGTCGGCCAACTCAGAGCCCTGGATCTGTGCCTGAATAGAAGCTGAGTTGGGCATCACACCAACTCTCCTATAACTGCATCACCAGGGTGAGCTCTCCTGCTTTGCCCAGGTGAGGGGCAGGGACAGCTCTCCCACTCTCCCACCCTCAGGAACTGGCTTTCCCATGCCAACGCCACCAGAGGCAGTCCTGCCGTACTGCCCAGGTATGGTGTGAAGGGGCTCTTCCAAGTGCTGTAGCCAATTAACCTGCTTCTTTCTTTAGAGATCAATCTGAGACCTTTTGCCCATGGCTCCACCAACCCAGGTCACCTCTGTACTTGTTTAACTTGCTTTCCAGTTCTGTGATTTTCTCTGGTGCTGCTTGTTTGGCTGCGTCTTGTCCCAGGGACTCATTAAGCTACACGTGCCAACCAGACTTAAGGAAGCATGCAGCTGCAGAGGCCCCATTGATATTTCGTGGTAAACAAATGTCCGCATTTTAAACACTCAGCTGCTTGAAACGTGCTGAATGCAGAAATCACTGGTGAGCCACAATGTATTAAATGCCTCTAATTAAATGTCTCTATATTATGATGCCATTTGTGATATTTCATTGCAAAATTTATAACTGAGTTTTCTAGAGCATAAAGCCCTGTTCATTTTATTTCTTTCCACTGGAACTGAGGGAGACAAGCACAGAAGCAATTTGAGAAATGATTGTAAAAGGAAAGCCTTGCCCATTGGACTCTCTTAGCCCCTCTGTGACCTTTAGTCAATGATTTCTCTGCCACCTCATACACCGTCTGACATAGCTCATCTGTTAGGCTAAAGGGTGGAGAGTAACTCACACATGAAGCACGGCCCCAGCAGGTGGCAGCTTCCAGGTAACTGATCTTGTTTGCTCCTAATGGACACTTCAAAAATACAGAATAATTGTGAGGTGAGACATAAAAAACTCAACTCTCACCAGGAGCATGGTACACACCTGTGGTCCCAGCACTTGGGAGGCAGAGGCAGGCAGATCTCTGTGAGTTCCAGGCCAGCCTTGTCTACAAAGCAAGTGCAGGACAGCCAGGGCTACACAGAGAGACCATGTCAAAAAAAAATTAACCAAAACAACAACAACAGCAGCAACTCAATTCTCCTTTGTTTAACCTAAAATGAGCAGCTGGGAGAAACCCCCCCCCCCCCCCCCGTTCCATTTCTAGAAATAAATTTTAATTTTCTCATTAAATGAATCTTCAAGAATTTGACAAGGTCTAGTGTTAATATTGATCTACTTGGGATTTAGAAATATTTTTTTTCTATAAACTATTTCCCTCTCTTGTGCATTCTGGATTTGGCTGTATCCTCACCAAAAATCCGTGTGAAATGTCAAGTTCTTGGTCATTTCAATAAATGATTAAGTGATATTTTTAACTTGATCTTAAATAAAGTAAGTATTTGCTCCCTACCTTGATAATCTTGTAATATCTTACTAAAGCATAATTTTATGATGAAAGTTTGACAGCCCCTTAAATATATTTAGCTATTCATCTTTTTTGTAAATGGCTGCATTGAAAAAAAGTCTCTATAACCCAGAAATCATGGGTGATTCATATTCTGAATATTTTATTTCTCTTTGTCACATGTAGGTATTTGTGACACATGTACATGCTTGTATATATGTTTGCATGTGTGTGGGAATGTGTATATATGGGTGTACATGCATATGTGTGTGCCTGTGTG
>OU015743.1:3696253-3716046 GCA_907169655.1 Acomys percivali | reverse complement strand
CTCCAGACCTTCCCACTTCCCCTCAGATACTAACTTAGTTTAAATAACACATTATTGGGAGCCACTCCTTTATTTATAGTCACTCTTTGAAGCAATATAGAATCACAAAAGAAACCAAGGAGCCACCCATTTTTGCCCAAATCCTACGTGTGCTTTTTCTATGAACTGATCCAACCAACACCCCTAGGCAGAGGTCAAGAAACAGCATTACAGAACCCGAGTGCAAAGATTTCCCCCATGAGGATAACTATAATGTAGACAGCTCCCCCATTTTCATCTTCATATAAATGGGATATCACAGGGTGTGCTTTCATTCCCAGATTTCTTAGTATTCAGTCAAGGACAGATGTGGAGGTCAGGTAAGTGCAGGATTACATGTGGAATATATGTACATCCATGTAAATAAATACACACACACAGAGTGAGTAAGTGAGAGAGAGAACTGGTTTGGCAGGCAGTTGTAAAAACCAAAGCCCCAACCTTGATCCTTTATTAAGAGGCCTTAGCAGGCATACCCAACTAGTACAGACAATGCAGGACAGTAAGTTTTATGTAGAAAGTGCACACAAAATTGGTTTAGGGGCACCTTCAAAAGGCTGTGTGAGCCCTAGTCCTCCAGAATAATAGTAAACGCTCACATAATTTCAGGTTTGATACAAATGTGCTCCTGTCTGCAGTATCACAGTGGCTCCTTCCTTAGAAACTTTGCAAAAATATTCTAAGCTTCTTAAATTCCCCGCAGCCTAGGGCTGCTATATAAATATTCACAGGATTTTTCCAAGGCAAAAAAAAAATTTTTTTTGCTTCTTTTCTTGGCTTCTCATGAGCAAACCGGTGAGAGACTTGACTGCAGTGAGATGCAAAGCACAATCATATTTTATTTGAACATCAATTTTAAAAGCAACTCTTCATCATTTCTAGAACTGGTAATCAAGGATGCAGAATATTAATGAGACAACATCAGCTACTTTAGCTTTTGTGGTGGGGACTTGCCTCTCTTTCTGAAAATAAAAATAACCCGTGTAAAAATGAGTTTTTTCTCCTATTGTATCATGAGAGTCAAGATTACTTTTTCTATCAATTAAATCGTGCCTTCTTATTATAATAGAAGGAAATTTTTCCCCCTCTTTCCTGAAAAATGGGGAGGTCAGTGGAAAGAGATCTATGGATACACTCCCACACTGTGAGTGGGTGAAACTGTGTGGATCTGAGGCAAAACCAAAAAGGAGATGGAAGACCCAACACCAACATAGTTTCAGTGCTCATCTGAGGATCAGTGGCCAGCGTGGGGCATAACGCATTTGCAAGAAAACCGTTGGTTTGTTCAGCCGTCCTTCTCAAAGCTTGGCTGTCGGTTAGCTGTGCATCAAGTACAGACCAGAAAGAAGCCCTTTACCAAAAGAACAAGGTTAGAAGCAGCATCTACATGTAGCCACTACAACGCTCATCAACAGGCTCCGTGTTTGGAGATGGCTGCTTTTGGAGTTCTCCAGACTGTAAGCTCTCTCCTGACAGATGATCGCAGGACTTTAGGAACAAAGTTTCTCAGCTGAAGCTGCATGGAGGAGGCGAGGTCTGGGCTCTTCTGAGCTGGTAGGAGCCATTGCTTTGGGTGGGTGTTTTCAGTACTGGGAAATGCAAATATAAAGCAAAATGAATACAAGATGAGCAGGTGCTGAGCCTTAACCTGTTCACCAGAGAGAGCTACGTTCTGTGAGAACCCTGGTATTCTAAGAGCCCACGCATGGCAGCTCACCAATTCTAACACTGCTGATGCAGGCAATGGTTTCACGCAGGGAAGCAATATGACTACCACAACAAGCAGAGCAAATGATTCAGAGTAGCACCAATAGTCCTGACGTCTCAAGCATCTCCCTGTGCAACTTTGCTAGGACGTCTGAAATTCCACAGTCAGCATCACTCTTTGGGTCCCCCAAAGGGCCTTGCTAAAATGGCAGGGTAAGATGGGAAAGCTTTGGATTGCGCTCTTGGATGTGCAAGCAGGTTGGCACAGTGAGTAGAACACTGGGTGTGGTCAAGGGCGGGGTCTAGTCCTGACGGCACTGGGTGTGGTCAAGGGAGGGCAGGGTCTAGTCCTGATGGGCAACCATTCACTTGCACAAGTCACATCTTGCTTTTGAGCCTCATCTATTTGTATACCCAATGATACCACCTCTTTCATATCTACCTATAATACTACAAATCACCCCTATGTTAATAATCCCTCTCAATCCGGACCAAGATATCAGGCCTGTTGGTTATCCTGTGGTATCAGTTGTGTCCTGTGGGGAAGAGACAAGAGTCAATATGGCAGCAAAGATGGACACCCATTCATTTTCTCAAACAATACCTTCTGTAATTCACAATTGCTTGAACACAATGGGACTGTTCTCTGAGGATTTTGCAAGGACCAACAGTGTTGCTATTGCTTCCCAGGGGTTCTTGAGAACCCACCATCCATAAGAATAATGTAATAACTCTCAACAGCAAACTGCGTAACCTAGGAAGGGTGACATAAAAATTGTAAGATGCAACCTTCATTTATAACGACAACTAAACAGCAAGATACGAAAAAGACCCAACGCATCCCAGCTTACAGTGAGTTAGCTAAAATCATTTTCATATAGAAACTCAGGAGTGGATTTTTGCATCTCTTTCCTACCAGTCCATCACAGCATCTCTTCTAGATGCAGGGAGTGCACTTTGATGTTTTTATTGTCCTCCTAAGTGTCCTAAAACTTACAGACAGCCTGGTTACTGCAGATCAGAATTTCTCCTGGTCAGCAGTAATTGGACAAGGGAGCTGTTCTAATTTCACACCACTCTTTATAATCGTATCTCAACTCACGATAGACCCAGACAACACGTAAAACTGACCATTGGAAGGCATTTAACAAGCCCGCTGGTGCAGACCCAGGTTCTGAGGGGACGTTCCCTATACACATGTCACCACCCTACTTCATAAGTCTGTCCTAGAGAAGCATAAAATTTGTCAAACTTTTTATACCTTGAAATTAATTTTTTTAAAAAAAGAGACTCCAATTTATCTCAAGGCTTTTATTTTTACTGCAGCAGAAGTTTCCCGGGCTTGAGATTTTTAACCCATTTTGGTTGTGTGTTGGGGCATCTGACAGCAGCTGACAGAAGCATGGCTCTGAGAGCAGTTGTCACTAGAGCCCAGGGTGAGAAATGGGGACATTAACGATAAACTGTTAGGGTATAGATGGAGCTCTCACACACCAGCTATTTCAGAAGAGACAGACAGGAATACACATGGGCTGATGGAATAACGTGGGTTGCCATAGAAAAATATGCCTTCGTTTACCTGTTTATTTTTATGTTTTTCTGTTCACTAGAAGTTCTAAGTTTGTAAAACTACATTTTTTAAAAATGTTGTCTGTAATCGGGCATGTAAAAGAAACAACCACAGTAATTATTTCATGTTGATTCTCCAGAGATTTTCTGCTGTGTTTGTGTGTGCATGTGCGTGTGTGCGTCTGTGCATGTGAGTGTGCCATGTGCTTGTGTGTCTCTGTGTGTGTCTGTGTGTGTGTGGTGTGTGTACTGTACTCTCATCCTAGAATATTCACTGGCTTTTTCTCTAGAATCACTGCAGATGCTCAAACCATAGATCAATGATTCTCAACCTTCCTAATGCTGAGATCCTTTAATGCAGTTTCTCATGTTATGATGACCCCCAACAATAAAAATATGTTGTAGATACTTCATAACTGTAATCTACTACTGCTGTGATCATAATATAAATATATGATAAGCAGCATATCTGCCATGCAACCACCATGGGGCCGTGACCATGACCACGGATGTTCAAGTTTTTATACAAAAAGTCCTAGTGTTGTGTATAATATGCACACATGGCTTCCTTACATATTAAAGTATCTCTAGATTGCTTGTAATACTTAATAAAATATAAAGTCATGTAAGTGGCTTTTGCACTATATTGTTTAAGAGTTTAGAAGAAAAAGATGTGTACCTATTTAATGCAGATGCAATTTCATCTTCAAAGTACTTCGGTTCATAGTTGATTGAGTCCAGTGACATGTAACATGTGGATCAACTTACTGATGATCATCTGACTATTCACGTATGTGTGTTTGCATGTGTGCATGCATGTGTACATATATGTGTAAACATATGTACATTGTGCATGTGTACTTACAGATACATACACTGTTTATGAGTTACTCCTCTTCCTAGATAGCCCAGATGTCTTTTCATGTTAGATCCTGCATTGCCTAGTACTGTCTTTTAAAGACCAGTCAGAACAAACACACCCTTCTTTGGAATGACAACTGCTCTGTGAACCATTATGGCGTCTTTGTGAGAGAAGAATGGATCAAGAGTGCTCCTGCTCACAGACAGATAGGCACAGGTACAGAGAGGATTCTTGACACCTCCGGACCCGAGGGCCCAATAACACCACACAGTCAGCAATGTCTGAGATCTTTACACTACGAATTTTTTGAAGTGGGGGGTTCTGAGGCGTTCAGGCAGGTCCCTATTATGCAGCTGTGGCTGGCCTAGAACGTGTGAACTGAGGTGGCCTCAGACTTGCAGCAGTTCTCCTGCTTCTGCCTCCCTGGTGATGGCACTGCCGGCATGGACCACACTGAGCCACGCTCTTATGGTAAGTCTCCTCCTCAGCCACTTTCAGCCCATTCTTCTCTCTAGAAAGAGGTTGCAAGGATCTCTATTGAGAAGCTGGCCTGTGCTAGCTGTGCATTGACTTTGCAGATGAAAAGGACACACATATGATTGTTACACTACATGATGCTCAGTCATCCCTCCAAGAGTAAAACTAACCCACTGGGCTGTCTGTGTTCTGTTTTCCAGAAGACTCTTGAAGAGATTGTGTCCATGCATGTTTCCTTAAGAAAAGCAAGCTCCTGAAAATGATGCTAAATGGTGAAACATATTAGACAAATTCCATTCCCTGGACAGTAAGAACAGTTATCCTTCCAGAGAGAAGAAATTTGAGAAGAGACAATTGGGGCTATTTCCAGGACAAAAGGTTGGAGGCTCCAGCAATCGGGGTCCCCACTTTCACATCTCTGTTTGAAACACCCATGGTCCTGTGTGCGATAAATGCCCATGATGCTTCTGCAACCCCACTCAGATCTCCCTTGGCCTCTCCAGATGTGATCTCCACCTCCCTGAGCCCACATTTGGTGCCATCCTCTCCTGACTTGTCCTTCATCCCTGTTGGGGTCCAGTCCATTTCTTCCTCACAGCCCCCATCACTGGCCTAGCCTGTCCTGTCACAGTTCCTTGGAGATCCACAAGCTAGATGTTCTAGTTAGAGCTAGTTCCTGTCCTTTGTTTCTATCTATTTATCATCTGTCTGTCTGTCCATATCTATCATCTATCTATCTATCTATCTATCTATCTATCTATCTATCTATTATCTATCTATCTATCTATCTATCATCTATCTATTTATCATCTGTCTGTCCATATCTATCATCTATCTATCATCTATCTATCTATCTGTCTATCCATTTATCTATCTATGCCCCCCCCCGCCATTATCAGACTGCCCACATGGCAGTGTAACCAGTGCATTCTCTGCTCTGAATGATGGAGTTCTGGGCTTTCTTCTGATTATGCCCCCTTCCATGCAAGCTCTGCACTGTGTGTGATCCCTGGCCTTGCCTTTTAGACTTTGAGCTGGGCTTATTTTATCCAAATCCCCGTATGGCTCATGTTCATAGCCATCTATGTCACCCACACGATAGACCACCTGTTTCCAGAAACCCACTGCTAGAATCCCAACCACATCCCTTCCCTTTAAACCACGGTAGTGGAGCTATCACTGTTCCTTCTCAGAGAGGGTCAAGGTTCAGAGGCATCGCACATTAGTCCTCTTTAAAGGCTCGGTCTACGGCAGAGTGGGAAGGTGAGTGAAGGAGCCATTCATATCCTGTGGAATGAACACAGGAAAACATGCTGGGATAAAGAGAGGCAACAAACTCGTCTATAGGACAATGTGGCTAAGAAGGGAGACATCGTGTTTCAGTGCAGCCTGAAGGGACAGTAGAGTGCGGCTGGTGACAGAGGGGCCCCTGCAGATTTCCTGTCCCCAGTATGAGTTTGATGGCTTCTCCGCTGCTCTTCTGCAGCATCATTCATTCATGGTTGCTGTGGTCCCCTGGGCACCGACTTCCTCCTTCAGTGTGTCTAGCCCTCAGAAGTCATAAACAGTTTGCCTCCCCCCCCCCCCCCCCGTGCATGGGCTCAGCATATTTATATATATTATCCCTTGAGTCAGATCCTGAACTAAGAGCTAATGTAGAAACAAAGAGTAAAAAATACCTAGTTTTTATCCCAGGGAAACCATGACCTATTCTACTGACCAGAAATCTCTCACCATGGGATGTTATCTTTTTAAAATTATTGTAAGATTTTGATTGACATGTACCAACTGTACATCTCACTGGATTCCCTGCCATACTTTGTTACATACATGGTGGATGCACTGACCAAATTCAACCTTAGCTTATCCAGCCTCCCCTCCCAACACGTTTCCTACTGGTTAGTAATCAATAGTCTACATGCAAGAGATGTGAAAGAAAATGCTCTTACGCTTGAGAGAGATATGGGGTTTTTCTTTCAATGCCTGGGTCATTTCACTTATCATAATGACCTGTAATTCTATCCATTTTCCTGCCAATAACAGTAGTAATTATCTATTGTTGAACAATACTCCACTGTGTACACAGAGCGTATTGTTTGTCTCCAATCTTCCATGCTTGAGGATCTGAGTGCAGTGCATAGCTTAGACATGTGCAGAGTGCCATGACACAGGGAGGGAGCTGGGTATCTCTGGCTTACTAAGTTCATCTACTTTGCATATATACCAAGAGGTTGGGTATATGGATCACAGGAGGATATAATTTTAGGTGTTGGAGGAAGATCTGTATTGCTTTTCATAATAGTTGTTTACTAGTTAATAATTATTTCCATTGCGTGAGAGTTCCTTCCTCTCAAAGCCATCACAGACATTTGTTATTATTTATCTTTTCTGAAAAGCATCTTTGTGTGTATGGTGCTTGGGAGCGTGCTGAGAACTAGTTTCACCCGGTTAACACCCCCTGGCTTCATTGATGTCTTCATATCTCTGTGTGGCTTTAGTTTACATTTCTTTGATAGTTAGGGACACTGAGAAATTTTTCATATAATTATCTTGGATTTTTTTCCTGTTGGGAAGTACTATTTTGATATTCAAATTTTAAATCTGTTACATTTTTGGGTTTTGCTAAAAATGTTTGAGATCTTCGCATGTTCTGGATATTAATCCATTGTTGGGAACAATTGGTGGGAAGTCCCTCCTTTCCTGGCATCTGTCTGTTATGTTGACAGTTTTTTTTTTTAAATCTTTTCTGTTAGTATTTAATGCAGTTCTACACCGCTGGGTTGTCTGTGATGTGGGTTAGTTGGATATTGTTATTAATGTCACGCATCCCAGTGAGCTCCACAGGTGTCTTCCTGCTTTGGTTTTGTCGTACTTCCTGCTGTGGCTTGTGTGATGATTACTTGGGAATTTCTCATTTTACCTCAGATTATTCAATTACTGTATTCTTCCTCTAACTCAGTTCTAAGTGTTTTAAGGCAAGAGACATCTTCTTTGTCTGTACTGCTCAAAATTCCCAACAAAGTGCTCAGTGAATATTTAGCCTAGAGCACTTTAGGGGTTCCAGGCATTCAAAATGAAAATTGCTAACCTAAGAGTCTCTAAGCATTTGAGTGGGAAAGAAACATGGAGCCAGCAGACACCCACTACACAGCTTCGTATGTTGATACGTTTTCAGGTAAAGCAGACAGATGAAGGACTGTTGGTCATTGGAACTGTATTTCCTCCCCAGCACCTTCACCACCAGTTGTTCATAGAGAAAAGTCTATTGCCTTCCTTGGGTATATTTTTCTTGTCATTCATGACCCCTGGAGTTTCTGGTGATCAGACCTGGACTCATGGGTACCAGTTACCCCCAAATTCAATAAGTTATTTTTGTCGTTAAAGTGAAGCCATGATTATTTAACTTAAGGCCTCAAATCACTTGACTCTCATCTATACAGAAATTATATCCGTGTGAAGAAAATATCTCCTTCTGCATAAGTAGTGATAGTCAAGTTGAAAAGTGACCAGAAAATGTTCTATCCAGAACTGGTTCCTGGGCTCTGTTATTTCCTTCCTAAACATGCAATAAGTGACCCAGATTTAACAGACATTTTATGTCCGAATGATGTAAGAAAAGAATTGGAAACTATTTCCTTTTTATATATAAAATTTTAAATTCCATAGCGTTCATAAAATATCTCTTTGGAAGTTTACTCTTTGTGTATGATTGAAGATTTCTAATGAGCTGACATTTTAAATTACATTAAATAAAACAAACAAATAAAAACCAGTTCAAACTTCTGGGAAATCCTCCTTGTGTCAGATTTGAGACAGCCTTATAGGCAGAGCTTCAAGAATGTGTACCTTAATTACAATTCCAGTCATGGTCTTATCCATGGAAAAGTTATCAGTGCAAGGAAATATGGAAAAATGTCCCATTACGTACAAAGACAGATATATGCAGATATAGTTAACCCATGTTGAAACAAAACCAAAAACCTCACAGTTACTGGGACATACTGCCCAATTTCCCTCCTGACTGTCTCTTCTTTAATAAAAACACTTACAAAATCAGCCTTAGGAAACATTTGAAAGCAGTTCTGGGAGAGCAAGTAGCCACAGCTTAGATTTGCACTTCAGAAATGGCTTCCCTTCAGTGGAAAATGGTATTTTTTTAGTTTGATTTTTTATATTTTATTAATTTATTCATATTACATCTCAATTGTTATCCCATCCCTTATATCCTCCCATTCCTCCCTCCCTCCCATTTTCCCCTTTCTCCCCTCCCCTATGACTGTGACTGAGGGGGACTTCCTCCCCCTGTATATGCTCATAGGGTATCAAGTCTCTTCTTGGTAGCCTGCTATCCTTCCTCTGAGTGCAACCAGGCCTCCCCATCCAGGGGACATAGTCAAATACTGGACACCACAGTTCATGTGAAATTCAGTCCCCACTCTCCATTCAACTGTGGAGAATGTCCTGTCTATTGGCTAGATCTGGGTAGGGGTTCGAAGTTTACTGCATGTATTGTCCTTGGCTGGTGTCATAGTTTGAGCGGGACCCCTGGGCCCAAATCTGCCTATTATAATGTTCTTCTTGTAGGTTTCTAGGACCCTCTGGATCCTTCTATTTCCCCATTCTCCCTTGCTTCTCTCACCTAGAGTCCCAATAGGATGTCCTCCCCTCTGTCCCACTTGAAAATGGCATTTTAAGAAAGCAGAGTTGCTGTAAGAGAAGCTTCTGTTTCAGTATTTATAACACAATTGAAAAAAATTAAAAACCCAGTGGCCCTTATTCAAAAGATAACTTCCTCACAAATAAATAAATAAATAAATAAATAAATAAATAAATAAATAAATTCAGGGCATCATCTTTATTCCATTACTAACAGGGTCATTCCCGCCGTGGTTGTTAAAACTCAACTCCCATTATCTGCACAGATCAGAATGCAGAGCCCCACACGCGGACGGTTTTGACAACGTTATGCCACCGATAAAACGCAAGTCATATGTGCTCACATCCTGGTCATAGGCTACCAGAGCCTTCACAACTTGAGAAGTGAAATTCGTTTCTTTTCAAAATTCTGCGGCACAGGGCTGTATTTCCCTGCTATCGGGATCACGATCAGCAACGCGGTATTTCCAATTGCTTGGTAACACATCTGCAACCCTGAGTGCGGCTGATAGCATGGAGCAAGGTTAATTGCATTGATAACATGGCAATATCCAAATGGCTGCATATTTTAGCATTTCATTTACTGGAAGTTTGAAAGCGTTCTTCGTTCCCTACCTCATTTCTGATTAGAACCTATCAATCCCTGAGTTTTAGTGTTTGTTTGACCTTGTGGTTCTGACCTCCTCCCTCAGGCATTGGCACTGACCAGGGACTAATTCAGATGACATGGCAGGGCCGGTCTCCTGTTATTTTATGAGGAGGGAGGGGAGAGAGGCAGTACTGGTTGATTTGTTTTTCTGTCATTGTTCAGCAGCACTGTTCCTTTAGTGGCCGGGGAAAGGGCAGGCCTATTTCAAAGCTGACAGACTAGTTGGGGATGTGAGCTGCAGGTGCCCACCAAGCACGGCTGCCATGGGAGAATGGGCGGCCTGTTACAGCAGGCATCTGCTTACCCAGGCTATGGCTGGTGCAGGCACTAAGCACCCACCCCTAGTCAGCTGTAATGAGACTCTGGCTCCAAAGCCCAACGCTACATCCAGGCTTCCCCAGCCTGGCACAGTACTCTAGCTGCCAATGCCATCCTAACCCGAGACGGTGGGCACATTAGCCTGCCTGCCATCCAGCCAGTTTCTGTGGAGAGGTTTTCAGCTTCCAAGTTCTCAGCATCAAAAGATATAGAAGATATAGAATTTCTAAGATCGGGGCCTTATATTTTATTGTTCCACTTGTTATCAGGAACAGTTTAAAATAGCAGTCTGGCATACACAGCATCCTGGAAAAAAAGAGACAGAGTAGGTAGGAATGAATTTTTAAAATTATTATATAAAGAGGTTGAATGCTTTCTCCCAGTGTTTGTCTAAAGGACTACATGGAAGAAGAGTTCAGAGTGGCTGTGGCTAATGAGATAATGGTGACACCCACAGCATATCATTTCAACAATCAAAATGATTGTGTAGGATGATACATTGATTAGGATACAAGTATGGGTTGCTTTTCTTTCTTTTTGTTTTTTGTTTTTGTTTGTTTGTTTTTGTTTTTTGTTTTTCTAGAGGAGATCTCTCTGTATAACCTTGGCTGTCCTGTACTTACTTTGTAGACCAGGCTGGCCTCGAACTTACAGCGATCCACTTGCCTCTTCCTCCCAAGTGCTGGGATTAAAGGTGTGCGCCACCACGCCCAGCATTTTTCTTACTGTCTTAAGGAACCTAGTAAAGGAAGGGCTATTTCTGATCACAATTCAAGGGTACAACCGGCCATGGTGGGGAAGTCATAGCAGGAGATCAAGGTGCTGGTCATGTCTGCAATCGGGAAGCAGAGAGCTTACGTTCTTTTTCAGGATCCTAGCCCATGGAATAGTGCCGCCATGACATACAAAACGGAGTTGGTTCCCTCCCTACATCCTCATTCCTAGCAACTGTGAGAATTATGCTTTGACCTTTAAATCTTGTAGGTCTTTATTGTTTCCTCTGACCTAAGTTACCTTCACAAGAGTCCGAAGAAATTTCAACACCCATGGGTATCTCTCCTCCACCCTTGATGACACAGTGAATCAGGAGGTCTCCCGAGTCACCCAGGCTGGTCCAGACCAAATGTTTCTAGTTAAGTCCCCTACGGTGGTATACCTGGACAATTAGACCACTTGCCCCTCCAGCCATGCCAGTGAAAGATTCTTCTTCTTCTGTGGATTTTCCAAAACCCCTTTGCTGTCTTCTAACCCAGTCGACTCTTTCACTCCATTTCCTTCCTGAAGACGGCTGGTTCCATCCCAACAGCACACTCTAGTGATGAACCTTCCATCCAACATTCAAACATTGTTGCATTAAGCTCTCGGTACGGTAGATCTATTCACTGGAGCCACGCCATTTTCCCGTGGGATGAGCATGGGAAAGTGACGTTATTACCTACGGGGTTTGGTGGCATAGCAATGTTTATTTCTTATAGTAGTTGCAAGGACTTTTGTGCAGAGAACATGGGAACACTTGATACCAAGGTTGCCGTAGTACCTGACGTCAGGCTAGGATGGAAATAACCCCGGGAGTCTTACAGGGGTTGTGCAGGAGATGCCTGGTCCCCTGAGCATCGTGGGGTGTTCTACGGTTTAACTTATAACCAGCAGATGTCGTTTATTTCCTTCATCTCTTGCAAACCCCTTTTCTTTGAAGTAAACATTCCACCTGTCACCGAGAGTGTCCCCTGAGGGGCCACGAGAGCACCTATAGGCTGACTACGCTCTGATGGACTCCACACATGTCGATGGCTAAGGAAACCACTGTGTAGAAAACCAGAGGTATTGTCTGGAAACCCGTTGCTTTGCACACCCAAGCATGAATGAAGCGTGTGAGGAACAGAGACACTCAGAAGCTCCCTGGGTTAACCAGAAGGAAAGCTGTCTCCAACCGTGTGTAGGCAGCAGCTCCCAGGTGCCTGGCCTTCCTTCTCTTCAGAAAATGAGCTGTTTAACTGACAGCATTCATTTCTACTCACTGTCTTTGTTAAGGAAAAAGCCTTTCATACTTAGTGGATACTTGTTGACAAGTGGATTTTCCCAGTACTCCCCCTCTGGGGTCACTGCAGTGTCAGAGACCCACCTCTGTGGCCTGCACGGCCTCTGAGGAAGGGACATGACCAGAGCTAACTTCCAAACCAAAACCCTGTAAATGTCCCATTTACCATTGGTTCATCCACGTCCAGTTATTTGACAATCTACAGATGTCTCTGACCTTTGACCTCAGCATGGTTGTTCTAGTTCGTGTCCTTTCCCTTGTCAGCCAAGCCCCTTGGACATGGGACCTGTGCTTGAGCTCTGTCTTTTCTGCCTCACAAACTTTGCTCTGGGCTTCTAGCGCGTCTCCTGACACTGCTCCCCGTGCCCTGCTGCAGGACGTTAAATCTCTTGTCTTTGGTGTCTCTCCAGAGCTCCCAATCCCAGGCATTGTCATTGGATGTCATTAATAGCGTCTTCCAAGCCAAACGCTGGTCTTGCTGGGTCCAAAGGAATGTCATGTAGAAAGGGAAATCTGTCACATTCAATGCCAGTATTTGAAAATCAGTCCCAGGAAGAATAAACACCAGCTACTACTACTTCGTGACAGCCACGTTTACACCCCAAATTATATGGAGCCTAGGAAAATAAAGTGTAAATGAGGGTCCTTGTAATTTTGAACAAAACAAAGATTTCTTAGGCCAGAAAAAAATCACTATCAAAGAAAACATCATCTATCAAAACACTTCAATTTTTAAAATCTCCCAATGTGAAAACGTCATTAAGATCACTCACTGGCAAAGACTCAAAGGAAATGTTTCCAGCAGCCCAAGACTCCCACATAACATGTAGAGAAGTCTCACAACTTACTATAAAAAAAGCAAAAATTAAATAAATAAATGAATAAACCAAACGAAACATGAATGACCAGAGACATAGCCAATAATTACATGTAAATGATTCAACATCATCAGTCACCGGGGAAGAGGTCATTATAATCAGAGCAGTGACAACGTGAGCAAGAAGGAGCAACTGGGCAACCTTGGCCAGAGGGACGTGAGACGGTAAAAGCATTCTGGAGAGCTTCTGGGTGGGTTCTTAGTACACTAAACATAGCAAAAGCAGAAGCAGAACTTACATAAGAAAAGGGTATATATGATCATATGTATATATATGAGTTTTTACATATATGTCCATATATAGATTATATACTACATATATGATAATATATATATATACCTATATGAATGTTTACATATAAGCCCATATATATATACTATAGTATATGTGTGTATATACTATATTATATGTGTGTGTGTGTGTGTGTGTGTGTGTGTGTATATATATATATAAGAATATTCACTCTGCCAACAGAAGCTAAGCAGAACATTGTGGAGACAGGACCAGGAGCATATGCCCATTTAAAAGAGAAAAGAGACTGGCTTCTCCCCAGAATAAAAGGAGTACTGCACATAACATAGATGACACTCAGAAATGCAGAGTGAACAAAGGATGAGCAAGTCCTTTGTGATTCCACTTGCCAGCTCAAAATTAGTTATTACTGCCGTACAGTGATAGGAATAAAACCGCAGTGCCTCTGGGTGGGACAAAGGGATCGGAAGTGGAGAAGTCAGGATGGTGAAGAACTTTCCAGAATAATGAACATATTTTGTATCTTGATCAAAATGTGAATTCCATTCGTGCAGGTATTTGTTGAAAATCATTGACCTCGACAGGTAAGAACTGTGATTTTCCCTGAAAATTATAATTCAATTAGAAGGTTTTTTTCCCCAAAAGTAGAACTTCCTCTTTTCATCCTATTATTTCCTGTAAGTCCTCAACCTTGACCTCGCATCTTCCCAATCATGTTCCTCCAGTCTGCTGCGGGCTGCCACAGGCCAGCCTTCCTTCCCTGGGCCTTTGCCTTCTCATCCTGACATTCATGTATTCAATGCAAATACACACACACTCAGCACACAATAGAGTGAAATGATTTCTCAGCAAGGAAGGGAAATAATCTTCCCAGAGCCTGAAGGACAGTGTGTCAGGGGTTAACAAGCTGCCTCTGCCCCCAACTCTGTACCTGAATGGAGGTAAGGTGAGACACACAAACAGCAGACACGGCCTGTGGCACCATCGGAGGCCTCTGGCATGAAGGGCTCCCGGAGAGTGATCACAGGGAATTCCGTTTTCCCAGGAGCATGCAAGAGCATGCGGCTGTTCCGTGAATTGTAATAAAGAAGAGCAGCCACGAGCTTGGAGCCTCCATCACCACAAAGTCAGACTGGGATCTTGCCACAGTTGTCAGTTAGGGTCAGAAAGCCAACTAGCTCTGTAAGAAAAACAGAGGGAGTTTTATGCTCAGACCTGGAACTGCCTAAACTGAATCATTCCAGGCCCTCTGTTTTCTTTTCTTTGCATTTTGAAGAAGAGCCCTAACTCAGACCCCAAAAAGGGATGTCATTAGAAACAACTGGAAAAATGGGCGTTGCCTCTTTAGTAAATGTGCGCTGCTCAGTGGACAGCTCTGGCAGTTTGCGAAGGGGTCAAGCCTTATAAAGGACATGACAGGGGGCTGGCCAGAACACTTCCAGTAAGTGTTATCCAGGCCAAGAGCGTGCATTATTCTGGCTCTTGGGTTTTTGTTTTTTGTTTTTGTTTCTGTTTTTGTTTTTTTAAACCAAACACACGGAATGGCTCATTCTGGCTGCCTTTGTCACTCTTCTGAAGCAGTTACTAATTCCTGAAGAGCAGAGGCTCATGTGGGCACCGCTGTTCCTTTCAGCTTACTCCTGAAGCAATGCCTAAGGTCAGCATTTAAAAACAATACACTTCTAGAAAGATGGCTCAGTGGCCAAGTACCCTGGCTGCTCTTCCAGAAGCCCAGCTTCAATTCCCAGCACCTACACAGAAGCTCGCAACCAGCTGCAACAGGGACCCAGTAGTGTCCTCCACCGGCCTCCACAGGCACAAGGTACACACAGTGTGCACAGGCACGCGCATTCAGGCAAAACGCCCATATACCTTATACGTACAAATTTAAATTCGAACACATATTTACCTAGTTGGTATATAGGACAATCACTAAGCCACGGGGAAGTGGAAGTGTTTCTCTAGGTAAATTGTCATGAAGCTTCATCCAAATAAATTATCCTCTGAGTTCAGATGTAGAAAAACCACTCATAACAAAGGGCAAAGGACAGAGGGGCCTTGTGGGAAACACTTAGCTGAATTTGGTCTTGAAGGGTCACTTGGTCTCTTATGCAGCTGTTGAAGGCACAGCCTTGCCTGAGCAACAAAGGCAGAAAACTCCGACAGCACCCTCAGCTTGTCCCCCCCCCCATTCTTTTGTTTTGTTTTGTTTTTGTTTATTTGTTTTTCTGAGACAGGGTTTCTCTGTGTTAGCTCCTGCTGTCCTAGACTTACTTTGTAGACCAGGCTGGCCTCGAACTCACGGTAACTGCCTGCCTCTGCCTCCAGAGTGTTGGGATTAAAGGTGTGAACCACCATGCCCGGTGTTGTCCCCCGTTCTTATGACCGATGCTGTCCTCTCAGCATTTTCTCACCCCAGCCTTCCACGTGGTTCTCTGACCCAATCTCCCTCACATGAAGGTCATTATCCAGCTTCTTCTGCCCCAGAAAATCCAGAATGAGCACTCACCAGCCACTGATGCTTTAAAACATCCCCCACTCAACACACTGCTCATGAAAACACTCAGTTTTTTAATTTCCCTTTTGTTGCAAGCTCCATGAGGATGGAACACTGTCTGACCATTCATTTCTGTATTGTCAGTCTCCTCAATGGTGCCACCAGGAGTAAGTGAATGAATAAATAAAAGTTCAATATATGAATAAGAGCTAGAGCATTGCGGACAGCTTAGTTTAAATGCAAAGAAAGCCAGAAAGGTTGAAGACAGGAGGCTGAACGAACGCTTGAAATGGTGGCCTTAGATGCAGGTCACCAAGCTGGTGATGAGGGCAGTCCTGATGTGCAGATAAAAACAATAATACATATCAGTTAAGCATCTACTGTAACAAGCCATCTCGTTCTTTGGACTTCAGTTGTGACATGCCCATAGCCACACTTAAAGGAGACTAAAGCAGGCCTAGTACAGGTGTGCAAAGACAAATAATAAGAACAATTGTGGCAGCAAAAACACCAACGGTGACCAGAGTTTGCTGAGGGCTCCCAGCGTGCCACAGACAGTGACACCATCCACACCTCTCACTGGCTTTGCCTACGAGTTGGTGGGAGAAGTGATAACTCCTCATCCTACAGGAAGTAAAATTAAGAAATGAAAAGGTTACATACCCTACTAATCAGATAAAGTGTTTGATGTACCTGAAGCCTCCGTTCTTCTGTGTGGCTGTGGTGGAGCCTGGGGCCCCAGAGGAAAGACTGGACCCCCATCAGCCTGTGCTGAACATGCAGCGCAGGGCACTTCAATCCACTGCAATTGGGCGGCATGAGGTAGCCTGGCTTGCCTTTTCCAAGAAGAACTCTTATGCTGCTGCTTGGACAATAGTTTCTGCAGCTGCACAGAGTCGCTTCCAATGAAAGCACATGAAGGCTAATTGAAAGGCTGATGTCTAAAAGGCTGTATACAGCAAGCCACCAGCCAACATCAAACTAAAGGGAGAGAAATTCAAAGAAATTCTACTAAAATCAGGGACTAGACAAGGCTGCCCACTCTCTCTATCTCTCTTCAATATAGTACTTGACGTACTCGCTAGAGCAATAAGACAACAAACAGCAATGCATATCAGAAAGGGAGAAGCCAAAATATCATTAGTTGCAGATGATGCGATAGTGTACATAAGTGACCCCAAAAATCCATCAGAGAATTCCTAGAGATGATAAACACCTTCAGCAAAGTGGTTGGATACAAGGTTAACTTTAAAAATCAGTAGCCCTCCTGTATACAAGTAACAAACAGGCTGAGAAAGAAATTAGGGACACTACACCCTTCACAATAGCCACAAATAATAAAAAGTATCTTGGTGTAACTCTAACCAAGCAAATGAAAGACTTATATGAAAAAAAAAAAAAACTTAAAGTCTCTGAAGAAAGAAATTGAGGAAGATATCAGAAGATGGAAAGATCGCCCATGCTCATGGATTGAGAGGATCAACATAGTAAAAATGGCCATCTTAACAAAAGCAATCTACAGATTCAAAACACCTACACAATTCTTTGCAGACCTTGAAAGTTCTATTCTCAACTTCACATGGAAAAACAAAAAATTCAGAATAGCTAAAATAATCCTGTACAGTAAAACATCTTCCAGAGGAATCTCCACCCCGGGTCTCAAGCTGTACTATAGAGCAACAGTAACAAAAACAACATGGTACTGGCATAGAAATGGGCTGGTTGACCAGTGGAATCGAAGTGAAGGCCAGGAAATAAACCCACACTCCTACAGACATTTGAATTTTGAAAAAGAAACCAAAACCATACAATGGAAAAAGGACAGCATCTTCAACAGTGTTGGTATAACTGGATGTCTATATGTAGAAAAAATGCAAATAGACCCTTATTTATCACCCTGCACAAAACTAAAGTCCAAGTGGATTAAAGATATCAACATGAAAGCACACAACAGTAAATCTGTTAGATGAGTGGGGAAGAGCCTTGAACTCACTGGCACAGAAGACAACTTTCTGAACAGAGCACCAACAGCCCAGGCTGTAAGACCAATTAATAAATGGGACCTCATGAAACTGAAAAGCTTTTGTAAGGCAAAGGACACTATCAACAGAACAAAGCAACATCCTACAGATTGGGAAAAGGTCTTCACCAACCCTACATCTGACAAAGGGCTAATATCCAAAGTATATAAAGAACTCAAGAAATTAAACACCAGCAAACCAAATAACCCAATCAAAAATGGGGTTCAGGGCCCAGCGTGGTGGCACACGCCTTTAATCACAGCACTCAGGAGGCAGAGGTAGGTGGATTGCTGTGAGTTTGATGCCAGCCTGGTCCACAAAGTAAGTCTAGGATAGTCAAGGCTACACAGAGAAACCCTGTCTCAAAAAAAAAAAAAAAAAAAAAGAAAAAGGCGTTCAGAGCTAAACAGAGAGTTCTCAACAGAGGAATATCTCTAATGGCTGAGAAACACTTAAAGAAATGCTCAAAGTCCTTAGTCATCAGGGAAATCAAAACAACTCTAAGACTCCATCTTACACCCATCAGAATGGCTAAGTTCAAAAACTCAAGTGACCACACATGCTGGCGAGGATGTAGAGAAAGGGGAACACCCCTCCTTTGATGGTGGGAGTACAAACTTGTACAACCACTTTGAAAATCAGTCTGGCACTTTCTCAGAAAATTGGGAATAGTGCTACTTCAAGACCCATCTACCCCACTCCTGAGCATATACCCGAAAGATGCTCCACCATACAACAAGGACATTTGCTCAACTATTTTCATAGGAGCCTTACTTGTAATAGCCAGAATCTGGAAACAAATTGAGATGTCCCTCAACCAAAGAATGGATAAAGAAACTGTGGTACAGTTACACAATGGAATAATACTCAACTATTAAAAACAAGGAAATCTTGAAATTTTCGGGCAAATGGATGGAACTAGAAATGATCATCCTGAGTGAGGTAACCCAGACCCAGAAAGACTTGCATGGTATATACTCATTTATTAGTGGATATTAGCCCAACATAGATGTCCTCAGAGTCTCCACTCAACATGGGATGGGGACAGATGCTGGGACTCATTGCTGGACTCCTGGTGGAGCTCTGAGAATGCTCCAGAAAGAATGGGGACTAAAAGGACTCAGAGGCTCAGGAGCCCCACAAGGAGACTATCAAGGCCTGTGGATTGGACCAGGTGGGGTGGGGGTGGCACTGCACAAACTGTAGCACCAACCAAGGACAATGCATGCAGTGAATCTAAAGCCTGTTGTTCAGATCTAACAAATGGACAGTGAATTCTCCAAGGTTGTGGGAAGAGGGGGGACTGCTCCTGACATGAACTCTGGTGCCCTCAATTTGCTCACTTCTCCTTGGTGGGGAGACTAGGGGACACACAGAGGAAGGGGAAGCAGGCTATCCAGATGAGACCTGATAGGCTGTGATCATATTGTGGAGGAGGAAGTCCCCTTCTGTCAGAGGTGTAGGGGAGGGGAAGAAGGCAGAAGAGGGAGGGAGGGAGGGAGGGAGGGAGGGAGGGAGGGAGGGAAAGGGAAGAGAGACACAGGGGATAACACCTGGGAATGTAACATGAGTAAACTATACTAAATTAAAAGATTTAAAAAAGAGAAGCTGAAGTCTAGCCATGTGGGTTTTGCATTAAAAAAAAGTTTCATTATTTGATAGGCTTACACATTTATATAATTAATTTTAACCCTTTCAGCCCCCATTACCTTCTCTCCTCCTTCTGAGTCCTGCTGGGTATATGCATGTGTATGTTTGTACCTGGGCGTGTGAATGTTTGTACGAGAGAGAGAGAGAGAGAGAGAGAGAGAGAGAGAGAGAGAGAGAGAG
>OU015743.1:3674369-3688513 GCA_907169655.1 Acomys percivali | reverse complement strand
GTGTGTGTGTGTGTGTGTGTGTGTGTGTGTGTGTGTGTGTGTGTGTGTGTTTAGTAAAACTTAATATACGTCCATGTGTAAGTCATTTCATTTCTGGATACCTACTCAAAGGAAATGAAATCAAGTGTCTACCATGAAATTAAACAAGCATATTCAGTCACTGTTTATGTTTTGCAAACATCTAAGCCCCCAAATAGTGCAACTTTCTGCCAGTGAGAGGACAGGAGAACAGACTGGCAAGCACAGTGGGGTGCTGTGTCAGAGTAATCGTGGCCCCCACTGTACTTGCAACACCATGCACGAATCTCTAGGAGCAATCTGCAGCCTGGATGCTTTTCGCAGAAGGCTGCATACTGTGCACCCACTAAAAAGACCTTAAAACACATCTGAAGTGTGTGAGAACGCTCGCAACTTGTAACGCTGAAAAACACAGTGTTGCAATGATCATTCAACTTTAAAAATCAGTGGAAGATCTGTCTGACTAAACGGGAGGCACCTCTTGCCTTGCTGTGAGATGACACATCAAGACAGAGATTCTGCCCGTGTTAGTCTATAAATTAAATGCAGCTGTGATAAAAAAAAAAAAAACTTCCAAGCATAATTTTGCATTTCAATAGGTTTATGTTTAATTTTTGTGTGGAAGAATAAATATTTCAGAGTAACTTAGTCGATTTTGAAACAGGAAATAGCAAATGTGTGCAGCAGAGTTCTTACAGTGTAATGTAGCAATACGCATATGATAATACAGGGGCCCCTGCCCTTACCCACAGGGTGCGTTTGCCAAGGCTCCAAGTGGACACCTGGAACTGTATTGAACCTATATGTACTGCACCTTTCCTTATACACAGGCACTTAGGACTGAGGCACAGTAAGAGGTTAACAGCGACAACTGGTAATGAACTCAAACAATTATAGCAACACACTAGAATAAAGACTATGTGAATGTGGTTTGTCTCTTATAGGAATCAAAGCAACCTTGTGTTTTGTTTTGTTTTTCAAGACAGAGTTTCTCCGTGTAGCCCTGACTGTCCTAGACTCGCTTTGCAGACCAGGCTGGCCTCGAACTCACAGCGATCCGCCTGCCTCTGCTTCCTGAGTGCTGGGATTAGGCATGTGCCACCATGCTAGGCTCTAACCAGTACTATTTTTAAGCCACAGTTGAGTGTGTGTAATGGACACATGACGTACGCTTGTATATGATGGAGGACGATTGCAATAATATGCACTGTTTGTGCAAAAACAGGGGACTTTAGGGCAGGTCCACACACATACAGGAGGCTGACTCAGGCTCGCGGGTCTCCTGGGGGACAGGAGGAGTTGCGCAGATGACATTTGTCACGCAAAACATCTAAGTGGGGGAAAGGAGACTAAATCCCTCACTGAATACCATGTACAGAGTGATTCAGACATGTCAGATGTGAAATAAAGAGCAATAAATATCAGGCATAAATCAGCAGGCTGCATTTGTGGGCCAACGGATTGACGATTTCTTACCCAATGCCAAAGCTCTAACAGGAGCATCCACTTCCCTGTGTCCGCTGCTCGTGCTTCTGCCTCAGTGCTCTGTGACCAAGATTTCCTTCCACTAAGTCAGTGGACGAACTCAGATGCTGTGGTTTAAAAATATTATGGGTTGCCTTGATTCCTTTAAGAGACAGACCACATTCACAATGTCTTTATCTTAGTGTGTTAGAATTGTTCAATTTCATTACCAGTTATCATTGTTAATATCTTACTGTGCCTAACTTTGAAGTGTGTGTGTGTGTGTGTATGTGTGTGTGTGTGTGTGTGTGTGTGTGTGTGTGTGTGTGTGTAGGGAGTTGGGTGTCCATTTTGCATTATCTCTTTAAAGCAATTCCTAGTTTGGAATCAGCTGAGATACAATGCCATCTCATAAATGTATATTTATAACATATTAAAAATAAAATACAACACAGTATAGAAGAACCATGTTGCTTCTACAGCCAGCCTTCAGTATCCATAGGGGATTAGTTCTATGACCTTTTGAGTATCAACCCTTATACAAACTGTCACATTATTTGTATATAACCTTTGCATACACTCCCATAATCTTTAAACTATCGCACTTACTCATCATATCAAGTGAAATTCAAATTCTGCATAAATTGTTGTCATATTATATTGCTTAGAAATAATGACAAGAAAAAGTTTGTATAAGTGCAAGGAAAAAAAACATGTATTTTTTATTTGCTCTTGGTTGATTTCATAGACATAAAACCACAGGCAGAGAGGGTGTGCTTAAAAGCCATGGCTGGCTAGCTTACATCACGCACAAAGGCTCTGTACAGGCTTCTGATAGGAAAGCTCATCGACACTTCCATCCAGCTCTGGATCTTGTGTGTTCAGTCGCAACATGTGGAAGGAGATGTGCCCACTTGTGCAATGGTGGTGTAACTGTTATGGGGTGACTGACCGCTCTTTGATTGGACGTGAGGCCTGCTCCACAGAAGAGAACTCACCCACCCCTTGATCCCATGGCTGAGGAGATCAGGAACCACTGGGGTGAGCTTACCAGCGTTATCCTGGTAAAACAGCATGACATTAAATTGCTTCTAAATATTTATGTTTATGCCCATAGATAGGCAAGTGCTACTCTCATTTTTGACCAAAAAAAAAAAAAAAAAGCCAATCTTTATAGTTAATGACTCACGGCTGGTCAGTATGCTAATAGGAGAATGTTGGATGCTCAGCCTAAATACGACATTTATTCTACGCCCTCTAAAACTCAGGAAACGTTAAGGAAGCGAATCAAATGCAAAGGAAGATGGAAAGAACAAGAGCGACAAAGCGCCAACTTCTGGGCATGACACAGGCATTGCGATCAAAAATTCATAGCAGGTGAAATTGTCCGTACTGGGTTTGAAGGCGACTGGTCCTGCTACCAAGTCAGTCATGGCAAAGATGCTGGGCACCTGGGACTCTATGTAACTATTGGTTATTGATGGGTGTCATTACCTTCAGTTGTTTGAGCACCCACTGGTAAGTCTACAAGACCTCAGCAGGTGGTTCCACACCCATGGTCATGTGCACAGCTCTGGAGAAACTCAGTGAGTCACAAAGTAAGACAAAATACATGAGTGTGAGGAAGGGACATATAGAGAGGAGGGGTTGACAGGGCGGAAGACCGATGAGAGAAGATGGCCGTTGAGAATGGTCAGTTGCCCATGTGATGAAAAGGTCAGATAATAAACTTAATTTGAAAAAAACCCACAGGAAGAACAAATGGCAAAATATGAAGAACAGACCCATTTTGGTGTTAAGATAATGACAGGTCTGCTCTATCTATGGACTTATATATATTAAGCAAAATTTCTGCACTGACAAATGAGTGCCTTTGTCATCAGGGGTGATGAGTTTTCTCCAGTGGGCCAGTGAAATGCGACACTGCCTTCAGTAGATGTGTATGGTAATATGTCCTGGAAAACAACAAAAGACATTTGGAGGCTGTATTTGTGTTCTACGCTCCCAAACATCATGTTGAACACACAGTAGGTGCTGCATTGAGTTAGCTTGTTGACCCTGAAATCATCTCTGCTAGGATCTTCCAGAACCAGAAAAAACAAAAACAAAAACAAAAAACAAAAAAAGAAAAACTTTCTTCAAATGTGTGTGTTCTTCCAGTTTCTAAAACTTTCTAAAATATCTTTCTTCTCCTCTCTCTCTCTCTCTCTCTCTCTCTCTCTCTCTCTCTCTCTCTCTCTTATTCTTCAATAACTATGAAAGCTCTGTCTGCATAGAAATCTATAGCCTGTTTGTTTTAAAGATTAAAAATAATAATTTTCCCTTGCATCACAGAACACAGATCTAATTAAAGTGTCTATGCTCAGCCCTGGCACATGCACACACAGAGACACACACAGGGGAAGTTAAAACCCAATGCAAACAATATCAAAACTT
Organism: Acomys percivali; assembly: GCA_907169655.1. Taxonomy (NCBI): domain Eukaryota; kingdom Metazoa; phylum Chordata; class Mammalia; order Rodentia; family Muridae; genus Acomys; species Acomys percivali. The sequence goes on along the minus strand of OU015743.1, from coordinate 3,684,595 downwards.
AACAAGCACTAAATTATGAAACAGAAGAGATTCTAGAGGACAGGTCAGGTTGAACATTTCTTTCTGAAAAATTCAAAACCATCAGTGTCCCCACATTCAAACCTTCTAAACATCGTCACTCTGGGGTGGATGGAAAATTCCAAGGCAGCCTTGTGACATGAGCCTCAAGTTCCAGGTTCCTGGGAGGCTGATTCATATGGATCAGTCTTGTGGACCCAAGTGAAAGGAGGTTCAAAGACATCCTGGACATGTTTTAGGCCTTGTCTCAAAATTAAAAACTAAGGTTTCCTAGGAACATAGTTCTGTGGTGACTTACCTAGTGTGTGAAGACCCTAAATACACTCTCCAGTACGATAAAAATAAAAATTCCAAACCACGTATCTCTTTCATGTTTAAAATTGTTTATAATTTAATATATTATTTTAAATTACCTTTAGGTTAATAATGTATGTAAGGTATACATGAAACAGAAATGATTTTATATCTATATTTGAGTCGTATTATCAAGAAACCCAGTTATATGTGTATGACCGTTGTAAAACTCAGAAGACATCCAAAATTAAAATTGCTTTGTGCCCAAATACTTTGAATTAAGGTACTCACATGATAGCATAAACAGGCAAATTAAATAGACAATTCGTCAATATCCCAAAGACTTGGGAAAGCACTCTTAGCTGGGGAAGACTTTTTGCTGACTAGCCAGTTGTGCAACTTGAGTTTAATACAAGAGCTAATTTGAAACAGAAATTTTGTTTCATTGAAATGGGTCACTCTTTTCTCTTTTTTTTATTTTATTTTTTAAATTTTATTAATTTATTCTTGTACATCTCAATGGTTATCCCATCCCTTGTATCCTCCCATTCTTCCCTCCCTCCCATTTTCCCCTTATTCCCCTCCCCTATGACTGTTCTTGAGAGGGATTACCTCCTCCTGTATATGCTCATAGAGTATCAAGTCTCTTCTCAGTGATCTGCTGTCATTCCTCTGAGTGCCACCAGGTCTCCCCCTCCAGGGGACATAGTCAAATGTGAGGCACCAGAGTACGTGAGAAAGTCATATCCCACTCTCCACTCAAGTGTGGAGACTGTTCTGACCATTGGCTAGATCTGGGTAGGGGTTTAAAGTTTACTGCCTGTATTGTCCTTGGCTGTTGCCTTAGTTTGAACGGGACCCCTTGGCCCAAATCTGCCTATCATAATGTTCTACTTGTAGGTTTCTAGGATCCACTGGATCCTTCTACATTACTATTCTCACATGGTTCTCTCATCTAAAGTCCCAATAGGATGTCCTCCCCTCTGTCCCAGTTTCCTGGTAAGGGAAGGCTTTCATGAGACATGCCCCTTGGGCTAGTATGCAGATATAAATGAGTATATACCATTTGAGTCTTTCTGCTTCTGGGTTAACTCACTCATTATGATCATTTCTAACTCAATCCATTTATCCACAAATTTCGGGAATTCCTTGTTTTTAATAGCTGAGTAGTATTCCATAGTGTATATGTACCACAGTTTCTTTATCCATTCTTCTACTGAGGGACATTTAGGCTGTTTCCATGATCTGGCTATTATGAATAAGGCTGTTATGAACATGGTTGAGCAAATTTTCTTGTTATGTGCTGGTGCATCTTCTGGGTATATTCCAAGGAGTGGAATAGCTGGGTCTTGAGGAAGCCCTATTCCCAGTTTTCTGAGATAGCACCAGATAGATTTCCAAAGTGGCTGTACTAGTTTGCATTCCCACCAGCAATGAAGGAGTGTTCCTCTCTCCCCACATCCTCTCCAGCATGTGGTGTCGCTTGAGTTTTTTATCTTAGCCATTCTGATGGGTGTAAGATGGAGTCTCAGAGTTGTTTTGATTTGCATTTCCCTGATGACTAAGGAGGTTGAGCATTTCTTTAAGTGTTTCTCAGCCATTTGATATTCTTCTGTTGAGAATTCTCTGTTTAGTTCCAAGCCCCATTTCTCAATTGGGTTATTTGGTTTGGTGGTGTTTAATTTCTTGAGTTCTTTATATATTTTGGATATTAGACCTTTGTCAGATGTAGGGTTGGTGAAGATCTTTTCCCAGTCTGTAGGCTGTCGCTTTGTTCTCTTGACAGTGGGAGAATTAACATAGTACAAATGGCCATCCTACCAAAAGCAATCTACAGATTCAATGCAATCCCTATCAAAATACCTACACAATTTTTTTTAAGACATTGAAAGTTCAATTCTGAACTTCATATGGAAAAACAAAAAACCCAGAATAGCAAAAACGATCTTGTACAATAAAAGGTGCTCCGGAGGAATCTCCATACCTGATCTCAAATTGTACTATAAAGCAATAGTAATTAAAACAGCATGGTACTGGCACAGCAACAGGCTGGTTGATCAGTGGAATTGAATTGAAGACCCAGATATGAATCCACACACATATGGTCACTTGATTTTTGACAAAGAAGCCAAATCCATTCAATGGAAAAAGGATAGCATCTTCAACAAATGGTGCTGGTCTAACTGGAGGTCTATGTGTAAAAAAATGCAACTGGACCCATATTTGTCACCTTGCACAAAACTCAAATCCAAGTGGATTAAAGACCTCAACATAAAACCAGAGACATTAAGTCACTTAGAAGAAAAAGTGGGGAAGAGCCTGGAACATATTGGCACAGGAGACAACTTCCTGAACAGAACACCAACAGCCCAGGCCTTAATGTCAAAAATTAATAAATGGGACCTCAGGAGGCTGAGAAGCTTCTGTAAGGCTGGAAATGGGTCACTCTTGACGCTTGAGCAAAGTTAGGCACTCGACTCAGTGTTATGGATGGTGACTGGGCGTCCTAACAGTGGCCAGTGAGAGAAGAATAGAATGCATGTTGCCAACTCCCTGGGTCATGAGCTTGCATAGGCAAACAAAACACCAAGGTAGGTTTGGCAATGTCTTCTTGGTCCCGGTAAGAGCAAATGCAGATGGAATATGGACAAGAGCCCAGAGGACTAAAGTGGACAAGCCATTTTAGATACGGCATCACATCCAAATATGGATGTTCCCAGAGTGCTGGTGGCTGGCTTCTTTCCTGAACCCAATTGATTCATCCATTAGAGTGATGAAGGAAGAAAATGGCTATTGGGGTCTGTCCTGAGACATGGTGGATGGTAATTTCCGTTGGGTGCTTACTCAACTATGATTTAATGAGACTCAATCATGAAATACCTCTCTTGGTATAATCATATTCCTTGCATCATTCTCCCCACAGTGAACACAAATTGAAAACAACTGACTTACAGGAAGTACGGGGTGGTACATTTCCCCTCGTCTGTGCCTGAAAGTTTTAATTCTATACAGCCTAAGGGTAGCTTCTAGAGGTTATTAAGCAACCATAGCTGCTTTAAGAAGTTTACTAATTTAACAAAACCTCCCCAATGCCCTATCAGGCGCATCTTAATAATATAAATCAGTCTTGCATTAAATGTCTAACTGAATAAATTTTAGTCAGTCATAAAAAAAAGCATCTGGAGACTGACTTAGAATATTTTATACTCCAGATAAACTGAAAAATCAACAAACACACACAAAAAAACCACTATCAGCATTTCAGTACGTTGCCTTGAACACACCGGACACGCATAAGTGGCCTTTTGGGTGCATGTGGAAGAAGATAAGGTACTTTGCAGGAAGAGGACAGTGCCACAAACTTGCAATTGGAAGGGCAGGAGAGACTGATCAATCATTGCTGATAAAATGTCCTACAGACAACCAAACTCCTCAGAGTCAGAACGGCAAGTGCCTCATACTCAGGGGAAGCCGTCTCTTTCACGCTCACTCTGAGCATGGCCTCAGAACCCTCTGCATGGCGCTACAGCTGACAGATAGAAGAGTTGCTCTAACACGCCATCCATTTGCTACCCCTGACAGGGAGCCATAGTTGCAGTGTGCAGATAGCAAATGGCCTGAGCTGAGCATGGAACAGAAGAACTCTATTAGCCCTCTGGGACACGGCACACCTGCCCTAATGCTTTGCATGTCCTCGTCCTTAAAGCCACTGACACAGACATGCAAAGGATCTACTAGCTATTGGGGACAAGGAAGAAATACTGCCGTGCTTGCCCTCTTGGAGGACACACCTCAGTATAAGCATTTCATATCCTCAACGTATGTGGGATAAATATGAAATAAGATCAATATTTAACACTGAAGACTGTGCAAACTGAGGAGATCCAGATAAAGTGTTGAAGAGGTCATGGCATCAGTCATGCTATGCCAACAGAGGTCTGCATGCTGTGATTTTATACTGTTTTAATCCACTGTATAGCAAAATGGTCGGTTTCTCCTTGAAGGGTTGGCACTGGAACCAATTACCCAGCAACAGTGGGATGATACAGGCATTCAGAGACATGTGGAAAGGAGCTAGTTCTTTATTCTAGATATTGGCACAGAGGCTCTAAATAGGCAATACCGAGTGTGGCGTGACTGGCTTAGGTGAGTGGCTAAGCCATGGAGAATCCAGGGTCATTGAGATGCAGAGACACCTTTGTGGTCTTAGGTGAGATATGTCACCTTTTTGCAGCTGTCCATGAAGGGTTTTAGTAGAAAGTCAAATGATCTGATAGAAAAACAAGTTATTAAAAGGTGCTTTGGCTACAGTATTGGAGGGTGGATGAGAAATAACAGAAGTAGAAAGGTATTTCAAAGACATTCCTATATATCAGAAATTATTCAAGTGTTGAGGGTTCGGTCATAAACTCTAGAAGATGACAGAGCTTTTGAAAGAAAGAACTGACTAGGAAAACATGAGGTACTGAAGACATACTCTTGAAGGACATAGAAAGACACTGGTCTCTCCTCCCCTCCACCCACCCTCCTCCCCCTACCTGCCCTCACCATCTCCTTTCTTTCCTTATCCTTTCCTTCTTGGCTGCCATGAGATGATTAGGCCCTTTCTCACATGTGGGGTGTGCTATGCCATCATAGAACGAAAGTACGTGGGCCATGCAAACACTGGACACAAACTCCAAAACTGTGAGCTAAATTGCTCATTTCAGGAATGTCAGTAAGAGTGGTAGAAAGTTGACATAGATGACAAAGTATCATGGTGTCCCCTTAGCCATGACGGTAATGCTCCAAGCATCATAGCAGACAGCAAGGGGTAGTGAACATTACATCTGCTTATTCTATACATATGTACCCATGTTAAAGTTTACTAAGTAAATTGGGATCGGCTGAGTGATCGCCAAAATCAATGAAGTAGAGCAAATTTTAAATACAAGAGTAAAAGTTATATGAATGTGAATTTCTCAAGGATGACTTTGTGTGCCATACTAACCATTCTTCTCGCCAGGGTGGGAGATAGCACAAAAATGTTGCAATAACCCGGGGAGTGAGGTCAGTGCTGCAGGGACTGTGGCAACATCGGGACCACCTGGTAGCTACTCCAACACAGCACTGTGCTCCCTTCAGAGCAGCCGTGGTGCCTACTAAGTGCCCAATTGGAAGGCACCGTGGGCAGTGTGGTCCTGCCGTGACAAAGAATGAATCACATGCTTACAAGTCAGAGTGAAGTTGAAAAAGAGCTTGTCACAATCCTCAGGATGGTGCATCCTTTAAAACTAAATTCTGAGTAATTCCTTGGCCTCTCCATTAAATGCTTCATTTGACTGAAGATAATTTTACCATAGAATGTCAATCTGTAGATAAAGAATCTACTATGCCAGGCCTGTTGCTGGACGCTTTGATACATTGTTCCTTTTAATTCACACAAAAGTCTTTAAGACACACAGCTATTAGTATCTTTATTCTTGAGATGGAAACGACTCAGAAAAGTTAAGTGAGGATTGCAGGAATGTATGGTCACTAAGTAACAAACCCATTTGACATAAATGCCTGACTGTTCACTGCCTGGTCCTCTACAACAAACTACAGTGCACAGAGATACAACCATGTGAAATGGACAGAGAAAAGGATGGAAGGGAGAAATTTTACATAGGGCAAAACTCTAGACAAGAAGAAAATAGGACAAAAGAAATAAAGGAAAACAAAATCCTTAACAAGCTCCTTCTCCAATCCACAGCTGACGTGAGCAGAACCCCAAAGCAGCTGAAGATGCATGGAGCGTAGGGCATCTAGGCTGCTGGATCCAAGCTTTACAATGTTTCTTTTCCATGGGAACACAGAGGAAGGGGATGCAGGCTACTCAGATGAGACCTGAGGCTGTGGTCAGAAGGTGGGGGAGGAAGACCCCACAGGTCAGAGGTCTAGGGGAGGGAATAGAGTGGAAGAGGAGGCGGGGAGGGTGGGAACAGGAAGATAAGAGTGAGAGGATTACACTCTAGATGTAATGAAAATGAATCATAAGAAAGAAAAGAAAAGAAAGAAAGGATAATGTTTTTCTTAACCAACCTCCCAAATCCTGTACATGCATCGATTTGCCAACCAGGAAAAGCACATACCTCACTCATTACACGCTCCTACTGGTCTCTTTTCTATAAGGTGAACAACACCCACCCCCAACGCAAACGTGAGATTTAGCACCTGTCTCCATTTCTTCAGAGTGTGCAGAACGCCACACTAGAGGAACGCCCACACCAGCACCTCAAGACGCGCCCCAGACAGTGTCTTTTTATGCTTTTGCAAAGTTCCCGTGATTGGGACTAAAGCTTGTCTCGGGTGATGCTGCTCCGTCACTCGGTGGGAGGAACATTTTGAGCTTAAGTGAACATCCAGCAAGAGCAAATGCAAGAAAATAAGAACCACTTAGAACAGACAGAGGAGCTGCGATACTTGCTTCAGCCAAGTGGTGAGAGAGGCTATATGGGTAGTGAGAACAGCAAGCACACCATGGCTAAAAGAATTGTCTGGTATGGAGAGGACCAGAAAGGCCCTCTCCCAAAGTTCTCTTTAGTCTTTCCCTGTCATATTAAAAGGACACTCTATTGTTTGCTTTTTCCACAAGGGGTTCATCTCCTCTGTGAGTTGCTTGTTGTCAACTCAAGGTTGAGCTGCTGTTTGGAAATTTCAGAATTAGAAGGGGAATAAAGGCTGTCTCATGTTAGTGTCTAAGGATTGTACCCCAGGGTACATCACTGTGCCCCATACTCAAACGAATGGCCTCTCCTTCCAGTAATCCATGCCTCCCTTCAGGATGAGGATGAGCTTGGGACTTCCATTTACAGAACTTAACTTCTGTAAATCAGCTGTTTGCGAGCCGCATGCAGGTGTTCCTGATAACGCTTACCAGGTATGAAGATGAATATGATTCACTAAATAGCATCATCTTCCCTGGGTTCTGTATATCATAGGCTCACAGCTGACAGGGGCATTAATTAACTCATAGCACTGGGAGGTCTTAGGACTTGATGAGCAGAGGGTCACAGAGATCTCAAGAAAACCTTGATTATAAATGAAATGTTAACAGCTAATTACACATCTGAACAGGAAAGATCACTATGACACCGAAGAGCTCCATTCCCTATTTGCCTTAACACAGCAGCAAAGTGAGAGCGATAGCATCCAAGTGTGACCCTGGGAAGAGGCCCAAAGCCACCAAGGCTGGTCAAATCACCTGTCATCTCAAAGTCAACCACTTCTTGTGTAGGAGCAGCTGCAAGTCCAGTTTCGAGTGTATAGCCATCAATTTTCATTGTGCTGCACAAGGCATTCGGCATTACTTTCTAAGGCAAAGGACTCTGGGAACAATGTAGCTTTTTTCATAGATGTCTACAATTTTTATAAAGCCAAAATGCGGGTTTAAAATCTAAAGCTGAGAATGATGTGCTTTACCTCACTTGAGAGAGAATTAAGATCAAGGCACCAGCATCCAGTTAGCTCCCAGGAAATTGTCTTCACCGCGTGACTGAGACTAGTCTGCCCGCACCCTTTGTGCTATGGGGGAGAGACATGCCAAGTGCCCAATGATAGTCATGGACTACTTCACACACACAGGTGCCCACTGTCAGCTGCTGTAAAGTGGGCTCCAGTGTGTAAATGCTGAAACACATGGTGCCTATGGCCAAGGTCTATTGAGTCTCACTCAAAGGGATTGCTTCATAGCCATGTTCAGCTTATTTGGAGTCTGAGGCCCAATAAAGCTAGTGCACATGGCTCTATATAATGGCCCATGAGAACCTTGATGGGGGCTCAGCTTTAGGCGCAGTGGTTTATAGAGCACACATTGGTTGCTAAGGTCAATGGTCCTTGGTTGGCAATGCCTTACATTCATGAGGGATCTACTCCCCACTCTCTTCACAGTTCTAACTACATGAGCACTTGGGGGGTCTGTTCTGCTCTGTGAGTAAAGCCAGACTCCCTCCATCTAGTGGCTGTACAACCCTCAGAACAGATGCCGATCACAGGTGCCACTGCTGTGCCTCACAGGGAATTTGGCCTTTTTCACTCCATATCTAAGTCATGAGCACCAAAAACGCCTTCTGGAAGTCAAAGTCACCTCACCTCCCAGGCCCCATCTTTGGCCAAAAGCCATCTCCTTGGTTGGCTATGTAGCTCAGTGGTTGGGCACTTGCAAGTCTCAGTCCTATCCCCAGCACCCTGAACTGGGCTGCCCCTCCTTACACTGTCTGCACTCAGCCAGCCAACTAAGCAAGCAGAGGTGATGCGTCCGCTCCTACGGCCTAAGCCCTGTGGTGACACCCTGTGTCAAGTCACACTTCACAGCTTGGACACAGTCACGCGGCTACACCTAAAGGAGACTCCTTCTGAACCAGGGTCTTCTATAGAGTGCCAGACAAGGAGAAAAAGAAGTAAGAGGAAGACCTAACCACTGCCCATGAGCACTCACAACTCACTAGTGAGGACAGCTTTACTCCCTTCATGGAGGAGGAACTCTTGTCTCCAAAGCACCACTCAAGGTCCCGCCATGTCTCAAAACCACATCCAAACTGAAGAAGGTACAAAGAACACTGAGGAGCAACATGAATTCAGAACACAAGCAGGAGGCTGGTGCTGATGAGGGAAGATGCCCAGCTAAACTCAGACTCCTGACTGAGAAGTAGCAGGATCTTTTAGTGCTCCATATCATTTCTGACTGTATTAGCGACAATTCCAAAGTTTATGTAGATCTGAGTCTCAGGAGCCTTAAACGGGAAAGGGAAAAGGGCAGAATCTCCAGGCAAACAGCAGAGCATGCGGTTCACCTATAGAGACAGGAAGGTTTTAAATCATTCAAGCTTCTACTTAACAGCTATACTGCTTGCTCATGCCTAGCATTTCCCTTATTTGTAGAAACATGCACATTTGAGTTGGTTTTAACTCTGGAGCAATAATGAAACAGTTAAATACTACTTTAGGCATGTTTTCCTAAATGGATTCTGAAATTGCCAATACTCAGAACTACTGGGAGAATTTTAATCATAAATATTGTACTTCCTAATAGGCCAGCAACAATTTATTTGCCTTTCGGTATCAGGCATAATGATTCCTCATCCCTCATTCTGTGTTAATAACTGATCCATTTGTGGTGATAAATCGCAATTATTTTTCCTATATGCCCTTATTACTATGCAAATTTCCCTCTTATTTACTTTCAGGTAGGGACAATTGCTTGGACAACCCAGATGAGATAATATCATTGCTACTTACTAGTATTAAATAATGACGAATATATGCCTTGCAGAATCAATGGAACAATGAAAACAAAATATCAGAAAGCCCATTGCAACAAAGGACTATAGCACAGAACTACTTAGTTAAAAATGATGTGTAGCCCCAATAAAAATGATTAGAGAGTTTGAAAGCGGAGCAGGCTCTACCCTCTGGGGATGTTCCCTTTATACAGTGCCAGTGAGAGTTGTCCCCGAGTGCTCAGAGCGTGGACATGACTGGGAGGCGGGGTGGGGGTGGGGGGGACAGAACATTTGCTGTGCAAGCCTGAGAAACTGAGTCACAGGACTCACATAAAACTGGGTATGGTAGCACACGTGTGTAATCATAATGATCCGTTCATGAGATGAGAGGTGGAAGCGGGAGATCCCTGAATACTCATGAGCCAACTGGTTTGCTGGGCACATGACAGCAAGTCAGAGAGAGCCTGATTCAAAAACCAACACCCAAGGCTGTCTGTCCTCTGACCTCCGCATGAATGCTGTGGCCTGCATATGTCTGCACTCAAAGATACAAATGTGTACACACACACACACACCATCATACACACGTATCACACACATAACATCATGCATACATATCACACTTAGGAATATGCACACACATATATCACACTCAGGAATATGCACACACAT
>OU015743.1:3662150-3672268 GCA_907169655.1 Acomys percivali | reverse complement strand
ACACACACACACACACACACACACACACACACACACACACACACACAGACCCTCCCCACTAGCCTTTAAAATAGTTTTCTCTCCTTCCCCTCTGTTTCCGTCATCTTTCCACTGTCTGCATCCTTCTTCATGCCATCAACCCTCCCTGGCTTGCTCTTTCTTCTCATTTTTCCCTTTAAGCCCCAGAGCCCTAATTAAAATAAAATGCCATTATTTAAATTATTTAGTTGTAAAGATGGGATATGACTTCTTTAATTAATGCAGAGAATGGTACCTGATTAGCTTCCATCCACTGTTGCTTTCCTCTCAACTACAGGGTCCTCGGGACACCTGCATCGTATGTGTGCATCTATGTATACACATACCTGCCCAGAGTCATACCTGCACACATATCCACACTTGACCAGATATGTGCACACCGAGCAGGGGGACCTGGCAGCCATGCTGAGGGCCTGAAGTCTTCCTGAAGCCTGCTCTAAAACCCAGTGCTTGAGATCATTTGGAAAATACCACTCAAGGTCAAGGATGTGGAAATACAAATTTGGAATGACTTTGTTTCACGGTGGTGCTCTGTCTCCACGCTGTGCATTTTCTATGAAATTAGGGAAGGTAAACATCTTTTTCTGCCTATACAGGGCGGGCATAGAGCAGACGCAGGGCAGGCAGCGTTGCATATGAGAACACGGCTGTGAAGTCAAAGGGAAGAGATCTGCGTATGATGGTTCCCAGTGATGTCCCATGATGCTAGAGTACTTGGGGGTTCTACTGTGACACTTGACTTGACCATCATCTCTCTTCTCAGAAGATTTACCTTTTGCAGCCCTGAGCCCAGCAAAACATTGGCCAAAGAGCCATTCCCCGGCACTGGGGCTCAGCATGTTGAATGCAGCACTCTGGTCCTCTGGGACTAGTCTACCCGAAGAAACGGGTCCCCCTTCCTGTGTGTTTAAGAGCTCTGGCTCCAGCTCATGAAGCAGTTAATTTAGCATTTAAAAATGCCGCATAAAACATATTACGAAGCTCAGTTCCCTGGCAAAGCTCATAAAGATACTTTGCAGTATTTTCCCCCATTCTCTGCAGCGTGGGGTTTCAGGAGCATTTTCCCCACTCTCTGTAGCATGGGGTTTCAGGAGCTCTTTTATATTCCATTCTGTACTTCAAAGAATGGGCAGCTAATACTAAGAGGTGAACCATATATGTGTCCATTAGGCCATGTTTTAAAATAATTTCCAGGATCATTTGCAGGAAAGTAACTTAAGGTCTTGTTTTCATTTCACAAGAACATGTGGACTCTGGACCTGCCCTAGACAAAGCACAGACTGCAGTGAAGTGGAGACTGCGTTCTGCTGACCAGCTACGGGCAGAAAACAGGATTCATCAGCACAAAATGGGCTACCCCAGAGGCATTCAGCCTCATTAGCACTGTTTATCTACAGTTCCTCTATCTCCAGTGTCTGATGCCACCATTATTTGAAGCACGAGCGGCCTCCTCACTCCAGCTTCCTCCCCACCTGCTCCGCTTCAGAGTCCCAGTGTCTCCCACTCTCCTGCTATTGGCTTGGGAAAGTATTCTCACTTCTGTTTCTCCCAGCAGTGGTGAGTAACAGATCTTGGGCAAACCCTGGACAGAACCGACCATATCTGTCTGCCAACTGGCTCCCGGTCTGGGCATCTTGCTCATGAGGAGTGTGAATCAGACACTGGGGTGGACCTGAGTATCTTCAAGGCTTGTTGCTTTTTTCCTCATCCTGGAGATGAGGGGGAAGGAAAGGTTGTGGTGTGAAGGAAGAAGGCGGAGGAGAGAGCTAACAGCCATGTAAGATGTGGTCTTCCTGCACTTCCTTCTGCTAACTCATAATTTAAGAAAAGCCAGGTGTTCTGGCTCTCAAGCTTTCAATCCCAGCACTTGGAAAGCAAAGGCAAGAAGAACTCTGTGAGTTCAAGGCCACCCTGCTCTATGTAGTGAGTCCCAAGACAGCCAGGGAAACATAACAAGATGCTGTTTCAAAAGGCAAACAAACAAATAAAGACTGTAATGAACAGTCACGCTCCATTGGCCAATTATGGCAGCCATTTTTTGGAAGGTGTATTAGTCTATTTCCTACCAATCTAACAACCAAAAACTATATAAAACACTAAACGAATTAATAAGATTTTTGTAAAGAAAAGACTCTCAAATGAGGGTAAGAAAACTGAGCTCAATGAGGACTAAATGCGTACATGACACAAACTGCATTTTAGAATGTAAGTTTAACAGCTGCGTCTTATTCCCAAGGTAGGAGAAGCCCTTGAGGATGCGGAGACCAAGAAGGCAGACGGGAAGGTTCCTGATGAGATGAAGGGTCCTGGTGAGAGCGGATGGAGAGGTGGAGAGAACGGTTCCACCTGAGAAAGTCTCGGGACGGAGAATATGAGGGAACCAAGTAATTGAATGAGAGGCTCTGAGATGATGATGGAGCTGCCTCTGTCTGCATCTTCTCTTGTTCTGAGGAAACATCTTTCTTCTGCAAATCCAGAAAGGAAGACAGAAAGCCTTTGAAAAACTCTTAACAGAATGAGTTCCTTGTGTTATTGTTCTGAAATAAGCCCATCAAGGCACGGTGACGACAACTGAGAGCCGCCATCCAGTGAACGGGTGCGTGACTGGTTAAGCCTCCTTTAATCTGACGTGTCACGTATGATGGGAAAATGAACCAGGAAATAGATGCTGTGGAGTCACCAATGAGACAGCTAAATTAACACTCCAAAGAAAATGGCCCTTTCTTCCTTGCTGGGGTTGGAAACCTGCAGTTTTCCAGTCACGCTGCTCTGGGCAAATAGATGTGCCCTTTTTTTGGCCTAATCATGTTCTTTGGCTCAGGAAATCTCACATCGTCGGCTGTTGCCCTGGCCCACCACCAGTTACTAATGGAGAATTTGTGGCCATCAGCCCATCGTCAGCCTGATGCGACTCTTCATGTTTTTATGAGCTTGGCTTGTCAACAAATGAAGAGGTATGATAGACCTCCGTTTTGGGGGCCTGACCAAATGAGCTATTTCTGCAACAGCAAATTACTTGGGAGGCACATGCTCAGTTGGTCCTGAAAGTCTTTAAATCACAGATTTGTAAAAAAAAAAAAAAAAAAAAAAAAAAAAATGCTGTCCGTCACTCTGCTGTTCCGTTTGCCTCGTCTTTCATCCCCAAGAAAACTGTCTTCTCTGCCTAAACATTATGTTATACCTTATTCTAACTCATTATGTAAATCTTGGCTAATACAACAGAAACATCTGCCTTTGACAGGCATGTTTGCAGATACCACACAAATGTAGGTTTCCCCAAACATAAAAGGACAGAAAGCATACCATGATTCCCCTAAATCTACTGCCTGATTTGACTTGCACTTACTCTGGATAATTTCTATTGCTGATGACATATTTATTTTTATCCACTGCACTGTGATTTCCAGTTATTAAAGAAGAGAGACTTCATGTTTAAATACACGCAGAAATCTTGCCTAACAGTATCTCAGTCTGTAGAGCATAATTTGAATAAATATATATGTTTGTGAGATCCTCTTAGAAAATAAATCATCTCTTGAGAGGTCTAATATTTTGAAACTGAACAAATACCATGTGTGTACACATAACTTAATAGAATTGCTATATTTAGCAAATAAAAGTATAGGATACCTAGGTTGAATTTGGATTTCACATAAATACCTAACACATTTAAATGTAAGTGTTCCCTTAAATTTACATAGAGTACACATAAATTAAAGAAGTAAAAAAATGAGATGATGTTCGTTGCTTATTTGTTGTTCAAGTTCAGTGGCAAACCTAGGTTTTCTGTAATTTCAGGACTAATAAGCAAAAGTACTGCCATGGCGTCCTCAGTATCTGCTTAAGACACATTCAACAGCAGGACAAGTCGATTTTAATGGATTGGCTCTCTGTCCATTTGCAGAGAGCTTTTGGCAGGACTCTGTCACTCAGTGTTTTAGTAAGTGAGCACTAACAGCATCCACCCCTAAAGGGTAAATATCCTGGGGAGATATTGCACACCTGGGACACGGGGAAAGACGGCTCTGTCTCCTGCTCACTTGTGACATGCAGAACAGACCAGAGATCCAATGTTCTCTCTCCATGTAAAACAGTAAGGCTCGGGCTTCCTAGCCATTCAAATGCTGTGGTATCATCTAGCAGAAACCTAAGGTTATGAAGATCTTCAAGGGGTCCAAGACTGGGATTGTAATATACTCTAAATGTGGGTCTTTTGAAGCCATTTCTGTAAATTGCATTTGACAGAGACAAAAGGCTCCACTTATATTCCAGTGAAAATTGCTTCGCTATTAGATAGAACCTCTTGAGCCTGTGTCACTTTGCAAGAGGAAGCTGAGGAGAGCCCTCGGCGCTCTTTTCCCAGGCTCGCGCATAGGGAAAAAACTCCTATTTCCTCACCTGTAAATTCCTCTGCAAGGCTGCTGACCTTCGTTTCTCCTTCTCGCTCAGAATGGAGGGGGAAAAAGTCTCCATGTGTGCCTGAGTTCATTTGAAGACCAAAGACAGGTTGATTTAATAGAGCATGTGTCACGTGACACCCAAATCAATCGAACTCTCAGAATCTACCATTACCTCTCACAGGGTATTAAGGTGGGCTGTAGATGCTAGAGACTGAGATCAATTGTCTCTCTTTGGCCTTCACACAGATTCCTGAATCTATTACCACAACTACGCCTATCCTGCTAACTTAACCCTACGTGTGAAAGTAATTTAAGAAGAGGAAGGGAGAGATTGTTCACTGATTAAGAACACTATTCATTCAGAGGACCTGAGTTCAGTTTCCAGAATACCACACTGGATGGCTCGCTCAACTATTAACTCCTGCTCCAGGAAACAGGATGCCCTCTTCTGGCCTTCATGGGTATATGCACTCATGTGAGCATACACCCCACCCCCCACCCCACCGCACCCCACCCCCACAGAGAAAGACAGACACAAGGCTTCACAATACAATCTGAGCAGTTGAAGTCTGTTCTTAACTCTTTGTGCTCTTTTGTCTTAATACCAGCAAACATCCCAGCGATACTTGCAGTTTTGTAGCTTTCCTAAGCGCCAGTTCCTTCCTCCTCTTCCTTGGACCTCTCCTGGAGGTCCACCCCTCCCCCTCTCCTCCTGACTCCTCCTCCCCTGGCTGGCAGGAAGTCCGGCCCTATTCTCTCCTCTGCTCGTTGATTGGCTGTAAGCTGCTTTATTGTCATAACAGGCGGACAATTGGGGAGCAGAGTTTACGCAATATTTAGACAGGAAATCAGAAATTAAACTACACAGTAACCTTATGCCTACACGTTGTTTTATTTTTTGGTAATTACGAACAAGAATGCAATTTATTCAGACCATACATATCTCTATGCTCCCATCCCTCCAGCCCTCTCCACACCGCCCTCACATAAGTCTTCCTTCTAACAACAATCCATTCTTATTTTTTGCAATCCACAGAGTGTAATTAGTGCTATGCATATACATATGAGTATAGGCCCCTTGACTGGATCATAGGCAACCTAATATGGATCAGATCACTGGGGGAAAAAAAAAAAACTCTTCGAAGCTCCAATAGCTACCATTTGCCCAAAGTTCCTCTGCGTTAGGGAAACCACAGCTACACTGAGCTCATGAAGAAATAGGTTCTCAATTCTAGAAAGAATGGGTTGCGGAGACAATTCATTTGGTAAAACACTTGCCATGCAAGCTGGAGGACCTAAGTTGAACCCACAGAACCTACATAGAAATTCCCCACATGCGGTGGGGTGATCCCCACGTGTGGTGGTGTGAACCTGTAATCCCAGCACTAGAGAAACAGAGAAAGGGTGGATCTCTGGGGCTCAGTGACCCACCAGACTAGCCGAGATGCTGACTCCTGGGCAATGAGAGACCCTGCCTCAAACAAAAAGAAAACTAAATGAACAGCTCCTGAGGAATGGCACCTGGAACTGGCTTCTGTCTCACACGTGTGCGCATACCCACCAGCACTCGTACATGGACTCACACACACACACATAAACATGCGGGCACACACATGGCGGGCAGGGAGAGGAGGAAGTGGGGAGAATCTAGGCTTAACAAGTACAAAGATGAGAAGAACACTGGAGATAGGTTCACAACAAATGCGTTGTGTTTAACCCCACTCAATTATAGACTCAGAATTGATTAACATGCTAAATTGTGTTTTATGTCTATTCTGCCACTATTTAAACTCAGCTGCAACAACAAAACCCTCTTTACCACAGAGGAGGGAAAAATTTAAAAATCTGTGAGAGCCCAAGATGTTCACTTCAGGAATTTGCCAGTGAGAACTGGGTTTGAAGTGAGAATGGACGCAAAACATTCAACAACGTGATGTTTGTAGGGACGATCAAGTCACAGACCACCTCTGCCCTCTGTCCTTTCGTGCAAGAGATACAACTTAGTCCAGGAGATTAATTCTTTAAATGCAAATACCCTTCTGTTTTCGGCTCAGAGCCTGTCCAGGTCTGACGTAGGTCCTCTGCCCATATGCTACAGCTGCATAACTTGATGTTCCTGTGCGCTCCTAACAGTGTGGGCAGGGACTGCCTCTGACTCTTTGGTCTGCTTTTGGTACCCTCTTCCTCCTACTGGGTTGCCTCATCCAGCCTTGATATGAGGGTCTGTGCCTTGTCTTATCGTAATGTTATGTTGTGTTGTGTCGATATCCCTGGGAGGCCAGCTCTTCTCTGAAGGAAAATGAAGGAGTGGCTCTGGGGGCGATCCACAGGAAGAAGAGGAGGAGGAGGAGAAGGAGGAACAGGAGGAGGAGGAGGAGGTGGGAGGGGAACTAGGAAGAGAGGAGGGAGGGAAACTGAGGTCAGGATGTAATATATGAGACAAGAAAAATTAATTACTTTTAAAAATGCAAACATACCGCAACAGCTTCATTTCCCCCAAACAACACGGTGAGCCTTCTTTTGCCAGTCACCCTCTCCAGTCTGTGCTCCATACCTGAGGCCGCTGCGGTTCATAACTCTCAGAGCGCACTGCACTCTCCACTGATGCTCCCTGCAACGGGTACGATGTACATACCCCAGCCATCGCTTAGCACCTGCCCGCGCTGAGCTCCCTGGAGTGGGCACGCTGCCCTCTTTGACCTCTGTGCAGTTTAGCGTCCCACCTAGTGTTCGATGTAGAGCCAGTGCACAAAGAGCAACATTTTTGAAGTTCAGTTGGGTTGATAAGCAACATAAAACTCAGTGATCTAGGACTGGACCGATGATCTACACTCAGAAGGGCAGCGATGAACAGAGGATGTGGAAGCGAAGCCCTACAAACCACCACACCTTGGTAAACACTCAGCTTGCTTCTAAACTGAAAATCTCAGATAGGAAACCCCTGTGTGATTGTCTGCTGTGGCTCCCAACACCCTGCACATACTCTCTCCGGGGAAGGAGTCTGATCTGCAGGCTCCCCATCAGGATGTGACTCAACTGTGTCCTCCGCCTTCTCCTCACATAGGAAAGAAAAAGCTACCGGTTTATCGGGTTATAAATCATGTTAACCAAAGCGTTCCACTTGGTCCTTTTTCTATTAATAAAAAAAAGACCAATTTTAAAGCTTCTTGTCTAAGATCAAAGGCAACAAAGCCATTTGGGAAATCTTACTTTAGATTTTGGAAACGTAGGGCTTAAATTTTTTCAGCATAAAATGGAAAACTTAACTTTTTCCACTTCCTTTTTTTTTTAACTGAATAAAATACCCAAAATTTAAACAGAAGTTGGCATAAACCTAAGAGGAAATTTAATGGAAACAAAACCAAATGATAGACCAATGTCCCCGATACAAGGTCTCACTGATAAACCAATCCCCCCAATACAAGGTCTCACTGATAAACCAATCCCCCCCGATACAAGGTCTCACTGACAAACCAATCTCCCCAATACAAGGTCTCACTGATAAACCAATCCCCCCAATACAAGGTCTCACTGATAAACCAATCCCCCCAATACAAGGTCTCACTCCATATGTAGCCCAGGCTATCCTCAAACCTAAGCTATGATTCTCCGGCTTTAGTCCTTGTGTGTCAGCACTACATGGATCAGCCAGTGTACCTGACTCCAGGTTTGCTGTTGCCCTTTTACATAAAGTGAGTGGATGGATTTGGTAATTGTTGTTGTCAGTAGACTTCATCCTTGAAAAACAACTGATATTTCTCTCCAGAATTCACAAACAGTTCCTCTCTGGGAACTTTCTCTTTCTTCTTCCCGTTGCTTAATGTGTGAGCTTGAAACCGGTGCTGACCCTGCTTCCCAATGTTCCAGTGGGATGGTATGACACCGTGGGATGCAGGTAAAAAGATGTGTCCCCTGCATAAGCCTGAGAGAAAGTGGATAGTCGCTGGCTGAGAAGAGCACAATTTGAGAGACGGTTGTCCAGCCTGCTGTGTTAGCAGTGGAAGCCAACATCTGCACTCCTTGGCGTCAATGCTAACTTCTCTTTACTCAGCAAAAACACAACCAAGCAGAAATGCTACCTTCTTGTTCTCCCCTAGACGGCTTGTTTTTACTAACGAGAAATACTTGCAGTAATATTTGTAAGGCAATGATTTCTGATTTCTTGATTGATGCTAATGATTTCCAGATGTCTCGGTGATTCTTCTTTTTGGCTGCAGCATATTAACATTTTCTTCAGTACATATAGGGTTTTATGTTCCAAGCCCTTCTTTCAAGAAATGATTAACAGGTCAACCTCCAGTATTGACATCAAAGTAAAATACAGCTTGTGACTAATGCAGTACCTATTTATATATTCATTGCAACATAAAACATGAACTAAACTAACATGATGCAAAAATAATCTTTATATACATAAAAGTCCTCCCTCAACAAACAGCACAGTAAAGGCTGGGTGTGGTAAGACACACTTGCAATCTCATTGTTCCAGAGGCAGGCATGGGGATTGTAAACTGGAGGCCATCTTGCTGTATGTATCCCACCTCAAACACAATAATAGCCACCAATAAAGGAAAACAACAATAATGATTAGTTGAATCTCAAAGATGATAATTACTATCCAATCCAATGATTTCATGCCTGCAACCCACAGTAATTCAAGACAGGCTTTGAAAGGAATATGTGTTTGTTCAAATTCATTCCAGAGTGGTTGATTAACCAGATCAAAAAATATATATCAAAGTAAACCAAGTATCTATGGATATAGAAATAAATAAATTGTGTCACATATGCATGCTTATGTGTGCACACGTGCAAAACAGAGAGAGAGAGAGAGAGAGAGAGAGAGAGAGAGAGAGAGTTGGTACCAGGAGAGGAAGAGGAAGAATACTTTGGGACCTTGCAAAAGGACTGCTGTTGTGGTATGTCTTAACATGGGCATGACTTGAACACAGTATGGTAACTGAAATCAGCCAGTCACAAAAAGAACCAATTGTATGTGATTCTACAAGTTTAGAGACTGAAAGTAGAAAGTTTTCTGCCATAGGTTTTCAGAGGGAGCCAAGAATGATGAGTTATGTAATGCGAAGATTTCAATGTTATTTTATGAAGAAACTGAGATTTGGGTGGTGGTAACAGTTGTACAGCAAAGTGAATATAATTTAGCAAGATAGAATGTGCACTTGGTTAAGGTGGTCCCTTTTACATTAGGTGCATTTTTTACACTTTTGAAAATGCCCTCAAATCTATCGCGTTCTCCTATGGAGCTGAACATTTCCGTTTGTAGGTCTACAAGGCATGCTAGGATGGACTCAGGCCTGGTGTGGCTAGAGGCACAACTGGCTTGTCCTGAGCCTCAGGAGGAAGGGATATATCCAAATGTCCCTAGCCAGGCAGGTGAGCACCAGTCCAAACTGCAGAATTGGATATAGGTGGGGAACTTCAGCGGACAGAGACAAGTATCAATACACAAGGCAGACGCAGAAGAAAATATAGACGGAATGCTGGTCTGTGCAATGGTGAGGACAAGAATGGCCCAAATGGGCTCGTTTATTTAAATGTCTGATCCCCAGCTGGTGCAAATGTTTGGGAAGGATTAGGAGGTGTGTCACTAGGGGTAGGCTTGAAACACACACTCTCTCTCTCTCTCTCTCTCTCTCTCTCTCTCTCTCTCTCTCTCTC
>OU015743.1:3617836-3655973 GCA_907169655.1 Acomys percivali | reverse complement strand
AGACCCTTTCTTACCTCCTTCCAGTTTCTGACTCTTGTTTCTACTGCCACCCTGGCCTCATCTGCCCATTCAATTCAGGATCCAGGCCCTAGGCGAGTGTGCTTTCCATGTCATCGCCCCTCAGAGCCGACTTCAGAACATTCTCGAATGTCAGCTGCAATCTTTCCCCATTTTATGTTCTCTTCCTGTCAGGCCTTACCCTGGGCTGACTGCCTTGAAGGCACTGCTTATGCCCTCTCTGACAACACGCCTTGCTCTGTCTGCCCGTTTCCTGATAAGCTCTCTCCTCCTTACACGTCGCCCTGTTCTTCCTGGTCTCAGGATCTTGCCATCGCCATGTGATCTCATCGCTTGCCTCAGGCTGCTTTCTGACCTGGACTTTTCTCTCTTGTTTCCAACTGTGTAAATTCTTTCTTTCACCGCCTTTTGACTTGGCCCCAGATAGATTGGCTTCTTCCAGGTCTCACTGGCTGTACCAACGTCTCCGCACCTTCGTGGAGCCTCCACTGCTGAGACCTTCGAATATTTGTGTGACTAGAGAGAACCTTGAGAGCATCACAGACGTACACTTGAGCGTCACAAGAAGAAGTGAGAGCAGACGGGAGATAAACACCAGTCGCTCTGGAATTTCCTCCCTCACCTCAAAAAATTATCACAAACAACCTGGGGTGCAAGCTCACCCCACTGCAAGCCTTGTTCCCTCGCGTTGTCACTATCTCACTTGGTTTATCATGTGTCTTTAGTATATTTTCTTTCTTCAGTTATTATTTTATCTATAATGTGCACATGATTGCACAGCTTCACCTAATGCAATAGTGGTGCTTGGAACCATGCGTATATTGCATAGTGACTAAATTGGTGTGCAGTCCTTATCAGTGTGGTCTCACTGGGGTCCGCTGCGCTCAGATGGTAACATCCAGGCTTCAAAGCTGTTGGTTGTTGCTGCATGGTAGCGTCTGGATGGTAGCCACCATGTAAGAAGCCGGCTGGTGGGAGTGCAGGCCAATCCAGCCTCAAAGGAAAGCCAGGCATCTGCGTGTCTGCTGTCACATGACTGGTTCTCGTGAGCCTGGGCATTCCACAAGCGCCCCCCGGGAGAGTTTTTTGCTTATAAAAGAATAAAATAGCTCACCAATTCCGTGAGTTAAAAGTAGGTGGGCCAGTGAGGTGGCTCACTGGGTACAGACGTGTGCCACCTGAAAGACTGAGCTCCATCCACAGCACCTACCTGGTGGAAGGAGACTATCAACTCCCACAGGTTGCCCTCTGACCTCCACGTGCAGGCTGTGGAGCTCACGTGTGTGTGTGGATCTGCATACACACAAAACTGGATAATATATATATATATACATACATACATATAAAGGAAAAGAAAATGTGAGCTTTTCATCTCCTACCCATCTTCCCTGGAGTATCTAGAAGGCAGGGGTCATGCTTTGAAACACTGGACAAAGTGAGAGGCGGTACTCTGTGCCCTGACCAATATCTATAAATATCTAATATTTAAAATACCTTTTCTTGAAAAAACAAACAAACAAACAAACAAACAAACCTCCCAGTCCATCACTGCCTTGATTACAAAACTCAAAGAATCCCATTACCGAGGTGTGCTTTTTTTCTCTCTTTATTCTGTCATTTCACACCTCTAAATGTACTCTTATGTTATTAAAAGCTTCTGAAATATCTCATTTCTCCCCAGCCAGTGTTTTACACCTCTGTTAATGACCGGGAAGTGGTAAAGTCATGTAAGTAAAATTTGTCAGTGTTGACACATTATAGAGCTGCAGAGGGTTCTAAGAAGATGGCGAGGAAACACTACGTCACACCATTCTTAATAAATAATAAGAGAACGCCTAGCCATTGTCATGACTATCTCATCTGACCCATCAACAGCCCAAAGCAGACACGTGATAACACAGAACCAGGCAGAGTCCTTGGTGGGAGATGCCAGGCTGGGGCAGATTGGCTCCATTCTATTTTCACGAGAGACAACAGATTCATAGGCTGAACCCTCGGCGAAAGATGCTCCAGAGCAACGCGTATCGCTTGTGGAAGCAAAGACTCACCAGAAACAAGACTCTGTCCTGACTCCTGGAGAGCAGCTGTGTTGGGACGTTCAAACCTGGAGCTCCTCCGAGGTTTATCTTCCGGTCCAACACAATCAGTTCATGCATCCGAGGTGCCTGAGAATCAGCAGTGTGCTCTCAGGGGACCAAACTGGTACTTTCCCCTTGGACTTCTGAAGCTGTGTGAGGGCACAGACTAGCACTGTCACCATGACTAGCCCATGACTTCTCACTTCCTTCCTGGATCCCCTAGCGTTTATCAAGTGACTGTCAAAGCAAATATGAGAACATCATGCCCAGGCAGGAAAAACAAACAAACAAAACAAAACAAACAAACAAACAAAGACAGGGTCTTCAGAGGAGCTGGCCCAGAGTCTCACAGAGCAAGTGGAAGTCAGGAGAGTCCACATTCGGGGTCCAGTGACTAAGCCTCAGTACTGCGCTTGATGCTCATTTTTATCAGCTGTTTCTACACTAAACGTCTTTAACTAAAACTGAAGACTCTAGTCTTGACAGGATACTAACTGAGAGACGTGGGAGGTGGGGAAAAATAGACATCTAACATAGAGAAAAGCATCTTAGGGGGAAAAATAACTTCCCTTTATGAGTGCCTTTCCCACCTACACTTCAAGTAAAGCAGAGTGTTACCAAATATCTCCTCCTGAAGTGTGCCTTTCAGATTCTGGGAAATAGTAATATTATACAGAGTATAAGGAACTAAAAATAAGTGAGGATTGATTCATGGCAGCTGCTTCTCACAGCATCGCCCCGGGGACACTGAGCATGGCTGCAGTCCTTTCAGGGGGCCTTCAAAGTTCAAGCGGCTTCCCAAACACAACTAAGACAGTGTTGTCTTTCCGATTCCTGAGTGCTCGTGAGTGCATAGTGGTGCTCCCAGAGTGTGTGTGGCACACAGTGGTGGCATTGTTTTCACAGCGAATGTTCTAAATTTTTAAAAATTCTCACCTTCACTCTCCAGTATGATAAGTGTTGATATAATCCACCAAATCAGAAACCCTTTAGGGCTCCCAGTAATTTTTAAAAGTAGGGCTCTGTGGCTCTTTACCACAACCAGGATGATGATAAATGACAGTGTTTGGTTTCTAGACTCTGGTGTCTGGAAGTCGAGGCCATGGAAGGGAGGCCCTGGAGATCCGGTGTTCTGTGAGGTTGTGTGCTGGTGTTGCAAATGGAAAACGAGTCCCAGTAGGCTTCCTGGATAAGCCATGAGGGGAAGGCTGTGCTCCCACGACCTGCCCACTATCAGCTCCTTGAAGGTTAGAATCTCAGCGTATGCTTGGAGAAATGCATAAGAGATCTGACCATAGCAGAATCTAGAGGATCGTGGAAGCAAATTGTTTGAGAGCTACTGCCACTGTCATAAGACACAGTTACTCAAGTAGAATTAACACCCCATGAACTCTCCAGAAAGAAGGACTCTGTGGCCAGGATGGGGTCACGTGGAGGCGATATGGGAAACAGCACAACTCCCAGGATCCCCACAGGCTGTTCAGTGCACATCAGGCCGCAACACACAGCCAGCAAATTCTTCTCACGCAGAGAGGTAAAGCTGAGGGATGGAAGCAAAGAGGTAACTCTGTGCTGTTCTTTATCTAAACACCCTCAGAGAGATGACATGTAGCAGCCAGGAGTGGCTCATCATAGAAATGCAAAGGAAAACCATGTCTGCTCTGCTCAGCTTCCTGCCTGGTCTGTTTGGAAGTGCACATACACCTGAAAGGTTCCCACTCATGCCTGCGGATTCCCGCCGTGCCTACCTATGCTCTGTAAAGGGTGGGAGATATGTGAGCATGGTGGTGATGGTGTGGAGCGCCAGCTCTTGCTCAGTCTTGTTGAGAGTGTCCCTCTGTAGCAAGTGCTTGGTCTCAGCTGTGTTGCCACATTGTGTGTCTCGCAAAGGGATGCGTAGCATGACTGGTACCCCAAGGATAAATGCAATCCCACATCTGTGCCTGTTTGTACCCAGAACTGTAGTTTTATCCGATAAAATATGAAGTTGCACAGATGCCCACTGCTTGGAGCTTTGTGACCTCAAGAGATGAAGGAAATGTCCATCACAAGTTCATCTACCACAAAGGGTCAAGTTCGGCAAACGCTGGCTGTGAGTGCTGATCCGTGTCCTTAGTCCCAGCAGCTTCCTTCCAAGCATCACACTTCTGAGCAATAACTGGTAAGCTCAACACTGTTTCTAAACAGGCCTCCCAGACAGTACTGGAAAGCACTTAGTATAAAATGGCATTTCTAGCATCCCAGACTCCCAAACGCTTCTGGTTAGCTATATGATCTTTTCAGTCACCGTTTTTGTTGTTGTTCTTGTTTGTTCATTTATTTGTTCTTAAGATTTATTTGTTTATTATGGACAGTGCTCTGTCTGCATGAACGTCTGCACGCCAATAGAGGGCATTAGATCACATTATAGATGGTTGTGAGCCACAATGTGGTTGCTGGGAATTGAACTCAGGGAGCTCTGGAAAAGCAGTCAATGTTCTTAACCCCTGAGCCACCTCTCCAGCCCCTTATCAGTCACTGCTGCACAAAGATGCCTGAAGCAAAGGGACGCTCCCTGTTGGTTACCTTGATTTCAGCTCAGAAGACTCAAACCACGGAGTCGTAACATTACAAATTAACTTGGCAGGCTTAGCTGGAGGCTAAATATGGTTAAGCAGGAAATGTTTGTGTTATGTATGTTATACCACTAACGAAAATGTGTGTGCTATTTCACATACAAAAATGTACATTACACCACAATTAAGAAGCTAACACAGTCGAGAAGCAAAGCGATCCAGGCCCCACTCTGAGCTGCCTAAATCATTACAATGGCCGGGTTAGGCAGGCGGAATGTGCAAAAAGCAAAGTACTTCTGAGAGGCCTCATCTCAGCAGGCAGGAACCCATACTTGAACAGTAAAATGAATCTTGTTCTCTGTACTTTGAACACAAAGATTATTTTAATCAGTATATATGCAGCTTGTGAAAAATGATGGAACGGCCAAGTGATATGCTTGCATACCTTGATCTGCCCTGTACTGCGTTGGACTGACTAGTAGGCTCCCTGCAAAGCTGACACTGTTAGGTGTCGCCACACCGTACGGTTCCAGTGAAATCAGGGCTTACCACTACACACCAGCTCTAAGAATCAGCGTCTCAGCACTCAAGCCCTTAGGAACCCTGATCTGAAACTCGAGGCGTCCAGGCAGAGGGTTATGAGGTTTGTTTCTCTGTTGTGAGTTCTTGTGTGTGCAGTGCGGCGGGGTGGGGGGGTGCGGGATGGGGGATGTGGGGGTGGTGGGGGGGCGGGGGTTGAGTTTATAATCTTCTGCGTTCTACGCAAGCACTACACCAGGCTTCATTTTTAAACCACCCAGACTGGCCTTACACTAAATCTATAATCCAGACAGATCTTGAATTGAAAACCTTGTTCTGGCTCCCCAGTAACTCTGATTACAGTCACCCCACCACAGGCCCGCTGCTATGAACTATTTAAGAAGTGGAAATCATACTTCTTAAGCAGTCAAGATTTCCATAGCACTTACTAAGTTAAGATAACCAAGTTACCAAGCAATATAGATAGAGTGAAATTCTATTTTTACATTAAAAATAGACGAGCGCAAGATTGTTAAATTTAAGACAAAAAAATTAATAGTGGGGCCACTTGGAGCTAGAAAGTAGGGAGTTTTGAAAAGACAGACAGGCTTTTTTTTTAATGGAATGGAATTTAGCAAATAAAATGGCCTTTCACATAAAGCAGTTCTATACATCTAAATTTAGCCTACCAAGCATAATCCAGCCAACAACTCAGGCCATTAATTATGTTTCAGTCCTTTTACTAAAATAGGTGTGTGCTTGATTCACTAAATTAAGGTATAATTTTACATACAAAAGCCTTTTCAAACCCCCAACAATGCAGGCAAGTAACTTATGCCCCAAGAGAATTAGAAACTTGGCATTATAAAGTAGAGGTTATTTTTCTTAAACGTTCAACATGAAGGCTACCTGGATAAAAATGTACCTTTAATTTAAAAAAAAAAAAAAATATGGAGAGAAATGTCTGGAAGATAGCATAGGGGCACTACAGGAGTCCTCAATCTTTAGTCCAAATTGTGACTTCTAGTATGTCGACATGCTTTTTCTAAAATTTATGAACTGCAAAATGGTAAACATGTTGTGTTTGTTGCTGATGAGCTCATTATAGACTATCACTAACGGGATGTTCAGCACTTAAATGGAGACGCTGAAAGGCTGGAGAGATGGCTCAGCAGGTGAGCACACCGACCAGCACTTCTTGAGGAAGACCTGGATTTGGTGTGCAGCATCCACAGGTTCATAACCACCTAGAACCCTGTTTCAGGAATTCTGACCACCCTCTCTGTTCCCTGTGGGCACCAGGAACAAATGGGGTGCGCATGTATACATGCAGACAAATACCCATACACTCAGGAAAAAAAATGCATTCTTAAAAAGATGTGTTGTATAACTATGGCACCAACCAAGAACAATACCCTCAGTAAACACCGAACCCCTACCCAGATCTAGCCAATGGACAGGAAATTCTCCACAGATGAGTGAAGAGCAGGGACCAACTTTCACACAAACTCTGGTGCCCCATATTTGACCATGTCCCCTGGATGGGGAGACCTGGTGGCACTCAGAGGAAGGATAGCAGGCTACCAAGAAGAGACTTGATACCCTATGAGCATATACAGGGGGAGGAGGTCCCCCTCTGTCACAGTCATAGGGGAGGGGAATAAGGGGAAAGTGGGAGGGAGGGAAGAATGGGAGGATACAAGGGGTGGGATAACAATTGAGATGTAATATGAATGAGTTAATAAATAAATAAATTTTTTAAAAAAGATGTGTTGTGTTACAGCTAAACAGAGACTGAGACTGGAGTAGAACACAAGCATGTTTGTCCCTGTCCTCTCAAACCAAGCAATGGAGGTGTTCATTGTAGCAAACTTAGAGGTCATCAGGGTGGCTCTCAGGGTGCACATGCTGCGACCCTGAGTTTGATGACCCCAGTCAAGTGGGAGGAAAGAATCCGGCCTATAAAGCTGTCTTCTGACCACCACACATAAGTCATGAACAAACAAATAAAACAGTTAAATCCAAGAAGTAAAAATGTTACAAAGAGACCAAAACTATAGGAAACTAAACTGTCTCTAGTTTTTCTTGACCTCAATCAACTTACCATCAGCTGCTCCACTGACTTTATCTGTAGCAACAGTCCTCATAGATACATAGGACAATGGGAGAAATTACTTGAGGAGGAAAAAAAATGATAAAATGTGGCTTCTCTTGGGTAATTAGTGGAGTGTCCCAGGCCTTGCTTCCATTTCTGTTCATAAGACAAGAAACAAGTTTGGAATGCTGTGGAACCATTCTTTCAGGTCTTGACTGTCTGGAGGGCAGAGGAATTGTAAAAAAAAAAAAAAAAAAAAAGTCTGCAAAAGCCAACGTGAGCTGATGTCTTATAATTTTTCAGATTTCTTTATTTTCTTTTATGTGCGTGTGTGTGTGACCCTGTGTGAGTGCACGGTGTACCGTGTGTACAGGCAGGAGCCCGTGGAAGGCAAAAGGGGCGCTGAGCCCAGGAACTGAAGCTGCAGACAGTTGTGGGCTGCTCAGTGTGAGTGCCAAGAATGACACTCTGGTCCTCTGCAAGAGCAGCAAGCGCTCTTAACCACTGAGGGTCTCTCCAGCCCCTGCCTCGTCCTTCTTGGTAAAAGGAAAGTAGTAATTATTTATGTTAACTAGGAGAGTTTTGTATCCTCAAGGTCACATAATTGAAGTCTAGGAAGAGCACATTTATCTCTCTATATTTTTATTTATTCATAGGTTGCAACTGGCAGATGGGGAGCAAGGAAAATGGACAGTAATTGGGGACAAATAAGAGGGGAGCCAACTAATATCTGTGTGCCAAAATGCCATCACAGAGCCCATTGTTCGCACGCTAACTAAAGAAAATAATGGATAAAGAATCATCCAAAAATAAGAAGAAAATCTGTGAACAGAGTCACATAAATGTATTCTTTCACTCAAAAATATTTATCCAGAGAATGTCGGCAGAAGCAGTAGTTGGCACTGTTTACTAACTGGCCTGGAATTTTTTTGATTACTTGACAGACTGACTGAGCAAAGCCTCACAGTTTGTCACTGTAAAAAGGAATCTGTCATTGTCCCCATGGGACGAATGACAAAGAAAGCCCTAGTAGCATAGGGTCCTTTCTGCTGAGAAGGAAGTTGACACTGACATTAGGTTTGCTTGAAAATGAAACAAGAAACTCACCATTTTGTATGCCGGTTTAAAGAGCAAAGCAGTAAGCCAGGTGCAGAGGGTGGGGCAGTGGGAGGGGTGGGAGGTGGAGGCGGGTGTCAGGGGTGTGGATGTGGGGGGATGGGGAGCACTCCTGTAATCCCAGCACTCAGGAAGGACGAGGCAGGTGGATCTCTGTGAGTTCGAAGACAGCCCGGTCTACAAATTTACTCCAGGACAGCCAGGGCTACACAGAGAAATCCCTGTCTCTGAATGAAAAGACAAGGCAGTAAGACTGCTCTGCTTTAATTTAGGACAGGTCCTAAGTTAACCAGCTGGGAGAAGGCCCGGGGTTGGACAATCCTTGATATCTTGGACCTCAGTCTGAGTCCTCTCTGGAGGCCATGCTTAGGGAAAGAAGCTGAGCTGCTGGGTGTGGCGGGTGGCTCAATTGTGAATTCTTTTTCTTTCTTTCTTCCTTCCTTCTTTTCTTTTTTCTTTCTTTCTTTTTTTTTTTGTTTCTGTTTTTTTTTTGTTTGTTTGTTTTGTGGTTTGTTTGTTTGTTTGTTTGTTTGTTTGTTTTTCAAGATAGAGTTTCTCTATGTATCCTTGACTGTCCTAGACTCGGTTTGTAGGCCAGATGATCCGCCTGCCTCTGCCTCCCAAGTGCTGGGATTAAAGGTGTTCGCCACCACTGCCCGGCTTTCAGTTGTGAATTCTTAAGGTTTATCTCAACCCAGTGTACAGTCATTGGAAAGTCTTGAGCCAGAAAGGATCAGCCCAGGCCTGGAATGTGGAGAATCAGCCCGGAGCTTTCAGAGTCTGAGGAGAGTTGGGAGGCTGCTGGTATCCTCGCCCAGCCCAAAGAAGAAAGGGGTTTGGAAGTTCCCCTGAAGGAAGAGGGGGTTGGGCAGGTGTGACCTAGGGTTAGAGCAGAGCGAAGTTCGGGAGCCCCAGGGAATGCTGAACTCCAAGGAATCTTTGTCATGTGTACATAAACAGTGGGACTGAAAGCTGAATCCTGGAAAGAAATGCCTTTTCCTAGAGACGTTGAAGTCTGGACTGTCCTTGGCGGGTAAGTCTTGTTCTTTTTTATGGATCAAGGGCATGGGGCATGTTCACGTCCTAAAAGGCTCCTTGAAATGTGGGGACTGGGCGGTTCTCCAGGCAAGCATGTCCCTTTCAAACATTACTCACAGCTTCTCTAATTTAAAAGAATTCCCAGGTGCTTCCAGAACACCAATGTGACTGCTATATACAAAGCCCTATAGGGTCCATTCTGACAATGTCCCAGTCCAGCAGATGGACGTTCACCCAATTCTGTGGGCATCCTGTCAGCTAAACAGCCTCATCACCTCAAACAGGACCAGCTCACAAAAGGGAGGCTGGGCCAAGACAAAGACAGGCAGGGCATCACTGCCATGTGGGCATGGTTATGCGATCCTGTCGCTGTTTACACTGCCCACTCGTTAGCCTTGAGCCACCCCGACACCAACTTCGGAGAGCATTAAAAAGACACACCAGTTGGCTATAACCTCTACGTGTCCATTTCAGATCTACTGAACGTATACTTAGGCAAAAATCATTTTGAGATGATGAACTTTTCTTCTTCCTTCTTTCTTCCCTAAATATAAGGAAATTATTTTTCTGGTGCCGCGATTAAACTCAGGGACACCTTCCAGGAAGGAATTCCTGAAAATACTCAGCAACTGAAGACAGGCTAAGCAAAAATCTGCTCTTAAGATAATTTCTAATTTCAGGTGGGACATGGAAAACAGGTGCATGACTCCAACACCCCCCAGTAGTGCCCGGGCCAGTGAGGCAGCAATCCATCTAGTGATTTACAACCGCCGGACACCATCAGCAACTCTTCTCCTGGAAGGGCAACCTTCCTGAGTTTTATGTTGTTTGGGTCATCAGTGGTCTTGTACTTTAACCCCTGAGACTCACAGTTAAACTTCACCCTTTGTCCTATAAAAAATAGGAGAAGCATGTGTGGAGCACACATTAACCAGGACCTGAGCTTCTGAGCCTGGCTTCCAGCACACAGAAGGAGAATTAGAACTCTCTTCCCATAAAACGAAAAACAACCGAACGTAATGAATGAGAACAAATGCCAGAACTAAGCAGACACAATCCCCAGGTCCTCACACACACACTGTCTGTCTGTAACTTTAAGAGGGAGGAAGTCACACCGGCAGTCCAGTCGCCAGAACGGATTAAGCCAATACCAGTGTCAACAGCTGCCAACTTCCAACCAGCCTTATCTTGTATCTTGATAACTTCTTTCTTGGCAAAGGTTTCACTTCCAAGATAATTGACTTCAAGTTACTGCTGAGTTTGCATGCATGCCGCAGATCAGAAAATAGCCTGGGCGCCCTCTCTTCCTCACCACCCCCCATCTCTCTCTCTCCTCATTCAGGCAGAGTTCTGCTCATGGGCTGCAGCGAACCGAGCAGAGATCAGGGCAGGGTGTCAAGTGTAAATCTCTGTAGTGACTTCATGCTCTGCAGTTATGGAAAGGCTTATTGATCAGCAGCTGCTGTGTGAGATTTTTCTGCAAAGGGTCGGGGCTTATTCTAGAACTTTCTGGGATCAGAAACTAAGCTTGATTTTAAATTTTAATTCAGATTAAAAAAAAAAAAGTCCTCTCTATAGCTATTTTAGACCTTGACAAATTTAGTAGGTTCTAGAGGCCAGTGGAATCACTGAGGATATAGTAATTTTAAGTATGAAGGGAGGGGGGAGGGGAAAGATTGAGAGAAAGGAAGTGGGGAGAGGAACAGAAAATGGGAGAATATCTTCCCAAATCCATTCAAATTATCCAGTATAGCTAGGTTTGTGAAGTCAGAGGTGAACCGCCCGGTCTTCAAACTCTTTCCAGCAAACAATTACCCTTACTCTTGCTTATTCCCTGAGGTACATAATGCCATCCTCAATTTATACAAGAAAATCGGAGTGAGAGGCCAAGCCAAAACCACACAGCTAGCAAAAGAACTTAGGAAGCATTTCCTGAGTCATACCTTGTTTGTGTTTTGCTTAGCGTTTGGAAGCATTCAGCCTTGGAAGAACAGCATCAAGGAGATGAGATTTATGTGGTGCAGTCAGGTCTCCTGGTTATGCATGGGTAGACACAAGATACCAGCGATGAGCCAGCCACCGAGTGAGCAGTGATAGCTCCTTTGAAAAAGGATGCAAAGGTCTTCCTTTCAACAGATGCATAGACCAGATAGCTGTTTTCCCAGAGACCAAAATTCATTCTGAAGTTTACATGCTAACAGAAGAGAAATAGCCCTTTCTCAGCCTTCCCATCGTCCTGTTAGGGTTAGCTAAAAAAAAAAAAAAAAAAATCTTTGAAAGTCAGAAAAGCCAACATTCCGTCTGAGACATAGCTCTCTTTCAAATCATTAAGTTTTGTTGAAATACATACCTGTGTATTTGTGGGGACTTACAGGAAATTGAAATAATGAATTTTGCAACTCCAGATGAAACTGCTGTTATCTTTCGTGTGGCCGCTGGGCACAGGCCACAAGGAGCTTCCACAGTGACGCTTGCTAATCACTCCTTGAATGTGCACGCAGAACCTTCTAAAGGATGCAGAATGAAGTGTATTAAAAGCCCGATGCTGAGTCAATGCTGCACATTTCCCCCAATGTCCATGAGTTTCTGTTTCATTTGTGAAATGTTTTCCAGGGGCCTTTTACAGGACCAGGTTGTACATGGAGTTTTAATAATACAAAGAGAACTTTATTTCCCCTGTGGGCTGAGTGGTCACCTTACCAAAGAAAGTACTAGAATTAAAATCTCTTGAGCCTCTTTATTGTATTTTCTGTGATTGTAAGGAACTGCTGTTTTCAGATCTTTAAAAAAAACAAAAAAAAAAACAAAAAAAACAAAACAAAAAACAAACAAACAAACAAAACAAAACCAAAAACCTAAAATCTTTCATCGGAATACCTGATTCTGAAGGTTATGTTGGAAAATATTTTCAGAAATATTATCAGGTCTGTGTCTAGTGGCATATAATTTAGTCTTTGATTTGATAAGTGATTGTTTAATACCAACAGCTCTTTGTTGCCAGAGTTTCTACTTTAGTTCATATTTATCACGTAGATTGTCTCTTATTTCCTGTCTTTACACCTGGGGCAGACTTTAATGTGTATGGGATTCACTGTTTGGATTGAATTTCTCAAGTACACTGGAAACCACTTAGCTTGTAGCTATATCTATACTTACTCTTTGCTGTGTTATACTTCTGTCATTTCAGCCACTCTTTAGCTATTTTCCCCTGGGTATCTATTATTTGCCAGGCTCTGCTACAAGATTTGGAGGTTCAGTAAGAAACAAAATGGGATAAAAAAAAAAATCACTCTTTTTGTGGAAGTCATCATGGAAAAGTAGAAGGTCCAAGTGCAACTAGAAAAGACAGTGTGCTGTGCTGGACCGTGACGTGCTACTGAAAAGAGCTGTGTCTATGAGAGCTTGGGAGGATGGGTGCAGTTTTCAATACGGTGCCTAGATAAGACGTCCCAGGGGAAGACACACCTGAACAAAGATCTGAGGTGATGAGAAGGTAAGTCACAAGATTTCAGGGAAAGTGAATCCTGGGTAGATCACAGAGCACTGAACTACTGTGCCCTGAGGGCACACAAGGCAGAAGTGACAGAGGTGGGAAAGCAGAGGCTGTCACTAGGATCAACTTATTTAACTGGGAAAAAATGGATGTGCAAAGAAGTGAAATAATACCTGGTTTATCTGGTGAGTGTGTGTGTGTGTGTGTGTGTGTGTGTGTGTGTGTACAGGTACGCAGGTGCCTTGTCTGTGTACATGTGTGCATGTGGAGGTCAAAGGATTGCTTCCGGTGTTGGTCCTCAGGTACCACCTACTTAAAAAAAAACAAAAAACAAAAAAAACAAGGTCTCTTTTTCACTGGCCTTGAGCACACCATGAAGACTAGGATGGCTAAGCCAGGGAACCCCAGGAATCCACCTGTCTGTGCAACCCCAGTTCTGGGATTATAAGTGTGTGCCACCACTTCCATCTCATTCACACAAGGTCTAGGACTTTGTGCTTTCAAGGCAAGCCCTTCGCCAACTGAGCTCTCGCCCACACCTCTCCCCTTCAAGTATCATTTAGGCTGATGCCTGGCAGCAGTCTCTGGGAGCCTGAGAAATGACCAGCACAGGGGAACAACTGGGAATTAGCACCAAGTTGAGAAGAAGATGGTGCTGAGCCAGGTGTGGTGGGAAGTGGTAGGAAAAGAGTCGGATGGTGGACGCACTTGAAAGAGGAGCCAACAGAATTTCCTGTAGATGAGGTATGGATGTGTCCAATGCTAACTTCAGGATTCTGAGCTTCAAGTACAGGAAAACCATTTCCTGGAGGGATGGCCAGTATGTGGACCGAGAGGTGGAGAGAAGCTGGTGGGAAAGAGGCCCAGGAAGAAAAAGCAATAGGGCCACAGAGGAAAGAGTGGAACAGGGTTTGTAGTGGTCAGGTTTCCAAAGAGACACATGTAGCAATAAGCCAATATGCTGAGGGGGACAGGAGCCAGGAACTGCTCTGCAGAGAAAACATTCACAGAGAAAGGAGTGAGCTAGAAAGAAGTGTGATGTCCTGGCTTAGACCTGGAACGATTGGTCCAAGCTCATGGTATCAATATAAATATTAGTTTGTAAGTGCGTATTAAGGAGACCGCTAAACAGACACATACGTACATACACGTAAGAACAGACACGTGTGTGTTATCATGTGTGAATATGTGTCGTTTATTCCCTGTTAGATCCTCTGAGAAGACCTGGAGTTTACAACGAATACACCGGTTGGAGGGCATAGTCAGGGCCAAACGTCGTTGCTTAATGGCCTTCTCAAGCAAGAAGGAAGAGAGAGAGAGAGAACTCAGGTGAAGATGAAAGGAACCAGAAAATGAGAAGAAGTGGGTTAGAGCAGATTGCTGAATTGGTTTGAGGCCAAGCACAGCAATTCCAGGCAGAGAGAGAAGCCAGATTAAACAAGTCAGCTGGGAGAGGAGTTTGAGCCAGAACAGCTGAGTTGAACCAGCCAGCCCAGAGCTCAGAAAGAACAAATATGGGTTTCAGAGGCTGAAAACATTCTAGGCCTAGGATAGATTGTACAGAGGCTAGAAGCTTCCAGGATTAGGCCTAGTTTAGCAGATGGAGACAGTAAGCCTCCCAGACAACAACTGAGCCAGGAGAACAAAAGTTTCTTTTACACAAGGTGGGATACCTTGCAGTACCTGTTGTTAAGTGGTTCTGAGAGATCGCTGTCTCGGCTTAAAGGGACACCCAACATCAAAATCTGGGTTAATGTGGGCATCAAAACATAAATGAAGCTAATAGAATGCAACTCATTGAATGGGATAGAAATTAATAAGTCTATGTTAGAATAAATTAATAACATGCAGGTGAGTCATTTGTAAAGGACTGAAAAATATTAAACATGGCAAGAGACGCATTGCGCCTTGGTAAGAGCCACGGTGACGGCCACAGACATGAGTGCCGCTAGAACTCGGGAACAAACAGCGGTTGTGTGCTCAGCACATATGCGACACAGTGCCCAGTTACAACGGAAGAAATGATGTTGTATAACAGGCTAGCCTAGTAGTCGTCAATCTAGGTGACCTTGCTACCACAACCACCAACATTTGGAGAGTAAAACTCTGTGTGCTTTGAAGGGTGACATGGAAGCACAGGGTCATCGCCTTGGCGTGTTATTCGGGAAAGGACTGAGTGAAAAGTAAAGAGGCCAAATACATCTGAGTTGGAAAAACAGCCTTTGGGTATCAAGATGAGGAAAGACGAAGAAGGACGCCACAGGATCCACGCGTTAAGAGGAACGAAGCACGCCAACCAAATATGATGTGGGATTCTCTATTTGATTCTAAACCAGAAAAGGAGGGACCCAGCGTTGTGAGAGGAAGTTGGCAAAGTCTGAACGGACATTCCAGATGGTTGGTCCAGAGCATTATCCCAGGGTCAAGTGGTGCTTATGTAAAAGTGTTTCCTGTTTGCGGGGAGTGTGTACATTGGAGAATTTGAGGGTGCTAGACCCCTACATTTGCACTTGTTCTTTCATGGGTTAGGAAAAGAATAGTGACCCTGAGCACCTACATATCTAAAAGACCCCCCATTTAAGGACGTATCAACTGTAAGTAATAACAGTTGATAAAAAACCAGGAGAGAAAGGTGTAGGATCCCCACTTTCTATATTTGAAATTATTTTACAAATAAACTATCAGCATGGGACTTTGTCCATTTTTAGTGTAATTCCAACTTTTTACAGAAAAGGAAAACATTACAGGACAAGCTAGGACTTCCTTAAATGTCATGAATAAACAGTGCCATACAAAAAGATTGAAAAGGGATCTTTTGGTGTGTTTTCTCATTTTAATTTAAGCAGGGTGTCTCTACATATCCTGGACTGGCTTCAAACTCAAGTTCCTCCTGTGTTAACCCCACAACTGGTTTAGGTGAGGTTTAAACGGAAGGAAGACCAGTGTGTGTGTCGGGAGTGTGACACAGCCCGGTGAGAAATGGGCCCAGTGTACACAGGCACAGCTTCTACAGCAACAGTGCTAACGATGGAATTTTTCTGAGAGGCTGGGACTGAGTACTGTGTTCATACTTAAGGTCAGAGTCAATGTGGTGGGTGAAAGATGGTGAAAGACTATGAAAGTCATGTGAAGAGAGGCTAAAGAATTGGAGCAAATGTAGCCTTAACAAGACTAGTCACCCTAGGAGGCTGTCATTTGTATTAAACCATGTGGCAGGCTTTCTCATCGAGTGGCATTTACCCACTTGGATGGCCGCCACTGATAGAAACAGAGCCATCCAGTACAAACGCTAATCAACACACACATCACCTTCAACTAGAGGGCCATTCAAGGTGGAGAAATTCTAAGCTGTGAAGAGTATATTCTCAGGGTGGACAGTAGATGAAAAAAAACGAACTCTGTTGGCAACAAACAGCACAAGTTGGCAACCTCTGAGCCCTTTAAACACTTCATGTAAAGTTACTATGTGTCGGATCGTCACTACATCTACAGACAGCGTCTCAGATGATTTACATTAATATCTCCATCCTGCAGGCACCTGCATCTTCTTCTTATAGATAAGAAAAATGGAGCTGAATGTGCCCTGTATGCACACCTACAGGTGGCGTACAGGAGTGTAGTAGCCCATAGCTAATATCATGACTACTGGCTCCTGAAGTTCCGTTTCTAATCTCAGCTCCGACAACTGATGCCTCTAAGGACCCAGCAGCTCCTGGTTTTTTTTCTCTGTCACCAGCTGGAACCACTCAGCATTCCAGCATCTGCTCATTTCTCCAACTATCAACAGGCACTTTGATTTTCTCTTTTGATTCATTTCTTTTCCACATCGGACTTTTTTTTTTAACTCTTCTGTGGTTACAAGGGAGAAAAAGGAAAGAAAGGAAGAAAGGAAGAAAGAAAAAAGAAAGAAAGAAAGAAAAAAGTTTCCAAGAAATTGCATTGACTTCCAAGATGGTTCCAAAGACCCTGGCAGAAAAGCCCCTGTCCAGTCCCAGCCCCACCCCCAGGGTGTCAGTGTTCCAGACGCAAGATGTACAACCATCTAAAGCCCGCTTCTTCTGCTGCTGTATCAGGTAGTCCCCTGGCGATGACGTAATCCTGGACTCCAGCTTGTACAAGCCACACCTTAATTCTGTTACATTGTTTCAGCCCATTCAGGTCAAAGTGCAAGTCTCTAAGGGAATGCTGGGCCCAGGTTGCTGATAATGTCTTGATCTGAACGCTTTCTGCTTGTCTGTGTTACCTGCGATGTTTGGAGCCTGAAGAAAATTGAGGAAAGCTGTTCTGCCCCTTCCGAGAGTGGTGACAATAAAAAACTCTCTGTGGGGAGCAAGAGGGTGAGAGGGTGTTCTCGGACCCCAAGGTGGATTCATGGAGTCTCAGGAGACAAAGTCTTTACTGTAAATTCAGGGAATCATTGGTACAAAATAGCACAAATTACTGACCCAGTATTTGACAGGAGTCAGCTTGACTGGTGCCGATCGCCACTAGTGATTGCACCACACCCCTTGGAAGGACCTAACTTCTGACTCTCTTCATCGCCTTTCCCCTCCACAGAGAATTTCACAAGGCACGTGCACACATTTTGGTTACATTGAACAGGGTCACACCTGCACTCTCAGGCCTAGACATTTCCCAATGGACCATTAAATGTGCTATTTGGGCAGTTAATTTCAAAATGTTTCTAAACTAATAGGCACTTGGCAGTGTCTCACATTCACATAGAGACACCCAAGAGTCAGGCATTTCTGGTTGATTGGATGGCTCTTCAGATTTGCGCTTTTCATGCTTTTTTTTTTTTTTTTTAAATATAGCTTTTATCCCTGGGAAGGCTTTTACCAAATCAGCTTTCCAAACTGCTCGGCTCCAGGACCAGCTAAGAGGCAAAGCACATGGGGGACGCACCTGAATTGCCTAGACAGATTGTGCAGGTGCACTGAGACTTCCGTGTCCGGGTAGACGTGGGGCCAAAAGAGCACATAGTATGCCCACAGTTTACCCTCAAAGGCCTAAGGAGTCATATAAGGTACAGGCTGTGTAAGTGCATGTGCGCGGGTCATGAGTTTGCATAGCAGTGGCTTCCTAAACCAAAGGCAGGATCTCAAAAGCAAGAAGCTGGCATGGTGCGCCTTCAGTGCACTTGGAGGAGGGGGCGGGTTGTGCTGGGACCCCTAGGATCTGGAGGAGGAAGAGCAGCAGCACTACACTGCTTGGAGATGAAACTTACCCAAGGCATCCCCAAGCCAGTTTTTGGCTATATTCCTTGACTCTTTGCTGCAAAGGTGTTAATTCTTTCCAGAGATTGAAACAATGTAGTGCTACCAACACTTTACTCCTGCAGTTGACTACAGTAAGAGGCATTACTAACAACCCATTTCCTTCCTTCAATCTTTACCTACGCAGAGTTGTATTGCGCTGTGTGTCTCGGTCTGTTTTGGAAAGATTCCCCCTTACTTGAAAATTGCTAGCTAGCACGCCCAGGGAGGCCTGGCAAAAGACTTTGCAAGCACACCCAGCTCCCTAGTGCCGAGGCCGGTATAGGGCGGGGCCGAGCATGGGGTCCGCCCAGGCGAAGGGCTCAGCCAACTAGCGCGCCCCGAGGGCGGGCCGGCTGGGGCTGAGCGGCAACGGCTGTCAGAGGCGCCCGGACGCGCGCTGCAGGTGGCAAGTTGGAGGTGCAGCCACCTCAGCCGGAGAAGCCCGGGTCTGGCAGCCCCTCGCAGCCTCCGGGAGCTCTTTCCCGCCGCTGAGTTCGAGCTCAAACCCGGGAAAAGCCAAAGGGAACAGCGGCTGTGCAGGGACTAAGGAGTAGTGCTTCATCTCTGTGCCCTTGCGCTACTTTGTTTTCTCCGAGGAAGGCTGTGCCTGGGGGCTGGGAACGGGTTTGGAACGGAGACTGAGAGCAAGCCTTCTGCTGTCCAGGTGAGCCCCATTTCCACCCTAAGCACCACCCCCTCCCCGCAGCAGGGGCCAATGCGGAGTACGGGTTCTCCCCGAGGGCAGTGGTCGGGAAGAGGCGCCTGCCCTTGGCTGAGGTCGATCTCTGAGAAGCCGGGAAGAGGCGAGGCTGGCCCGGCTGAAAGCTACCTGCTAGCGCCCTCCTGGAACGCGTAGGTTCTATAGAGCAAACCCTGACTGGAGAGACCCGCAGAAAGGTGTTGGGGAGGGTGGTGGAGAAGAGTAGCCTGAGGGCTTGCGCTCTAGCTTGGGCTAGCCGGACTCAGGCCCCAGTTCGCAGCTTTGGAGCCGCAGCGAGAATGGGGCGCGGCTCCCCAGCAATCGCCTTCCACCGACCTGGTGCGCTGGACCCAGAGAGCTTGTGAATCTCGGTCCCTAGGAGCTGGAGGCTCAGGAGGACGTCATCGTTCTCTGCTCTAGCAACTCCTCCTCCGCCCTCTCGCCTCCGCCCCTCGGCACTGGCTGCCTAGCTAGCCAATTCGGAGATTCCATGCCAGTGCCAACGCGCGCAGCGGTGGCTGATGTCTTGGAGGAGTTGGAGCGCCTAGGGGTCCGACTCCCTGGGCCCCTCAGCCTGGTTGGGAGCCTGAGGCTGGCTAGTTCTTAGAGAGGACTCGCTCTTTAGTGCTTTCCGTGCCCCCTCCTTCCTGATGCCCAAATCCTTTGCCCAAAGACGGAATCTTGGAACCCAGATCTTGCCAATCTTGGGTGGAATTGGAAAGCCTCCTAAGGAGGTGCCAGCCTTGGAGCTGAGGGTAGAATCTCAGCACTTCCGCGGGTGGTCAATGGTTTGACCTCCGAGTTCTGGGCTCTCTACATGGAAGGCGGCTCTAAAGGCAGAATGTGAGGGTTTGCT
This sequence comes from Acomys percivali, assembly GCA_907169655.1. Lineage (NCBI taxonomy): Eukaryota > Metazoa > Chordata > Mammalia > Rodentia > Muridae > Acomys > Acomys percivali. The sequence continues at coordinate 3,636,247 of OU015743.1, read as the reverse complement.
TGCTTTCGTGTGTGTGTGTGTGTGTGTGTGTGTGTGTGTGTGTGTGTGTGTGTGTGTTCGCCCGCACCCATTTGTGTCTTGGATTTTCTAGGAGGCAGAGAGGCTGGAGTCCTCTGACTGTCCTGCGGGGCCCCGCTGCCCATTGCAGCCAATTGCAATGAGACACCCCAGCCAGTTGTTGGGGTATCTCGGCAAGGTGGGGCTTCTGGCTCCTCTGCTAGCTTTCGAACTCCGGTCCCCTGCACGTCAGCTTGTCTAGGGATGAAAATGTTCTGGTTGGTGACTGAGCGATGAGAGATCCAGGTGTTCCCGAGGCAAATTGGACTGTTTTCCAAAACGCAGGGGAGCGCCCTCGCTGGGCATTTCATCTTAATAGGACCAGACTGTAAGGACCTCAGCCGGTGGTAGGAGGAGATTGACCAAGATCCTGGGTGGGCGTCACGTCACCACCGGCAAAGCAGAAGTTGAAGGCTCAGAACTCCCTAGGGCGCGCTCTGCTCAGAAGCGGGAGAGCCAGGGACGCTTGGGGGCAGGGGAGGCTGGCTCCGCCGCAGGGGATGTCCGGGCAGGGACTCCTGGAGCCCGGATCTGTGAGCAGAAACACGAGTCTGGGGGTCTGAGGTTTGTTCTAGGGTACCAGAGTCGCACGTGAAGTTAAGAACCTGGTCTGCACCGGTTGGTGACCGCCTCAGCAGCTTTAGAAGCTGCAGCCACGCGGCGGCGCTTTTAACTGGAGCCACCGCTGGCGTCTTTTACCTTTCCTTATGCAGAAGGGAAAGGGCTTTCACTCGCCTGGAGCCTCTTCCAAGAAAGCGTGGGTCCTGGCAGTGAAATACTCCTGGGAGCAAAGTGCGGCCCCCAAAAAGCACTCAAGGGCTCAGGGCATCCAAGACCCCAGGTACCTCTGAATAACAAGAAGGAGGGTCAAGTGTCAAGGCACCCTGGGGAATTATGGTCAACCCAACCCAGAGGAGTGGTCAGCCCCGCCTTGGGTTCTCTCCTAAGTGGACTTGGCATTAGTATACACCGTGCCTCACCCATGCCAGGCTGGTCGATAACGCATGTAATTCTCTCTGAAGTGCACTGGATTAAGATTGGGCCGGGAAGAGGGCTGAAATCCACGAAATGAATGAAAGTAGGGCTGTAAATCCCTGATCTGATTGCAATTTAAATCTAAATTCCATTTGAATACAAGCAGATTTTATAATCTAGTGGAACAGTTCTCTGTGTGGGCCCCTACACTACATTTTTTGTGGCGGTTGCTGGAGGGATCTGTTAGGATTTGCACAGGGCAGGCTGGAAGCCGGCAGTCTAGGGGGACAGGGAAGATTGAGAGCCAGGTGAAGGAGATTTGGATTAGAAAAGATTTCATCTCAGGCTGGTTCGGAAGTTACCAGGGGAGGAGGGGTGGTCTAGGTCTCTACTTTACCTTCTTGGCTGTAAGCATTTCCCAGTTACTTCCTTCACAGTTCAGAGTCAAAGACCGCTAGCAGTGGAGTTTTGAATGTATTCTTAAACTACCTTGTGTTCTTACGGGGAGCACTCTTTGTGTCAAGAAGCAGAGAAACTACACCTGAACCTTGATCTCTTGGTCCAGACAATGGTGATCTCCCTTCCACTGGGATATACAGTAGTTAAAGAAGCTGATAAGAGCATGGCATGGCTCTTTCACACATAAGCACCTAAGAAAACACATGGGAACTGGTGCCTGGTAATGACAAAAGCCGACATGAAAAGACATGTAACAATTTCTAGAATTAACTCTAGGATTCATCATTATTAAGAATCATTTTTTTGAGGAGTTATTTTGAGGACCAGTGTGCACTGTTTTGTTACATATTTTAAAAATCTGAGCCGGGCGTGGTGGCGCACGCCTTTAATCCCAGCACTCGGGAGGCAGAGGCAGGCAGATCGCTGTGAGTTCGAGGCCAGCCTGGTCTACAAAGCGAGTCCAGGACAGCCAAGGCTACACAGAGAAACCCTGTCTCAAAAGACCAAAAAAAAAAAAAAAAAAAAAAAAAAAATCTGGAATCAGTTAAAAAAAAAATCGATTCCTGTTTGGAGGATAAACACCCCAGTCCACAGGAAGCTTGCACTCTGTGTGGAGGCACAAAGGGAGGATGCTGCTGATGTTGGGTGTAGGGAGGATGATGCTGATGCTGGGTGTAGGGAGGATGATGCTGATGCTGGGTGTAGGGAGGATGATGCTGATGCTGAGTGTAGGGAGGATGATGCTGATGCTGGGTGTAGGGAGGATGATGCTGATGCTGGGTGTAGGGAGAATGATGCTGATGCTGAGTGTAGGGAGGATGATGCTGATGCTGAGGTGTAGAGAGGTAGGTAAATCAGCTGTTCTCTCTCAGCACCGTGGGCAACAAGAAGGAAGACACCAGGGAGGAACGGTCTCACGCTTTGTGTCTTAAGGAGGAGAAGGTCTCTTGGAGGACCACACAGACCAACAAGAAGTACCCAGCCTCTGTTAAAGACGGCTGGCATGTCAGGTTCCACCTTTGGGCTCCATAGCCCAGTCTGAAGCATTCAGCCCTCTCGGAAAACCCGGTGCCCTCTGCGGTGGCTTGCATGAGAACGGCCCCCACAGGCTCCTGTGACTGAATGCTTGGTCCCATGCCGGTGGAACTGTTTGGGAAGGGTTAGGAGGCGTGGCTTGTTGGAGGAGGTGGGTCACTAGCATGGGCTTTGAGGGTTCAGAAGACTGAAAAGCATTCCCAGTTTGCCTCTCTAGGCCCTCCTGTTTGCAGATCAAGATGTGAGCTCTCAGCTACTCCTGCTGCCCTCATGGACTCTGACCCTTTGAAACAGTTACCCTACTCAAACGTGGGTTGGTTTTTTTTGTTTTTGTTTTGTTTTTGTTTTGTTTTTGTTTTTTTTGTTTTTGCCTGTAAATTATCTTTGTTATAATGTTTTGCCACAAAAATGGAACAGAAAGTAACTCAGTATCTCCCCCACCAAGGTCCCTGCTCTCCATTGAGTCGTCATATTACCCCAGCCCCAAACCACTTACTGTCTTCACAGTACACTAGACGACGGCACACTTTTATTTTCTAGAAATTAAAAAATAAAAAATAAAAGGAAAATAAAAGAAGATCGCAACTAAAACAGGGTGTGATTCGTGTAGGATTTTTAAAGTGAGGGCAGGCTGGCTGTGAATGGTTCATTAAGAAAGATCCAGAGATGGGGATGAGTCACAGTCTAGTCCAGCAGCCACTTCCTCATCCACAAGGAGAATGATAATTCCCCTACAGCTCTGCCTGTAAGAATTAATTTACAACCTCAGAGCTATCCGAGACATTCAGGAGGGAGGTGTGAGGCCTAGCAAATGAGAACAAAGGATTTTCTGATTCAGAGATGTCGTACCAAGGTAGTAAGAGCCATCCCTGGAAAGACGGGACTTCTGTGAATACCGCGTGTTCTCACCTGGATGCGCAAGTGAAAGAACTGATCTCACAGAAGTAGAAAGTAGCAGGGTGGACAGCGAAGAAGTGAGTGAGGATTGGTCAGCAGGTGCAGAAATGCAACTCCGTTGGGGACTCTTTTTAGGGTTCTAGGACACAGGAGGATGACCACAGCTAAAAATGAGCTCTCATGTGTTCCAAAATAGCAAGAGATAGTTGTGAACATTCCCAACACAAAGAAATGACTAACCTTTGAGGTGATGAATGCCAATTACTCTGCCTTATTTAATTGTTTACTGTATACATGCATTGAAATATCACCCTCTGCCCTGTAAATATGTCCAATCATGATCTGTTCATTTAAATGTAGACAAATTAATGCGTGAAAATATGACTTCACTGTAAAGCTGCTAGCTAAAGAGACTACAGGTTTTGAAAGGCATTGAACCTAATCCTCACTATTAAGATGGAAAATCCTAGATAGTGAATAGGCAGAGTTTATGACTTGTCATCTCAGCAGGTCGAATTGGTGGCCAAGGAGAAGAAAAGCGTTTGGTTTTGGCTGAACACTGGTTGTGTAGCACATGAACATTCTAATCAGGGGAATTCGGTGTTTTGATGGTGTTACATAAAAGGAAAGATTGATGCACGGCCAGAATGTGCTCTGACAAGCTGAATGTGTCACGGCCTACAGCTAATGTGAGGGAAAGAATCTGAGACATGGAGCTGAAGGAATCCTGTCTGAGAATGCTGCGTCATGCCGGAGTGGGCAGTGAGCTAGGTGAATGGCGGTGGTGGTCCAGGCCAATGGAACTGAGTATGGGTGGGGACCATTCGAGAGGATGTCAGCCAAGAGGAGTGCAGGTAAAAGAGTGCACCCTTCACACTGAGAGTCCTGGATTTGGCAGGGTGATGGGGGAGGTGGGGGATGGCAGGTTGGGAGGGTAGGGGGTGAGGGGATGAGAGAGAGAAGGAGGGAGGGAGAGAGGAAGAGAGAGAGAGAGAGAGAGAGAAAGAGAGAGAGAGAGAGAGAGATTTTCCTTTATGACTGGAGTGGTGGGTCTGTCAATGAGCTTAATTTTATTAAAAAGGGAGTGATGCAGAATTTGGACCCCTTGCTCCTGCCATGGGCTCTTTGCGTGTATCTAAGACCTCAGAGTCTCCATCTGTAGCAAGTATATAGAGAGGCTTTTGGAGAACTCGGTGACACACGTGCCAGGTGCCACACCTTAGTTCCAGGCTTGGCCTTCAGGTTAGCTCTCCAGAAATAGGTCACTGACTTCCAGAATGGGAAGAGGCTCTTGGCTGGATGAGCCAGCGCCAGGTCTAGGCTGTAATGACTTGGCTCCTGTTAGAAAGCTAGCCTCACTCTTCTAGCTGCCAAGGGGACGTTCTAACCTGGAGGTTCTACAGCCACTTCAGCCTAAGTGAGTCGAGACATCTCATCCTTTCTGCCCCACCTCAAAAGCTGCAGGTCACAAACCACCCTAGACAGAGACCTGGCCCCCACCTCTCCCAGCTTCCTTTCTGTGCACTGTTCCCAGTAAGCAAACACTACAGAAATATCAGTGCCATGTGGCAAGGCGGGCTGTCCCAGTCCTTCCCATGACAATGCTGCCTGCTCTGTGCATACTGTGATTCTCCTGCTTAGGCCATAGTGAAGATATTCTAGATCACATCGGCTCTCCGGCAGTGCCGTTTTGACTGTATCACTCCCTACTCCCAAACTCCTCCTACTCTGTAGCCTTGTCCTCAGCACCCTGTATTTAGTCTCCTGTAGCAACACGTCCACACCGCCTTCCGCGAGTCCGATAGGAGGTCAATAACGGCCCTCACCAACGCCTATGCACGCCTTGTCTCATTTCTCTGTTATTCTCGTACCCGTCTCCTTCATCTTACCTTGTCCATTTTGAGCTCCTATCAATTTTATGACGCAGACTCGAGCACCACCACCCTTGTAGATTTTCACACCTACAAGGAAGCCCTCTCAAGGAAGACCTCTCTTCCGTCTTCTCCCTGCTATGGCCCTGACTATGATTTGGTTCCTCACTGCACTTTATAGAGACCCTGTGTCTATGTCCTTCATCTTGTTCTTCACCAAGCGGTGCCCACCATAAGGGATGCTCATAACTTCCCATGGACTAAGTGATTGTGCAGTGATGCTTTAGAAGAGGTGATGTCAGGAGAGGGGGAAGTTGTCCCCCTACCCAAGTGGTGTCAGAGTGAGGAAGAAGGAACAAGCAAGCCCCTGAGAAAATCCTGACAGGCACGAGCCATTATTTAGAAACTCCAAAACCAATCCTCTACGTTGCTTGTCTAATTACATGGATAATTTAAGCTTCAGAAGCTGGAAGAATCTCTTTATTGTAGAGACGAGCGTATAGTCATGTGAGCACCGCAGCGTTCTCAAAAGCAGAATAGATAGGGGCAGCCAAGATGATAGTGGTTAGGCTGGAGAAAAAATGGAGTGGGAGGGAGGGAATGCTGTGCAAGATGCCCATGAAATCCAAGTGTGGGATGCACCCAGAAATACAGTAGAAGAGTCTTAGCTGAGGGGCCTGTGGTTTGTCCCCTATCCACCCATTCTTTGGAAGCTTTTCTTCCGATTGCTGTGGTTTACAAAGCAGCGTCATGCTTATATTTGCTGGCATGTGCAGATGTGGAAATGCTCCGGGTCTGAGTGAAACCTGTCTATTCTAGGTTTTAGAAATTAGAGATTTCTCGTGGTTTCATTCTCCCCCCCCCTTTTCTAAGAGTGAAAAGATGAAGCCATTTCTCATCTGAAGTCAAGTAGGGGAAATTATTATTTTAGAAAATTGCTGGTTTCAATATGCCAGCAACAAAAATCCTTGCACACAGTCTTAAACATACAAACCCTCAACTTGAGTGAATGGCTCTACAGTCATCAAATATCTGTTGATAGTGACGGTGGTTTGGATGAGAATGACCACTGTAGGCTCATATTTTTGAATGTGCAGGCACCAGGGTGTGGAATTGTTTGAAAGGTTTCGAAGGACTAGGTGTGGCCTTCTTAGAAAAAGTATGTCAATGAGGGTAGGCTTTGAGGTTTCAAAAGCCCATGCCAGGAACAACCAGTCCCTCCCTGTCCCCCTCCCCCTCCCCCTCCCCCTCCCCTTTCCCCCTCTCCTGTGCTCCCCTGTTTGTGGATCAGGCTGTAGCTCTCAGCTCCTTCCCCAGTGCCATGCCTGCCTGCCACCATGCTCCCTGCCTTGGTGATCTTGCACTAAGCCTCTGAAGCTGAACACCAGTTAAATGCTTTCTTTTATAAGAGTTCCCTTGGTCATGGTGCCTCTCCAGGGCAACAGAACAGTGACTAAGACAACAGTTCATTGCTCATGAGGAGTAATAGGGGCGAGGGTGGGGAGTGCCATAGTCTAGTATCGAGGCTTTAAATACTGTGGGATTAGTGGCCGTATTATAATGTTGCAGTTAGTGCCCTCAGACCCATGCTAGAGTCAGACCACTTGTGTGGCTATGAGTGAGTAAAGCTGCTGTATCTATCTCTGCACTGGACACATGGTGTTTGTAAAATGCATAACTGCAGCAATATGGAAATAATGCTGTCCTCTCAACTGTGTGCAGATGTTTGGCTGCCCATGTGTGGCTTACGCCAGAAAGTCCTCTGTAAGGTTACTGAGACTCTCTCAAACTCAACTTCCTCACTGGCAAATGGCAATAACTGAATTTCCCACGTTGCATAGAGGACACAAACACCAAAGCATCTTATTTGTGGATGCGCCTTACCGGTAATAGAGCGGCCGCTCACAGTGTGCTGATTGCTGGCTGGCTCGATGCAAGTTCACACACCACCCAGCTCTCTCCACAGCCCTTCATAAAACTATGACGGGGGAACATCGGTGAGACTGAATCTGAGCTCAAGTACACCCTGAACCCATGACACGTAACTACCATTAAACTAAACACAAACGAAGCCCAAAAACAACAAAAAGACGAAAACCTGTCCATTTCTCTACAAACTGTCACCAAATTCTGCAGCTAAATAATGAGACTGGGAATCTGTTTGGGCTGCACTTGTTTTAATAAACTGGAGGTCCGATGTAAAAGCAGAATAAAACACATTTTTATTCTACCTACGGCAGTTGTTTCTTTGAACGCCAGGAACTCCTGTCAGTCTGCGCTGTGAATAAGATGATCTCATACCCAAATGAGAAGGTGTAAGCATTCAGGGGTTTACTATGAGGTTATGCCCTAATGACTGTAAGCTAAAAATAGTCCAAGCTGGCAGTGCTTTTAATGCATCTAGCCTGAGGACACTACAGCTCAGCCACCAGTGCACTGCATGCCTTACTTTTAGCCATATTCAGAAATAAACTTTAGCCCTGGCTACCCTGATACACCTGATAATCCTCGTGGAAAAAAAAAAAAAACTTTTCTGCGTGTCGAAAGCTCCTGACTCTTTTCTATTTTGTTGATTCACTCATCTCTGTATTTCCAGATCATTCCACTTGGGAGAGGGGTGATAAATCTCAAGTGCCACAGCAGTTTTCATCTATCAATTTATTCTCTCTGATCTTGAGTTTTTAATTGCCAAATAATTAGGTAAAATTTCTGTACTTTCACTTTTTTTTTTTTTGAATGGATGGAACCAGTCCTGTTTTTTTTTTTTTTTTTTTTTTAATAGCACTTCTTTTTTTATACTAGATAGTGATGTAACCAGGCCACAAGGGTTTAAGCTGTAATGTGCCTGTGTTTGTGGGACCTTGTCTTCTGCAATGGTGATAATTCTAACCACAGTGAGATTCTCTCAACACGGTTTAAGGATTTCTCCCTTGACTGTGAGACAGAAGTGTCCCTGTGTTAAGTGCACCCCATATTTTTTAATATGCTCCTATTCTCCTATTCTGCCCACCAAAATAACATCTAACATCAAAGAGCCCCGGGGCGTCAATGAATAGCAGGCAGTTCACGTGGCTGCAGTTCACCGGTGTCAGAACTGCGGGCAGTTCCTGTTTCTGACTCCCCTGTCACTGGGATGTGGAGGAGGGCCCAGGGTCACTGTTTTCGGTGACACTGTGAGGCCCAGCGGCTCCTTAAGAATGTCAAAACTAAGACACACAACTTGAAAGGTCAAGGCATTTTGGAGTTCAGCAAGTGGACTAGGGAACTGCAGATGACTGGGTGACAAAGTGCCGCTGGGGAAGTTAGGTTCCTAGAGGAAGCAACGGGATAGCCCTGGAGGGTCAGGATCCAGAGCAGCCTAGCCTGGAAGCCTCCGGAGGGTCAGGATCTAGAGCCTCCATCCAGCATCTCATCGCACAGCCACCTGGAGCCACCATGGGTGTCCTGAGTCCTTCTCCTCCTAACCTGGCTTCTTCTTTTCTTATGTTCTGCTTTTTTGATGGTTAAATCTTGGAAAAGCAAGGCTGAAAATATAAGGGTTTTTTTTTAAACCCATTTATTTATATTTATGTTATATATGTTTTTGGGGAGGAGCTTCCATGTGCCTTGTTATTAATGTGCAGGTCAGAGGAGAATTGGCAGGCAGCCATTCTCTGCTTCCACTCTCTGAGTCCTAAGGTTCAAACTCAAGTCCTCAGTCTTGGCCACAAGCGCCCATAACCACTGAGCCCCATTGCAGGCCCCTGATGTTATTTTTACATGGCCAGACATCTGGGATACCTTCCTCTCAGAAAATGTGTGAGTCTTGGGGAATATTACCATGTCACAGCATCTTCCAGATTGTATTTATAAAAGATGAATAATTCATGCTATTTCTGGCTGCTTGCTTCCTCTTTAGAAAAAAAAAAAAAAAAGATCAAAGAGTGAAACAAATTAGGTAATGGTGACGTGAGTAGTGCCACCAAGTGTACAGGGTGACACAGTGGCCAAAATTCCTTGCTAAGTGAAAAGTGTCATGATGTCTCATTTTATCTTTCCTACTTTTAATATGTGAGCGATACTTCCTGCTGGTTACTCCACCCGGCGTTTAAGCGCAGCTTTGGTCCCTTGTGGCATGTAGCTAGAATAGAACTAGGTGTGTTTCAGGAGAGAGAAGCCCAAACGTCGTTTTCCAGATTGCAGGCTCATCATCGCTTAATTTCCCTGGATAATAGTTTATGCTCCTTTACGGTGGAGACACAGCTGCTTAAGCTCAGACCTGTGGTCCTCAAGCATTGCCACAGACGAAAGGCGCTTGTTTTCCAAACCTGACAACAGGCTGAGCTGGACTCCGCCCTACAGTCCAGTGCTGTTGAAACTCAGTTTGGGTGGAAGGGACATAGCACATGTGTTGCTATGTAAAATCTACCGAATAATTCTTTAGCAGCAATGTACAGCAGATAACTGTAGGCTTGGGTTCTCCTGGAAGTTGCCAAATGGATCTAGCTGATGGCTGCTAAAATATTATTACTCTGAATTAGCTTGACTGTCATTGGTCAGTATGTTATGGGGGGAGGGGATCTCTTTACCTTGCTTTCTGGGTTTGGAGGAATTCAAAGATTTCTGGGTAATGTCTTTTTTTTTTTTTTCAAAGCACAGCAAGAGCAGTTAAATTAAATGAACAAATTAAAATGACAAATAACTGGCTAGAGTCTAGCACATCCTTTAAACTGTTTGAGCTGGCCTCCATTTGGCATAAGAGAAGGAGTGGCTGTTACATCTGACAGATAGCATGGAGGAAGATGAAAGTCCCTGGGCCCTGCTGAGAGGTAGCAAGTGGCACCCTCCTGCTGGGATCCCCTTATGCAATGCTCCAAGGGACAGTTGAGCAAGGACCAGCACTCTGTGTGGATCGCTTGCCTTGACGGAAGAGAGCTGAGTTGGGGAAGAGCCTCTGACCTATAAAGTTATTCCTCTCAGCGAAAGTATCATTTTATCAAGACTAAGGACCAGACCTGGCATTGGGGGGTGGGAGTGGGAGAGTAAAGATGGGACGTGGAAGAAAAACAGGTTTGCCCCCGCCCCCATCAGACCGCGCTAGGCTGAGTCTGGAGGAGTGTGGGGCTGGGGAGTGCGGCCAGCATTCAGTAGACCATATCACACCATATTCTGAGGAAACTAAGGGCTCAATTAAACATTCCTTCCCCTAAAGATTAACCTAGGTCTAATGCCCACCTCCAGAATTTTAATAACCACAAGCCAGATAGTGCAAGGCTGATTTTTTTTTTTTAACATAGAACATGCAACAAACATGTATAGACACAGGTCATTCCAGCAACCTGATTTCGTGTGGTGCTTTAGAATTGAAACTGGAGCCCATAAATAGTTTTATGCTATTCCACACGGTTTAGTGGCTGAGCTGATCGGCCATGTTTTAAACGTCTCTTTAATCATCTCCACACACCCACCTGTACTAAGCAATCGATTTGATTGCACCCTTAACACCAAACAGAGAAACTATGAAGATGAGCATTCTACCAGTGGTGGGCATGTGCAGGTATTCTCTTGCAGGTTGGATGGTCTTGTAGAGACAAGCTAAGTTTGTGTCGTGAGGTTGCTTTGTGGCGATTTATGCTGTAGCTCTTAACTGTGTTCTGTTGGCTTGTCTCTGCTCACAAAGACACACCCTGGACTCAGGAATTTGGTTTTTGGCATTGACCTAGAAAAGTATCCATTTGCATGTGATATAAGCAAGTTCAGCATGAGAGTTTCAAGGAATACAAGGCCAGTGTTTACAAACTGTTAGAAGGATTTTTATTTTCCCACCACATTCATGATGGGAAGAAAGTTGGTTCCAGTGGTTGTGCCCTGCTGATACAGGCTAGAAATGTTGGGAAGACAGTTGGTTCCAACAGTGTGTGCCCTGCTGATACAGGCTGGAAACGTTGGGAAGAAAGTTGGTTCCAGCGGTGTGTGCCCTCCTGATACAGGCTGGAAACGTCGTTGACGTAGTTGTTCCTGTCTCTAGCCCGTTGTCCTCTTTAAAACTTGACATCCCCCACCCCCAAAGTAACATCTCCTTTTTCAGTTAGCTTCAAAGCAGAAGACAAACAGTCAAGCAATGCTTAGTTTAATGGACACAATTTGTTTTCAAGTACAGAAAAATGTCCCCCGTTTTTGGCCTCTGGCTTCTTCAGGCTTTGGGGGGGAAAGCCTAGGGTGATAAAAGGCGGAGACCTACTTTCTGAAGCCAGGAACTCCCCATGGGTGGATGAGTCGTTTTCCCAAAGCGAGAGCTAGTCAGTAGATGCGCAGACTACTTTGAATTCTTTGCCTGAAGAAGAAATGCTAATAATTATGGCCAGGTGTGGAGCTAGTTGAAACTCTTATCAGTTTCAGTTGTGAGACCTGGGGACAGGAAGTTAAGCATCCACAAATGGACAGCCTAAGGCAGGGCTCTGATGAGGATAACTCCACGCCTCCTTAGTGCTTCCTCAGCCTTCTAGCACCACGCTCCAGGCTCAAGTACACTCTGCCATAGTCACCCTTCCAGGATACAGTACTTACGCAAAATACATCACCTTCCTTTTTTATTGAACAACCATCTTAGTTATGTGGGTCTGAGCCGTACGTAGAAGGCAATTTGAACTAATTATATTTACAGGAAGGATTAGTGAATCCAGAATTCTTCCACTCCATTTCTTTAAGAACACGAAATACCTTGGGAATCAAATCAGGTGTAGGTTGTAGTGTGTCCTTTAACTTGACATTTATTAATCACAGTTTATAAGCAAGGTGGTGACACATAAAGATGTGTGAATAAAGTGGAGTAGTCGTCATCATGTTACAGAGAGACCTAGTAGATAAAGACAAATTACCACAGTATAAATTATGTTAAGTTACCAGAGAGGCTTTTATTAAAATACCAGATCTTACATATAACTTGAAGAAAATAATTGAATTGTTCTAATAGCATTGAGAAGCAAATAGACATATTGTCTAACAGGAATTCTGCCAAATCAGCTTCCAATACCATAACAGAATGCCTGAGATAATTAACTTACAGAGAGAAAAGGTTTGTTTGAATCCAAAATTTTGAAAATTTCTATGATTAAGTAGACCAGTTGCTTTTAGGCCTATGATGAGGTGGGTCACGTAGCGGGAGTGCGCCATCATGTGACGTACGTGGTCAAGAAGCAAAAGAGTGTGAGTGGAGTATTGGGGTCCAACTGTTCCCTTTGAGGGACCTAACCTGAGGATGACTCCCCACAGATCGTAACCTCTCAAAGGCTTCACCGCTTCCCCGTCACCCCATCCTATGGACCATGCCTTGACTCATAGACCTTTGGGGAACACTTAACATTGAAACTGGCTCTGAGTACATCTCAGTCTCTGTGCCCCATCCTTTCAGCTGGGCGAGTTGCCAGCAATATTCCCTGGAGAATGTAGGTTAGTGAGAAATTCTGCTACAGTTAGCCTCGTCCCTGGCTAAGTCAGTGTTCTATCTGCAGACTCTGCCATGGCTAGCTGTTTCTCTTTGCTAACGTGCACCCCTCAGTTTGTTATTAAAATCATTACCCCAGTTTCAGGTGTGATTTATTCCTGCAGACTCAATATTAAAAGAGCTATTTTTATCCTCCCAATGCCAAGGTTCCTAGCCAAGCCCTCTGCTGTCACTGTGCACTGGCATCTCCTTCATAGTTTCCTGCCTCTGGCTTCCAACTGGGGCTCTAACTGAGTGGATATTCTTTTTCCTTCTCTCTCCAACCTTGAGAACAGATTAAGAGTGCAACAACTTCTTCGGGGAGGAGTAGGAAAGCGCCAAGAGGGAGGGCACGGAGTGGTGTGTGAGAAGCAGAAGAGTCTAAAAGCGTATCTTCTGCAGAAGTGGTCTGCTTCCTTATGCTCCTTGCAAGGGGGGGAGGGGTTGGTCCCCCAAGCGAGAGCCTTGACCTTGGTTCTGGCTGCACAGGAACATGGAAACCGCACTCAGGAAGAACAGGAAGCTCTTCTAGGTACAACGCCCACAGTTAGCCAGCAGCAGTGTTAGCAGCGTCGCCGTCCTCCTGTCCATCTGATTATGTAGAAGCAGTTGTTCATCTTGGCTCCCTTGAGATGTATTCCAGAGAAGGAAAGATTTGTTCACCCAAGCGATGTGACAGCAAAGCCAACAGCTCTTACATATGAGGGAAGGAGTAACTGAAGACCATCAAAGGTTGCAAGGGACATTTTTTTTTTTAATGCATGCTATGTTTGTTAACTACACTAGGGACTACTTACGGAGAGCTGTAATAATACTTCCTTCAGATGAACTGTAATCTGCCAGTAATTAATTCATCCCATCCTCACATAAATATTTTTCAAGGCTGTCTGTGTTTTCCATAATAAAAGTAAATCCAAGTAAAGAGTAGCGTTGTAGAGGCTGGAGAGATGGCTCAGTGGTTAAGAGCACTGGCCGTTCTTCCAGATGACACAAGTTCAACTCCAAGCACCAACGCTGTATTTCACAACCATCTGTAGCTTCAATCTCAGGGGACTGACACTTTCTCCTGGCCTCGGGACAACAGGTATTCCCATGGTACACAAACATGCATGCATCCAAAACACCCAAACCCATAAATAAAAGCTTGATTTAAAAATTAAATTAAAAGAGTGGCATTGTAAATCTGCTTGGTATTTGGTTTGACTAAAGAGAGTTTCATGTCTATTTCTCCATTGAAAATGGAAGTTAGGGCAGCACACACCTTGTAGTGTCTATAAATCGCCACAATATGCATGAGAGAATAAAAACAGGCACATGCTATGTGAGTGTGACTAGAAATACCTCTCTGGCCTCACAGCTTCCTGTAGTGGGTATCCAAGACACCGGGCCCTACCTAAGCACCAGTATCGTAGGCCCATGGACTCTGTTTGATTAAAAAGTCATCAACAAATGGCAAATGGCCAGCCCTGAAAACGTACATATGGGTTACATTATACAGACTGAACAGCTTATAGTTAGTAATGCATACTTATTTGCATGCAGTAGCAATGGGGGGGGGGGGGAGAAGGTAAAATAAATAAATAAATAAATAAATAAATAAATAAATGAGGCTGTGACTTTGAAGGACAGCAGGGAAGGGCTTACGGGAGGGTTTTGAGTGAAGAAAAGGAAGAAGGAAGCATGAGCTAAAGAAAGAACTATAAATGAAATAAAACAAACAAAACCCCTAGTGAACCAAGTTGATACACAGGAATAGTAGAAAATGTGGTTTGCACTGGTCTGTTTTATGTTACTATTGTAAATGGGCCTGGGTCTGAAAATACAACAGGGCAAAATGTTTACGTCTACTGAGGGTTCATGGCCTTTGGGGTAGCTCCTTCAGGACCCCTTTGGGGTAGCGCACTCAGGACGCCTTTGGGGTAGTGCAGTCAGGACCCCTTTGGGGTAGCCCACGCAGGACCACTTTGGGGTAGCCCACAAAGGACCACTTTGGGGTAGCTCACGCAGGACCACTTTGGGGTAGCCCACAAAGGACCACTTTGGGGTAGCCCACGCAGGGCCCCAGGTTCCCTCTGAGCTTTTATTCTTAAATCCAAACAACCAGCATGTGTCCCAGTGTGAGTGCTCAGAGCTTGGCCTCGCGTCCTTTCATGGTTGCCCACTTTAAAGAGGCGCAGTTGAGAAGCAGACCGTGATACGGAGAGCAGAGTGCAACCTTACGTATACACTTTGATTTCAAGAGGTGCTTACCCTGGAGGAATTAAAACTTCTGTCAAGCGGCTTCTTTACAGTTATTTTTTAAATTAAGTTTTATCTTATTTAACTCTCTGATAGAAAAGATAGTAAGTACATTTACTTTTCACGATTACTATAATAAAATACAAGAAGCAAGGTAACTATTTAAAAAAGTATTTAGCACATACCTCTATACCCTCAAAGGCCTCTATCTTGTTTGTTTGTGCGTATGTGTGTGTGCGTGCGTATACATATATGTATTTGGGTGTGTATGCACAGGTGTGCATGTGTGTGGAGCCTAGACCAGCCTTGGGCTGTGTTCCACAGGACCAGTCCACTTTGTTTATTGACTCAAGGTCTCTCACCGGGACCTAGACTCTCTGGCCAGCAGGTTCTAGAAGAGTGGGTGTTGGGGATTAAACTGAGGCCCTTGCACAGCAATGTCTTGACTCCACAAGCCCCTCCACTCTGCCTCTCCAAGAGCCGCAAGACCTTCTTCAAATCAGCATCTTCAAATCAGACAGAATCCTTAGCGCCCTGCAGTAGCACGGAGCACCACATGAGAAGAAACCACCGGGACTATGCCATGTGTTCCGATAACGCCCTGACACCTTCTCTAATCCCAGCTGTGTCCTCAAAACCTGGGAACACCAGAGCCTCAGTAGATTGTCTACCTTAACCCCTCAAAGTATAGGGGTTCAGCTTCCACACCAAGCCCCCTGGAAACCGTAGCGCACTCCGCCCCACGTGACTTGTGACTCTCCTTTGAGGGGCAGGACCTGACAAGTGGCTAGTGACAAGGCCACCCTGCCATTTCTGTTGCCTTGTGTCCTTGGGGGTCTTCTGGGGCCTCTTTTCCATGCAAATCTCGGAACCTGTTTTTCTTCTTTTTCACTCGAGGAAGTCTGCTGTGGCCAGTGGCGTGATCAAGGTTGCCTGGTTCCGTAAAAGGAGCCCTGTGCCCACGTTTCTCACTCCTTGGGAAAGTTATCTCCTCTCACAGAGGTCAGCTTGCTGTGAGACAGGCCTGGGAGTCTGCAGCGGATATTTGAGTTTATCCCTTTTGTGGCAACTGCCAGTTCAGCGGTGCGCCAAACGATTTTGCTTTCTGGCCTCTGGCTTTGTTTTAGTTGTTTTTGTTTCTTTGTGTTTTTTTCAAGACTCACCTGGTTTTACTGTACAGCCCAGTCTGTCCTTAAACAATCCTCCTGCCTCAGCCTCCTGAGTGCACCACCACTCACAGCTCCCCCTTTCAAATAAAAGCATTCAATGTAAGAGAGGGAGGATCCATGGACTGAGCCCTTTGTGTGACTTCTTGGGCCTGTAGAGCAAAGTCTGAGTTCTATAGGAAGAGGGGAAAACCCCACTGTTCATTACCTGAACAGAGGAAAGTGGATTAAGAACCAAAACATTGCACACTGACTGACTTTAATAAATACACAAACCATGTGCAGAAGCCCACAAGCTGACTGGCAATTTGCAAGGTTAGGAGAGGGCTCAGCTGTCCCTGAGGCCAGGGCCACAGCACAGTGGCTTCCCTGTGTTCTGTGAGCCATGCGCTGAGGGCTAACAGCAGGGCTGACTGCGGACTTAGTGGACAATTTGTCATGATTTCTTCCAGTGCGCACTGTGTTGCTCCTCTTGAGTCCTACGAGCTGCTGGGAGTAAAGCTGAGTTTTGTTCCTTTTTCTTTTCTTTTTGCATTAGAACTAGGATGCTCTGGGTTCTGGTACAAGCCACAGATTTCACTGTCAGGCATTTTTAAGGGTGCAGCCCAGGGGTGCTACGTGCGCTCATGCGGCTAGTCTGCCAGCACCCTAGACTCTTTACCTTGCACAACTCAGGCTCTGCACTCTGACTCAGACCTGGAGCCTGCTCACCACCGTTCTAATTTCTGTGGCTCTGAAGTGTGATTCCTCATATTAACTGAGGTATTATCACATTAGTCTCTCGGGTCTGGTTTATTTCATGCACTGGAGTGTGTTTGTGGCTCCAGAATTCCCTTCCTTTAAAAAGCGAGGAACACGTTTTATTCACCCATTGCTTCCCACATCTAACTATAGCGGACAACGCTGCTTTAAACACAGGTGTGCAAACGCCCCTGTCACGTCCCTGTGCTGTGGTAGGCCCCACCCAGGCTGAGGGGAAAGGTTTGGCCACTGTTCCTGTTTGCTGCTGTCATCTGCCCAGCTTTTCTTTTGTCTGCTGAGGGTGCTCAGTTGAGCACTGACATTAAACTCAGGACCGATGTCAAGTCCAGGTAGGGACAGGGATGCTGAGGACAGGCCGCTGCTCCCAGCCTCAGTTGCTCCTGCAGCACTGGGGTGAGCTTCCCAGGGCACAGGTGCAAGAAGCTGCAGGTGTGACCTCGGGTTTTGGGGTGTCACTTCAAATGGCCCTAACTTCAGGGGTGGCATGAGATTTCTACTCTTAGGACTTGTGGGGCACAGGGGCTGAGTCTGGGCTACTGGGCTGTTAACCTTCAGCCTGACTGCCTTTTTTATCTTTCTTTTTCCTTTAAATTGGCAACAACTGTTTAAGGAACAAGTTTGTAGTGTACCTCTGAAAGGCAGACACCCAAGAGGCCCAGTGCGCCCCCTAAAAATAACAGAGTTCCTCTAGCATGACCCTGGAAAGGGGCCTTTCACCTTGTACTTGTCACAGAAAAGCTGTTTGGAACCAAGACTTGCTGCAGGGAGTTCTGTCCACCTGATAAGGTCTATGTGATTTCACGGACTGTGACATCACTGTCCTGACAGAGCAGTGACCAGGGCTTTATCAGATTAAACCAGTAAGATTCTACACATCGTGTATCTAGATTGAATGATGTGTTTTTTTTTTTTCTGGAGTCCCTATAAGATAGATATTGGAGGTGTCCTTACCAGGATAAAAACGATAGTAGTAGGGTTTTGTTTCCCTGCTCTTGTCTTTGAAGGATTTACATCTACTCCGTGGCCCAGTCTGCAGCATGAATAAACTGATATGTAATTCATATTCCTTTGGGAGGTATCCTTAAAATTCTATCAGATGAATTTCACTACGTTTTTTGGTTAGGGCGTGGATGTGGTCTAAGTCAGCTTTGCAGCAACCACACACACACACACACACACATACACACACACACACACACATACACACACACACACATACACACACACATACACACACACACATACACACACACACATACACACACACACACACACACACACACACACACACACACACACACACACACCATTTCTAGTCCAGACTTGCTTTAATTACTTTTATGTCCCTATATGTCCAGGCAATTCTTCTCTATTATCTTTCTAGAAACATCTATTGCACATTCAAGCATGGCTTGTGGGTCATTCTATTTGCACCTGTTAAATTAAAAAGCTAATGGATGGCCCATTTGGATCTCTCCTGAATTATCTC
>OU015743.1:3600591-3612836 GCA_907169655.1 Acomys percivali | reverse complement strand
CAGGTTTCTTCACCAGCCATTATCTATCATTCCTAAAATCCTATATTTGAAAATTGTCCATCACTTACCCTTCCTTCTCCAAAGCCTTTGCTGAAGGGATAAAGGCAGAATGCAGAGGTGGTCTGTAAAAATTTGCATCTGTATTGATTTAGGGTCACTTCCTTTGTTCAGTACCAGGATCTCCTATAACTTTCTTTGCAGGGTTCTGTTGTTCTGTTATTGGCACCAGCCTTGATACCAGCAGGGGGTGTGTAGAGGGTCCTGTGTTAAGGGGAACTGTGGATGTGCCGGCTTTCCATACCACAGGACCTGCTGCTAGCTCCCCCATAGCCCATGTAAAAACTTAATTAGGAAATTCCATTGCATCGTAGGTCACATTGCCTTGCCATCAATTTAAGAACTGATGTGAAGAAACACACATCTTACTTGAAGAAACACACATCTTACTTGAAGAAACACACATCTTACTGGCCAGTTTTACATGAAAGTTTCTCTGTTTTCAAGCTATTGAAAAGGATCATTTTACATAATTTATCTAATTCATTTCATTTTTATTTCATCCATTACGTAGCTTGAAAGTTCAAAGCTGGAGGCCCTTTATAGGAGTTGTGTTATTTGTTTTATTTATTTATTTATCACCTTTGTGGATGGAAAGATGGTTCTGTGGGTGAGAGCACTGGCTACATAAATGTCAGGACCTATCAGTGCATATCCAAAGAACCCCACTTTTCTTTCTTTCTTTCTTTCAAGACAGGGTTTCTCTGCCCATCTTGGAACTTGCTTTGTAGACCCTTCTGGCCTCAAACTTGCTGGGATTTAAAGGTGTGTGCCACCATTCTGCCACACCAGGTTTGCAGGACCCGCTTTCAAAGCTGGTGTGGCCACACTTGCCTCTAATTTCAGCACTGAGGTGTGGGTCTCGGGCAGCAGCAGGATAGCAGGGGGCTTGCAGGTCAGTCCGCCTAGGTGAAAATAGCACGCTCCAGGTTCTGTGAACAGCCGTATCTCAAGAGAAGATAGAGAAGGGCAGATCAAGACACCCACCAGAAGTTCTCCTCTGGCATCCATACGTGACACAGGTTTTATGCATCCGCACCCGCCCCCCCCCCCCACACACACACACAGTAAAGAAAAAGAACTACCTCTGTTAGCAAAGACGAAACACGCCAAAGCGCTATTGCCTATTCCTGTCGGTGTGCTTTTTATAAATCATTTATGATATTGAAGTTAATCCTTAGATTCGATGTCGCGGCAAGTTTACAAAGGAAACATTTCAGGTTGCGTGTGCAAACCGTTGAGGCAGACATGGCGGCAGACCGCCTGGAACAGGAACGAGTATCTGGCCATGGCACAGACCGAGATTTTTCTGGGACAGCGCTCAACACCCTCGCGCTTATCTGACCTTGACCCGACCTGTTTCTTGGACTTCTGGGAAGAATTCATGTGAAGTCGGTGACTCATGCTCGTTCAAAGATTACCCTGCCACATAGCTCAGCTGTCAGCAGAACGTCTTGCCTGGCCCACAGTTTTGAGGGAGGGGGAAAAAATAAAATGACTCCGCAACATTTTATTGCCTGGTAAACTCTGAGGTCCTGTGGCGTGGGCAGAAGCGCGGGACTGAGGCTGCTTTTCTGAACTCCGTGTTCCCCTCAGGGTTGCAGGGTTGAGAAGTGGGGGGGGGGGGGGGCACTTAGCAGCCTTAGAGGGAGGGAGGTGGCCTGATGGCCCTTGAGTTGCGCCACTTACTGCACGTTTTATCTCTCCCTGTAGCTGGAGCCGCCGTGGGCTCAGGAGTGTGGTTAGAGCCTATTTTTAAACACAAGCCCTGCTTACCCTTAATAGAACCTGTACTTTGTACCGTCAGCAGCCTCCCATGCCTCATACATCCTCAAAAGGTCCGAGTAATGGCTGCCTGTTTTTCCACATCGCCAAAAGCAGAGAGATTTGAGTGTAGTTTTGGAAGGGTTTTGTTTTGTTTTGTTGGGTTTTTTTTTCTAGAAACATAGATCCATCCAACAAGCAAATCATGAGTCTTCTGAACGCACGTCGTCTTATGTGCGTGAGGAAGTTAACCTTGCTAAACTGGGGTTTTTGTGTTTGGTTTGGTTTGGTTTGGTACTCACAAAGACTCATCCTGTGCACCCTCAGTGACTGCTCCCCAAATCGCACAGTCTTTGCACGGGGGTCCTAGAGTAGGTGCTGTCTACTCAGGCTTTGCAACAAGTGCCTGTTTGTAGTAAACCTGGTAGGAATACCAATTTTAATCCTCCCAGTGATTAGAAAGTTATTGTTGTTGTTGTTGTTAAGTAGAACTGTAGAACTGAAGTATATGTTGAATATCTTTTTGCTTTTCCTTTTGTTTTTAATCTATCCAAATCTTGTGCTGTGAGCTCCATCTAGTGTAGATTCCAGGTTAAGAAAATCCTGTGGGTTTACAAAGGGACAAAAGTGAGCTTCTTTACAAAACTGCAAAACATTTTTTCCCCACAAGATAGGTATGTCAAATACCATATGCATATGCATATATTCATAATGCACATAAGCTATTAGTCAGTTATAAGCATTTCCTTTCATTTTGATGTCTCGGTAATTCACTGCCTTTAAATACAACTTGTTTCCTATGTTTGTAATATGAATTATCAATGAATATAAAATACAAAAACTATATTTTCCTAACACACATTTAACAAATTTTTTTTTCTACATAAGAAGAAAGCCTTTATTCACTTATAGTTCCCTATAATTAATTTTGCTAATTAATTTTACATTTTGGAAACATGAAAAATAAACTAACCTGAACTCATTTTTAAAAAAAAAACAAAAAAACTGTAAAACAAAAGACATTGCTATTTCTTGAGGTGCTTTCGTGGTTCTGAGCATCTGGGAGACTGTGGCTACAGAGACATTCTTTTTTAAGTGCACTATTGCATGTGCAGCATGTATTTATTTCATGTGTATGTGTGGGGGTCATAGAGTCAATTCTCTCCATCATTTGTTTCCAAGCTCAGTGGCCAGCATGTTACTCACTGGCCCGCAGAAAAGTTCTTAACCAGTTCCTCGTTTCTCCACAAATTCTTATTTCACATACTTTTTAAAAGGCAATAATTGCATCACTTACATACCTAATTTCGATTTTAGGTTGTAGCTGCCACCTTTGCCTGTGGTGAGTGGACTTAGATGTAATTTACTGGTGAGAAGACAAGAGAGGTGTTAAAATTAAACAGCTCTGGAATGGCTTAAGGGTTGACTGTTAGCTGGCATCTGGTTTGCTTTGTTGTTGTTGTAACTGGGGATTGTGTTTTGATGGACAATTTAATTAAAATTTTAACAGTGTCGTCAAGTTATACTTGGAAGGCTTCTATGTTATACCCGGCTTTATGATTCATGTTTGTTTACTTGGGAACCAAATGGAATTATCCTGCGGTTGACATGGTAACTTCTCAATTTTGAAAACAAAATTTGATTCCTTCCTATTTTCCCCCTCAGGGCAGGGAAATTCTGGTCTTTGCGTGGCTTGTTCGGTGTGGAAGTTTGAAGAAGAATGGCTCCAAGAGCCTCATATATTTTAATTCTCGGTCTTTAATTGGTGCAGCTCTTTGGAAAGGATCAAGTGGCATGGTCTTCTTGGAGGAGATGTGTCGCTGGGGGTGGGTTTTGTGGTTTCAAAAGCTCACTCAATTCTCAGATAGCGCTCTCTCTCTCTCTCTCCCCATCTCTCTGTCTCTGTTTCTCTCTGTGTGTCTCTCTGTGTCTCCATCTCTCCAACTATCTCTCTGTCTCTCTGTCTCTGTCTCTCCTTTTCTGTCTCCATCTCCGTCTCTCTGTCTGTCTCTGCCTGTCTCTATGTCTTTCTGACTCTGTCTCTCTGGCTCTGTCTCTCTCTATGTCTCTCTCTCTCTGTCTCTCTGTCTCCCTGTCTCTCTGTGTCTGTGTCTCTGTCTCTCTATCTCTCCCCACCCCCACCCCCTGTCAAGGGTCTTTGGGACAGATGTAAACTCTCAGCAATTGCTCCAGCTTCCTGGCTGCTTGCCTGCTGTCATGTTCCCCACCCTGAGGACTTTAAACTCTAACCTCCTGAACTGTGAGCCCCTCAATTAAATGTTTTCATTCATCAGTTGCCTTGGTCACAGTGTCTCTTCACAGCAACAGAAAAGTAACCTAGACAGTTGGCGACTTCCGAGTAGAGAGTGTAAACACAATCATTTAATGATGAGATACCTCCTGAGCAACCCGACACTAGACAATTCTGCTTCTGAGTGATCACTACAGAGTACAAATTGAGATGGTTTCCATGCTGATGTCCCGGGGATGTCCCCAGGTGATGTGATATCATGGGACCACCGTCCAGTGTGATTCTTTGTTGGTAAATGTTCCACTGCATGACTCTAAAGTGCTTTAAGCTAGAGTGTGTATATGGGTGTGTGCCCTGAGATGGCAGAGGTGAGTGTCTTGTCTGATGCCTTGGAATGGGGTTATAAGTGGTCATGAGCCCCCTGGTGTGGATGCTGGGAACTGCACCTGGGTTGTCTGCAAGAGTAATATTGGCTCTTAACTACTTAGCCATCTTAACAGAAGACAAACGTGTGTGATCGGTGTGTTTTTACATGTTTGGGCATTTAATCTGTTAGGTGTGGTATGGTGTGGTGTATGTGCACATGCATGTGTGTACATGTGTGTAGTGTGTACGCGTGTGTGCGTGTGTGTGCATGCGTGCATGTGCACGTGCACGCATGTGTGTGTAGGGTATACATACATGTGCTGGTACATGAGCCTATACTTCACATGGAGGCTAGAGGGAAACACCAGTGTCCTCATCTGCCACTTTCCACTTTATTCCCCTGAGACAGCATCTCCTACTGAACCTGGAGTTAAGCTGTTGGCCAGAAATCCACACTGCTCCTCCCACAGCTGCGTCTCCCACCCACCTCTCTGGGATTACAGGCACATGCTGGCATGCACGACCTCTCACATGTGCGGCAAGCAAGTGCTCTTACCTACCATGCCCTAGAATGTGTTGCTTTAAGTGTAGTAAGAAACTCCAGCTTCATTTTGGGGTGCAGTTGGAGCTGGAAAAGTCCCTTTATTAGCCTTCCTAGACAATTCTCTCGACTTAGGACCCTCGTGAAGGGTTTTGAATCCATGTGGAAAACTGATTTTAGTCATTATTATTGGAACAAAATATAACAAAGATGGATTTTCATATAGTATGTTCCTATTGAAAGTAGAAATAAATATCTAACGAATAACAGAGTAATAAGTAGCTTCCCCTTAAAAGAATAGAAAACCAACGCCCATGAGAGGGAAGACAATGCTCACAGGAAGGCTTTACAACCCCTTGGCAATGGCTTGATGCCACAGACATTGAGCATCCCAGGCCATGCCAGTGCTCCCTTCATGGGTAGCACCCTGCAGGCCCGACGGTGATGTTAAAGGGATGCCCACAGGACTCACAGGGCCACCGCAGGCCACGCGGATGGGGGTAGGGGGTGTTTGTGTGGGCACTCTGAGTTGGAAAGGTGATAAGACAGGTCCAAAGTCAGGTTCAGTGAAGCACTAGGGCACAAGAGCAACCGGGCGTTGAATGGATCTGATGACATCGCAGCAAGGAGCAAAGAGCAGGCTGAGCCTCAGCCTGGGGAGCTCGGGCATGGACGTGAAAGAATTTGGTCTAAGCTGAAGCTTGGAGAACATTCTATGGTCTCACTTAATGGTGTCAAGGGCTTGAGAAAGAGACTTCAAAATGCTGGCAAATACATTCCTTAAAAGTCATTTTTAAAAAATGTATTCGGGAGGCTTATGGAAAAATACTCAATTATTGAAACTGTATGTAATGACCTATAAAAAAAAAAGTTTTTATGGCATTATCAGAAGGATGGCGTAATGCTTTCATTTTGAAAGAACACTTTAGCCTTGGCAACAAAATAACCACAAATAATTCATCTTTACGAAATGGGGGAGAGAGGCCTGGCTTCTCTCAGGTGCTCTGATGGGTTAAGAGATTCTTTTCTCTACACATTCTCTGTGGAACCATGTGACTTTGGTACCATCAACAAGTTTGACTGTCTCTGGCAAAGATACATTTTAATGTCCATTGTTGTCATTGGTGTCTAGTTCCAGAGGTGACCCGACTTAGAGAACAGCACTAACCAGAAGGTGGTCAGACCCTGGACTCATAGTTCGCTGTGCTATTTAGAGTAGGTCATAGTCCAGTATTGAAGGTCTCCATTTGCTCATTGGTAATATAGGATACAAGACTGGATCAGCACTTCTCAAAAGATGGCCCATGAGGCACACATCAGTGTCACCTAGAATTTGCTGGGAATACATGCATGGACCCGTCTCATACCTATTGAAGTATAGATTGTGGAGGTGGGAGTGGTCAGCTGTGCCCTGATGCACTTTGCAGACAGACTGTGCATGCTGCAGCTTGTGGGCCTCTTGGTTAGGGGCCTTCTATGAGTCTTTGTAACTTTCCCAACCTAAGAGCCTAAAGGGTCACATGCTTTATTCTGGGCACACAGAGTGTGGTGGTTTTGTTGCGTTTGGGGTGGGAGCCAAGAAAACTCACCTCAGAGACAGAAGCTTACAATGCAAGCTTTATTGTCTGTGCGCAGGGGGGCGGCCAGTTGGGAATCTGAACCCCAAGGGGGATTGTAAGGATGGGAACAGGAGTGGGGTGAGCCGTTGTATTAGCCAATTATATTTTGACACAAGGAGTTGAGCAAGGAAGGAAACGTGGGTGACTGGCCCTTCCAGGTCACCTGGTCTCAGGATCCTCACCTCAGCTTCTTGCAATCACGTCCCCTCTTGGACTCTGGTCTGGAATTCAGAATGATAAGGTGAACAAAGAAGTGGGCAAGCTTGAAGTCAAGACAGGCCACACATTTACAGCCTGTGAGCCTTAGCTCAGATAACGGACAATGGCAACCTCCCTCTCGTACATCTGTTACTGGCTAACAGACAAACATGAAGTACCTGAAGATACAGGACAGGCGTTGGGTTCCGGAGCCTGGGAAGATGAGGTCAGTTTTGGCCCCACCAGCAAGATAGAACCTGTTCCTGAGATGGCTGGACCCAGGAAATGATCTCTTAACAATTTGATTGAGATTCCCAGATGCGCGCACATACACACACACACACACCTGCACACATACCCATAGACTCACATATTTGCATGGTTAGTCCACAGTCCATGAACTCTTTGGAAGGATTAGGAGGTGTGGCATTGTTGGAGAGAGTGTGCTGCTGATGTCTCAAAAAGTTCAGGTCAGGCCCAGTCTCCCCCCCTTCTCTCCCCCACCCCACCCCCGCCCCTGCCAACTCTCCCCTCCCCTTGCTCCTTGTGGAGCTCTCAGCTACTGCTACAGCACCATGCCTGTCTGCTTCCGACCTTGATGTGTCTTTTCTAGCAATATTTGTATACACACACACACACGTGTAACAATAATCATCAAAGGAAAATGCTACTTACTTGAGAGTAGGGGTACATGGGAGAGGTTATCAGGAGGAAAGGGCAAACTAAAGCCATTCTCTCTAATCTAAAATGTGTATTAATAAATAAAAAAAAAGGACTCATCCAGCCAGAGTGGTGCATACCTTTAGTCCCAGGACTCGGGAAGCAGAGGCCGATAGATTTCTATGAGTTCAAGGCCAGCCTGATCTACAAAGAAAGTTCCAGGACAGTCAGGACTACATTTTAGGACCCTGTCTTAAAAGGAAAGAAAAATAGGAGGGAGGGGGATGGATAATTGTCAAAACTACAGTTAGAACAGTGATTTCTAAATTATGTTAGGATTATATTATCTTTAAGATTTAAAAAGAACTGTAAATTTTTCCAGAGAGAGAATCACATATTAGAAAGAATATTATGTTTATGAGAGAATAAAATATATTTTCTCAATATTCATGGTCAGTATGTTCCAGGAAGTTGTTAGATATCCAAGTCTGCAGCTGCTCAAATCCCTCAGATAAAATAGCATTTGATTATTTCCCATGCACGTTGTCTCATAAATTTAAAAGCATCTACATGTGACAAGCTCTTTGTAAGCATGGAAAGCCATTCAAAGAGCTGGTTCTGATGGCTGCTTACTGAAATACAGACTATAGAGATGGGATTATTATTTTTTTAAAAAAAATACGTCATAGCTATTTGTGTATCTTATTACCAAAAAAGTCTTTTCGCATCTACCTTTTCATACTGAGTCACATAGATGTCACACATAGATATTTGTTATGCTGTATTGCTTAGGAAATAGAGAAGAGAAAGTGTATCTATGTATCTTCAACAACAGACACAAGGCTTTATGCATACGTCAAACCCACAGTTGGTTGATCCGCTAGGCATGAACCTGTGGATAAGGAGGGCTGGCTGTGTATAGTTTCTGCAGGTTCATACCCTCGCCTTGGCCATCCTTGCCCCTCGGGGCCAGGGTAAAGCAACACTGACTTAGAAAATGTTTTGACATAAGGTTAAGGAAAATAAACACATGGCCAAGAATTATGAAGCAGAGCCCCGATCTACAGAGATTCCCTCACGCTTCTTTGCTTACAGAATATGTACTAAGCTCTTACTGATAGGGAAGGCACAGTTTGGGGCTCCGGGGAAGACCGTCTCCCTATTATTTGTAAATTTTCAAATTACAGTTGCAAAAATGGGCAGGACAGACACTAGATGAGCAACAGATTCCCTCTTCTAAGGACAGGGCTTCCTAACTGACTGAGCACGAACTGACCTTCTGGTGTCTCTCAAGGTGGGCAGACAGGGGTGGACCGTCCCCATGCTAAGAAGGTGGCCAGAGACACGGACAGAAAGTGGAACACTATTTAGGAGCTGGGTTGGCCTTCTGAGGAGAGTTTATGCTCAGAATCAATGGAGACCCTTTCAGTGTGGACCCCTGGCTCCTGTCAGGCTGCAGGCGCATCTCTACAGCAGGGCAGCAACTGAGCCTTCCTTACGTTAAGGTACAATCTTCAAGTCCCTACCTTAGCTCCAAGGAGTCTCCTGGGAACAGAATTCCTCCCAACTTAAGGTATTGGGTCTTCAACATTTAGGCCACCTTCCTTACTGTTCGTTATCACCGTGTACCCAATAACATCGCCCAGCATGCTGAACCATAGCTCTGTTCATTATTTCTACATACTTACTAGGTGTTCATAAGGTAGTGGTTTACAGTCTTCTAACAAGATTTTAATTAATTCTTGCAAGGAAGATAATTTTCTCATTAATTCTTAGACCTTTCCAATTATAATATGATACTTTTGTCTTGATGACCTCACATCACCCAGCATTGTTCCTTGATTACTCAATTCTGAAAGAAATAAGGGCCACAGGGACAGTGTTTTTCAGATTTGATTAATTGCTCGGTGTTAGTTTTCACTGCTAGGATACATTAGGGCTCCAATGCTGGGAGAGTCTGTTTACACTCAGTGCAAAGGCAGCAAGCCATTTAAAGACCCCGTTCTTATGGCTGCTCTCTAAACAGTTTGGTGAGCCGAGCTTGCGGCCCAGGTCTAGGACTCAGCATCTTGGGAGGCTGAGGAGCACTGCAGGTTCAAGGCCCGCCTGGGATACAGAGAGTAGGTTCTAAGCCAGCCTGGGCAGCTCTCTTCCAGAGAACCCAACTGAAACTAAAATGTAGAAACAGAACTGGAAGCAACTCAGTGGTAGAGCGCTTACCCAGCATGCACAGGACCCCCCACACACACACACTCAATCCCCAGCACCACAAGACACAAATTACTGCTGTCATCTACTCAGAAGCTAAAAGGCATATAACCTGCTGTCAAAATGCAGGTTGCTATCACTGAGTGTTAAAGTTTATATTTAAAAAATTGTACCTTTTCAGTGCAAACCCTACAGTAAAAACTCCTCTCCCATCTACCTGTTGACACTAAGTCATAGAATTTGGGTTCGCTATCCTGGCTTTGTGCACTGTATGCAATTAAGTTGATCAACAAAACAAACAGCGAAAAGAAAAAAAAATACATGTGATTAAAGCCCATATATGATTAAGTCCCTATCCCCCGAGGCTGGGCCCCAGTGCCTGCTTTTCTGAAGGCCCTGAGCAACTCTCAAGCAAGTGCAGCAGCATTAGCCTGTTTCGTACTTACATGGGGCCGCGTCTGTATCGTGATGTGACTGATGGAGTGACGCCAGAAGAGATGGCCAAGGGGCTCAGAGTGGCTCTTAATGGCAATTGATTTGAAAGTAGGCAGCAGATAAAACCAGAGACAGCACTGCCCATTCCCAGAAGTCTCCAGATACCCATAGTTCCCTGGAGCAATGCAAAGATGTGGTTGACAATGTTGCTGTGGACTAAGGACCTCCCTGGGGTGGGCAGTCCCACTTGTGCCTCTGACATGAGTCCTCACCGCCTGCCCTACCACCTCTGCTGTGGAAAGGCAGGTTCCATGTTTGCTGCATACATGGGGCAAGTGGGACATGACCCCTCCCCTTCCTTTTCACATCCCTGGGTGTCCTGTGCGGCTGAGGAGGGATGCTGCCTGCGTCTCTCTCAAGCTCTCAGCCTGCTCACCAGGACTCACAGATGCTCGAGGACCACTCCCGCCACTGGCACTCAGCAGTTCGCTGCACCTCATTGTAAGGACTCAAGGGATTTTCCTTTCTTTTTCACTCCCAATGTTATGGTTGCATTTCTTTCCCAATCTTTTGAATTTTTGCAACTCTGCCCTAGGTTTGTATACTTACAAAACTGGCAGCATACTGCTTTTGTATTTGAATTCAATGTACTTAATTTCTGTACTAATTGTTGCAATGAAACCTAATTGTTAACTAAATCCTGGCTTTTAGTTTTGGCAACATGGAAGGCTGACACTATGCTGGACATTTTTCATTAAAAAAAAAAAAAGAAAGAAAGAAAAGAAAATCACTTCACTAAAATGAAATGATTTTTCTAATAAGACTTTATTTGTAAAGTAGCCTCATAGCTGAATTATTGTTGATTAGCTCATTGTTTTCTTTTTTTAAAGGAAAGACACTGATGAAACTTTCCATTGTCTGAAGTATTTTTACATAAACAAAAATCATGCTTGGCTTAATATTCTTTCATAGTAGACAAATTGAAGCTCCTCCCTGGGCAAAGATGATCTTGGCAATGCTT
This sequence comes from Acomys percivali, assembly GCA_907169655.1. NCBI lineage: Eukaryota > Metazoa > Chordata > Mammalia > Rodentia > Muridae > Acomys > Acomys percivali. The sequence goes on along the minus strand of OU015743.1, from coordinate 3,601,716 downwards.
GGCAGTTTCCCCATTTTTCTGGATATGGAATAGTTGTAAGGGGTTACATCATCCATCTTTAATGTGGTACCCTTTCTTTTGGGAAAAATGATGGATTAAAATAATTTGAGTGTTTATTTCATTTTTTTCTTCCTCTTGACATTTCTTTTTTATCTTTTACTTAGGGGTCAGAGGGGAGAGACAGTTGCATACAAAATTTACAAGAGAAAAGATGACACATCCCAATCCCGCTCACTATTGCCATGCTGTGTCATTTCCCATCTTTGTCTCAGTTTGAATGTGATGTCTCCCCTCAGACTCCCCCGTGCTCTTGTTCTGGGATCCCAGTGCCCTTGGCAAATGGTGTCATAAAGTGAGGTCCTCATGAGGACAAAGATTAGCATACTTGAAGAAAGAGTCCCAAAGGAGGCCACTCACTCCTTCCACAGTGTGAGGTATAGATGAGAGGTCACACCCATGAAATAGAGAATGGTTCCTCACCGGACACCAAACTGGAGTTCTCAGAGAAATAAACTCCTATTGTTCATCAGTTACCCCATTTGTGGCATTTTTAACAGCCCAAACAGACTTCATAACCTTGAGAAATGAGGTGTTATGAGTGTGTGGGTGCATTAATATTTTTAATTGAAAAGATAACAAGAATATGAAAGATGGAAGATGGATGAGTAGGTAAATGGGTAGATGAATGGATAGGTGGATGATGGATGGATGGATGGATGGATAGATAGAAGGATGGATGGATGGATGGATGGATGGATGGATGGATGGATGGATGGGTGGATGGATGGATAGAGGGATGGATTGATGGGTGGGTGGATGGATGGGTGGATGGATGGATGGATGGATGGATAGACGGGTGAATGGGTAGATAATGGATGGATGGATGAGTAGATGAATGGGTGGATGGATGGATGGATGATGGATGGATGGATAGATGGGTGGATGGATGGATGGATGGATGGATGATGGATGGATGGATGGGTGGATGGATGGATGGGTGGATGGGTGGAGGGATGGATGGATGGATGGATGATGGATGGATGGATGGATGGGTGGATGGATGGATAGAGGGATGGATGGATGGGTGGGTGGATGGGTGGATGGATGGATGGATGGATGGATAGA
>OU015743.1:3590155-3600491 GCA_907169655.1 Acomys percivali | reverse complement strand
TGGATAGAGGGATGGATTGATGGGTGGGTGGATGGTTGGGTGGATGGATGGATGGATGGATGGATAGACGGGTGAATGGGTAGATAATGGATGGATGGATGAGTAGATGAATGGGTGGATGAATGGATGGATGGATGATGGATAGATGGATGCTGTATCCATTTTGGATATTTAATGAATTCCAAGCTTGATTTGTCTTTCTTTCTAAACTTGTTAGATTTTTTGTTTTGTTTTATCTTTTACAAATTATCACACAGAGCATTTCATCTTTTATACAGATTTCTGGCACCAGAGTCCTGTAACACCGAGGATATAAAACAACTCCATCACTACCCTGCGTCCCCCATACTGCTCCATAGTAGTTACACCCAGCCACTGGCACTAGCCCCGAGGAGGCCACTGATCTCATGTCCATCACTATGGTTTTATATTATTGATAGGTTATAGGAACAGTCATTTGTATGGAGCTATGTGTGCGTGACTGGCTTCTTCACTAAGCACAGTCTCTGAGATCCATGAAAATTGATTCATACATGAATCAATCATTGCCTCATTGTATGCACACACCATGGTGTGATTACCCACCCCCTTGATGAAGGGCCATTCTGGGCAATTATGAAACCCTGCCATGATCATGAATGTGAAGGGTTTTTGTTTATTTGGTTTGGGCTGTGTGTGTGTGTGTGTGTGTGTGTGTGTGTGTGTGTGTGTGTGTGTGTGTGTGTGTGTGTGTGTGTGTAAAGCTAAGTGTCTACATCACTGAAGTCAATGTGTAGGACCTCCCAAGCTTCCAGTGTAACTCTCCCAGTTTTTATCCTTCAGCACTCTGGTGCTCTGTGTCCTCTCACCAGTGCCCAGAACTGTCCATTTATTTCCTTGCAGCCATCCTCACCAATATATGCTAACCTGGGCTAGGGTCTTTTGTTTGTTTGTTTGTTTGTTTGTTTGGCATTTCCAACTGAGAGCCTTGTGTGTGCTAGGCAAGCACTGTCCTCTGTGGCAGAGCTGTATCACCAGCACTGGACTTAGGTTTTAGCTGAGGGAGGAAAAGGCCCTTCCTATTAGTTTTAGTTCATTCTTCATTCTGAAGAGCAGGGTGAACCTGGGAACATCAGACATGTGCTTATAGGAGCTTCCTGTGTGGCGCTGATCCACTCTTGCCCAAGCTTTGAAAGCTCCAGAGGAAAAGACCCAGGCAGAGGATGGATATAACCAGAGAGAGCTGGGGAGGATGGGAAGGATGGAGAGGATGTGGAGCATGGGGAGGATGGAGAGGATGGGGAGGACGGGTGGCTCACAGCCTTTTGCCTCTGTCTTCATTTTCATCTTCCTTTTATTTCAGCAGAAAGTAATGGAACACTGCTTATCTTGACTCAAGTTGAAAAAGCGTTCCTTTTACTTGAAATTGCTTTCTAAGGAGTGCAAATCTCCCTTTACCCCTCTGAACAGCAATAGGGAAAAAAAAATTCTAGATAAACAGTGGCTAAAATAATCCTAGAGTCCCTGCTTTTGTGTAGATCACGGTGTGTTACGAGCTGGGAATCTGATTGATGATGCCCCTGAGTCATCAGAGTCACTCTCCTGGCTGGAGTCCCCCATAGCCCAGCAGTAGCAACCCTCCCCTCTCCCCACCCATGGGGATATAGTTCTGAAGAGTGATATACCTTTTTTTTTTAATTTTTATTTTTTTTATTTTTATTTTTTTAATTTTAGCCATGGAAGAAAACATTGGCAAAAGGTAGACTTTAGAAATTGATCACTGAGGTGCAGGTGTGAGGGTCCTGCCTGGGCAAACACATGACAGCCAGGCTGTCCTTCTTGTCTTGTACATTTGTGTGAGAGAGATGTCACAGACCTAGCTGTACAAACAGAATTAAATGTGCCTAACGGAGCCTTGTGCCTTTGCATGTGTCAGAATCAGATGATAAAAGCGATAGGCTAAGTGACCTGCTCCCGTAGTGCATTTCACACTGTCCTATCACGGCCACCCGGGATTAAGAAGTGACTCTTTATAATTGTCGTCTTTTTGTCTCTCAGAAGAGGCTCAAATAATGTCACCATTTCTTTGGCAGGGGGCGTTGCTGGGGAGAGGAATTAGGAGGCTATGGTTTGCTGAACACTCTCACGGCTTCCTGTAACTGTTGTCATTTCTGAGAGTACAGTGTGTAATGAGCTGACATCATAAAATTAACTTTGAGTTCTCTTCAATGAAAGGAGGAGATTTTTGTTCGACTGTTAGTGTATTTTATGACTTTATCTGTTATAAACCTCCAGTGTCACCTGCTTAATCACTTACATATTTTATGAGAACACAGTGTGTCTACATCCTGCTATGTACAACAAATCAAAGATATTAAAACACCCAACTCTCAAATGACATTTTCCCATCTGCACCACAACCATTTATGTTTCTATTAAACTAAGGAGTCACAAATATTTAGGTTCCTAGAAATATATCTCAGGGCAATTGGCAATGCCTGTTATATTCTTCCAAAATTAAAAATTATACTTATTAATGAATCCTACCTTGTAGGCCTCAAGAGTCTAGTTACACATGTGTCCTTTTCTGGGTCTACCAAACATAAGGGAACAGGGGCCTGTTGCTCAGTCACAGTGGAGAGTTTATCTTTAGCTCCTGGAGCTACAGACCCCTGGAGTTTACTCACAGCTAACGCTCCGTCACCGTGGACAGCGTGCATGTGAGAACAGAACTTAAACCTCAGAGATGGGAGGAAAGGCACCGAGCAGGGAAACGGGTCCACTGCTGAATTCCTGCCTTGTGACTCAATATGTATATATGCACATGCAATTTTATAATATTTATATAGTGTGTATGTTTCATGTTTAAGGTTGATGATATTATTTTAAAGGCTAGTCGTAGCTTTCTCATTTGTAGTTTGGAAAAGGCCATTTTTGCATTATCGAAAGCATTTTAAGAAATATCTTTGCTCATTAAACCTCTTTGCATCTTAAGGGTCCTGGTTCTAATAATGGAATTACTAGATTTTGGGATGACTTAGTACTTTTATAGCCTTAGCGCGTGTTTTTTTTTTCCTTCCAAGTTTACCACACACACTTACAGGAAGTTATTATGTGAGTCCTTCAACTCTTGCCAACATGGGAATTACTGTTTTATTTTGCATTTCCTGGCTCAGCGGTCGTACAATGCCACTAATACTTGCTTCAGTCCATATTGCCTTCGCTGCCTGCGCCACGGAATGGATGGCTTTCCAGTGTCTTCCCCTAGGGTCCTTTTGAGAGAGCTTCACTACAGTCCTGCGAAGCAGAGTTTAGGTGCTGCCTGAGGGACTTACGTCCTCACTTCTAGCAGCTTTACATTCAGAATGCACTTGCATTTTTTTCTAGCCTCACCTTAGTTTTCATTTTTGCATCATATAAAGATACCGTTTCATTAAAGGCTTGTAGTAGGTCACACGAGCAGGTAGTCGACTCTCCCTAGAATCTGGGCTGGAGAGGTGGCTCAGCAGTTAAGAAACAGCACCTTGCTGTTCTAGTTAGAGGACCCAGGTTCAGTCTCTAGCACCCATACAGTGGCTCCAACCATCCGTGTGTAACTCCAGTCCAGAAGATCCAATGCCTTCTGGTTTCTGTAGGCACCGTCACTGTGCGTGGGGCCAACAACTTATGCAGACACACACACATACACCATACACATAAAAATAATAAATAAATAACTAAATGGGTCTTTTTTACAAAATTAACTGTTGCTGTTGTTGTTGTTGTTGTTGTTGTTGTTGTTGTTGTTGTTATTGTTGTTGTTGTTGTTGTTTTAATGCTATTTAGAAAATCTCAAAAATGCTGCGTCAGGGCGTGCGTGAGGTTTCATGGCTGCTTCCGGTCCGCATTGGCACACGCCTCACCCCCGGATTCTCTTCTCCCAGCCTTGTGCCAGTTTTAAGATCCACAGTCGGCAGACCAGCCTCCACCTTTCCCCTCTCACCCTGACAGCGTCCGTGTCCATACCGCTGCGCAGTTGTCATCCTTACAAATGGATTTCTGACAGAGATGGAGACACACGAAATTTTGTGTTCACGATGCACGTTCACAACTGTCTTAGGGAATTCTATAAATGCTGTAAAACAAAACACACAACTTACTTGGATTTCTCGGGCCACTTTAACATATTATGGTCTTGCTACCTAGTTAGACACGTACGCGACTAACGAACTGTGAGTCTTCCGAACAGATTGAAACTGGATAGGTCTAATTACCCAGGACACTAAGGATTCAAAGACGCCGTCTGTGCTTCCAACACCTGCCTGTAAATGTGCCGCATTGTCAGGCTTCATGAAGCAGACTGAATAACCAAGCTGCCAAATAATTACCTTCAGGAAGTGCTTAAATTACCATACGTGAAATCCTATTTATTTCAAACAGCACCCACATACAATCGCACTATAATAAAATTTATGAGTTCTTTAAATCTTTTTAGACGACTTGCTCATAACATGATGGGTGAGTCTACATTGCGTTTCCCTGTCAGTGCAGCCTGAGCGAATAATTCCTTTAAAATATACATATGGGGCTAAGAGATGGCTTAGTCACCGAAGTACTTGCATACAGGAACAGCTGTCTGATCCCCAGAAGCTATCTAAGTATCTGGATGTGGCTATGTATACTTGTACTCCCTGGAGTGCTTGGGGTCACCCTTTAGCTAGACTAGCCCAACCTGGAGGCTTCAGGGTCACTGAGAGACCCTGTTTAAAACAATTCATTAGAGAGTGATTAAAAAAAAAAAAACCTAGGGTCAACTTCTGGTCTCCACATGGATGCACACACATGTGTACATACATGACCATGTAAACATGCATACATAAAAATTACACATCATCTGACACTCCAGAATTTTTTATTTTGCTCTAAGAGAGTTATTTAAGGGCCAACTTTCTCTTCCAGTTAGTCTGATTTCTGGATGTGTCATGCTGATGCCTGAAAGCCGGGCACTGATTCAGCTGTGAGTGGTTGGGAGTGTACAGGGGTCACAGAGAAGGGGTGCAGCATGAAACAGTGAGGCAAGCACAGGGAGGAGCCATTAGCACCCCCACGCCTGATGCACAGTACTCAGGACCCATCGAGAGCTGAAGGCACAGGAGAGAGGCCATCTCACAAGAGCTGTCTTGTAGAGGAATGTGGCCCAGGCAGGAACGGGATCAGTGAGGGATTCTGCCTCAAAATAATGTCAGTGTGGAGGAAGGCTGGCAGAGCACCCCCTTTGACTCTTGTAGAGAAAATGGAGGGGGCCTTCCTCGGTCAGTTGGATTTAGTGTGTTTGAGACAACGACTCATGATGTTGGTGAGGGTGGCCTGGAGCTCACATTTGTAATGCAGGCCGAGCTCAAATTCACCATGATCCGCCAGTTTCAGACTCCTGATTGCTGGGATTGCAGGTGTGCGCCACCGAGTCCAGCTCACGCTTGTCTTTTTTTTTTTTTTTTTTTTAACACAGGATCTCTCTGTGTAGCCTTGGCTATCCTGGACTCACTTTGTAGACCAGGCTGGCCTCGAACTCACAGCGATCCACCTGCCTCTGCCTCCCGAGTGCTGGGATTAGAGGTGTGTGCCACCATGCTAGTCATTTTTATTCAGACTTTTGGGCTATATCCAGGGACCTGTTTTGACTAAGAAAGAAAAGCATAAAATTTTTATGTTTTACACGTGTACAAGGATCTTCACAAGAGTAATAAAACATGATACAGTTGTATTTTCCAGGCAAAACATGATAAATGTGTATAGGCTAGGATATTAGCTCTAGGATGCTACTGAGCGATTACATCAATTACTGTTCTTGTTGTTGGGAATAAGTCCCTGGAGAAAGCAATTTAAGGGGGAATGTTTTGCTGGCTCTCGGTTTACACAGACACAGTCACGGTCTATCGTGACAGAGAGGGCTCGGTGGTGATGGCTGCGTGGCAGCGAGAGCGTATGTGTGGACTCCTAACTCTTCATACTTGTGCCATTGAACAGGAAACAGAGAGAGGACAGGAAGTCATAAACATCGAGACCCACCTCCCAGAGAACCAGTGAGGTCCCATATCCTAAAGTTTCCACAATTCCCAAAGCAGAGCTACCAGCTGGGGATCAAGCGCTCAACACCTTGATCAAATCCTATCAGAAATAAAGGAGAAGGGTGCAGGGGGTTGTGAAGGATGCGGGGTACCTCATTGTGCGTTCGGATTTATTTATATACCTAAGTTTTGATGATCAGGGCTGTTTTCCAGCCATGGTGCATGAAGATCACCCTTCTCAGGGGGATTGTTAACATCTTTCTGCACATAAGACCCTTTCTGAAGCCACGGGTCACCAGTGGTTTCAGCCTGAAATAATCAATACACCAATTTATCTTATTTTGAGGTGTCATGTCCTTAGCGCCTTCACTTTTCACTCCTGGTGGTCGCTCCTACCTTTAGTCAAAGCCTGAGGGGCAATACATAGGGCACCCTTCCCCAACTCCCCCACTACCAGACCGTGCAGAAAAACATGGAAAATGGACCTGAGGTGCTAACAAACACTAAGTCGCGTGACATACTTCTGAGATTCCCTTTGGGTCAGCATAGGACCTGAGTTCATTTAGAGCAAGGTGCAACAGTCTCCTTTCAGACAGATTTGCTTTTACACACCTCGCTTCAGAGACAGATGCCTTTTTATCCGGTGAGGAACGTGTGCTGTGTGGAGCAAGTAGAAAGACTTCACACGCTGACGATAGTTTTTCCACAGCTAAACTTAAATGTCCACTTAGAACTGCAGACTCTAGTCCAGCAAATTGGAAGCTCAAAAATAAAAAAAAAAAAAGAAGAAAAAAGAAAGAACAAAAAGTAGCCAAACCACCTAAGCTCCTTTTTTCCATCTTTCTTCTAGCTTCCGGTGTCTGAATCTTCTTTTTGAAGAGTATCAGACAAACACTGGGGGAATAAAAAGGTCATTATATTAATTTTTGGGAAATTGCTCGCTCCTGGAAACAGGGCAGCTATTCACTGATAAGGCAAGAGCCTCACAGTCCTGCAATCCAATTTCCTGAGTCATCCTCTCGCTCCCCACTTGAGAGTTCTTTCTTATTCAAGTCGGTCTCCTCTTTGAAACACTTTGCCTTTGGTTTTAATTGGCTGCAGATTTTCCCCTTTGAAGCAGATGGAATAATTTGATACATGGGGAAGTCTCACCATGGATGGTTCTAAGCTGTTTTCACATGTTTATTACTTGTTCTGATAAGAATTTTCCTTTTGTATAAACCCCTGGCGGAGCACTTACTAGATACCTACTACCTGCCAAGATCTCATCTTTTTGTTTAGTCTTTTCCTAGTATCTCATTTTTTTCCCCAGAAAGAATTCTGAAAAGATTTTTGATATATTTTAACCCTTATAACACCAGAAGACCCACTCACACCTCTTTGCAGAAGAAGAAAAGAAGGACTAGATAGTCTAATAACCATGTACAACTATATCAGGGCCTGACCATTTAAATAAAAGCTAATAAAAAATGACATCATTTGCTAACAAATGCTACGCAAATATGATTATTTCATTTAAAAAATCTGACCCATGGTGGCAAATGTATTCAAAGAATTTTGGATCTGCCTAACAGATCCACATACACTCTATATGGTGTAATATGTAGGAAATACAGTTGGGTCATTGGTCAGTTTCTTCTGTGCCTTAATTTCCAGTGGCATTTATAGGCAAAGAGCCTGTGCACAAAGGGTTTGGTCAAGATCAGAGGCATGCTGGGTAGACTTGTGAGAACTGTGCTCTAGAGGCATGTCCCTTAAAGTTTCAGACGGTAAGTTTTACAGGTGTTTACCATCCAGCCATAGAAAGTGCAACTCTGCTATTCTGAGATGCGTTGTGATTAGTGGTGGCCACGGTGGGACCCCAACACCCATGGGCCCTCCGTTGGCTTCATAGACTGACTGCAGATAGGCTGACCTACCTGCCAAGAGGCGATGGTGATAATGCAGGAACAAGAATTGTGTCTGCGTGTTTTCTGGGGGTAAACTTCTCTGCTTGTGGTCGGGCGGCCCCAGATCGTATTCTGGAAGTAAAGAGATGGAGCAGCGCCTGCTGGTTTAGAACTACGTGGCTCTTGGGAGATTTCCATGTGACCTGAGAGAGGACAGCAGTGAGAGTCAGGTGCCTAGAGTGTGTGGGTAGGTGGGAGGAGGTTAGGCGGACAGTATACAAAACCATGGCTCAGTCACTTGGGGTCTCCAGGCTTTGTTTTCACAGTGGGAAAGCCACTGCCCCCGCTTCCCAGATTTCCCCCTGTAAAAAGCTGTTATTAAATTGATGGAGACACCATGCCGCTGGCATCTCAGCACACTCTGCTGGTGTCTGGTGCAGGGAGGGCTGGCATACAGTGGTGGGGACTGTCAAGTGCTCTGCTCTGCACTGATTCTGTGCCCTATAGGGCTCAGGCACCCCACTTGGGAGTTAGTGTGCTGAAAACAGCGGGCAATGCCAGAGTCATCTCTCCGTCTACAGCTCAAGAATTCTCCAGTCTTTTCAAGTTTCTTCTCTCTGCATTTCTGCAGCTTTCTCTACACAGTCCAACAGGGTTGTCTCACCGCCTGGGCCTCTGAGTTCCCTCAGGGTACCTGCCAGTTTCCTGGCTGCTGAGTGGCTCCAGGCCAAGATGTCTGCTCTGGCTGCTGGGAGTGGCTTGCTGCTTTTCTCTGCCACCCTTTGTCACCTGGTTGGAGACTCCAGCTTTGCAAAGAGTGTTGCTGAGTCGCTTGGGGCTCTGGGAGGGGGTCTTACTTTGTATTTACACACTTATGATACATGCTTTTAAATCCTAGGAGGCATTTAAACTTTCAAGAGATTTTAAACATTTAAGGTGAAAATTGCCACCCTGATTGTCCTTGCAGCACAACACAAACAGTTTGTACAGACTCGGTACTTAGAGGCTCAGCTTCTTCTTCTGCTCAGAGCTGAGGTTTGACAGCTCATTGCCTTGGACTTTTGTAGGGATGTTATTCTGTGATAATAATAATAAAAAAAAAGAAATCATTTGAGCTACATAAAAATACCAAGTTTCCTCTGCAGTATTTAGAAAACATTAGTTTTTAAATATTCTTAAACTTATACTGTTTAACATTCAAACAGTAAACATCTGTTGAATGCTGGAGAGAAATTAAACTGTAGACTCCAGATGCAGTTGGATACTTGTGGCAATATGCATTTAAATCCCGGCTTTCTAACAAGGCTCCAGGCAGCTGCCGACCTCAGGCTCCTCCCCCAGGATCCTTCCGTGACTTCCTTCCTCCATCTGAGATGAAGAAACGTTCGCCTCTAGGTGTTGTGTGCTTCTCCTTGTGCGGGCAGCTGCCAGTAGCCATTAGATTATAGTCCTTGACCCATTTGCTGATTTCTGTCCTGATGAGAAAGGCCAGCTAGGGGACCATGGGGCACTTGGCCTTGACATTCAGTTGGAGAGAAAAAAAAACCTCTTTGTTCTTTTTATTGGCATCTCCACGGATTTTTTTTTTCCTATAAAAACACTAGAAAATCAAAGTTTATAGCTTGAAATAAAACTTTAGTCTGTATTTTCTTTCTTTTTTTCCCCCGCCTTTCTGCATTTTATCTTGAAATGCAGCATGTGTATCTGTAGGAAGTTACATTTCTATGTAGCGAGACCTGCATGATAGTTGACAGACTGGTGTGTGCACGTGCCTGTGTGTGTGCATGTTGTCTGTTCACTTTCCTCCCTGTACTAACTACGTGGGTTCTTTCTTACTTCTTTCCATACGCAGGGTTCGAGGAGGCTCCTTTGGGGTCACTCACATCCCTGCGTGCCATTTCTGGCTCTTGTCCACCTCACGAGTTGCCTCAGCATGAGTGTTGAGAGGATAGCACGGCTGCCCCTTCTTTTTCTCTCTGTCCCTTTCCCTCCGCTTTCCATCAGTGTGGCCGCATAGGACAGGCAGTCAGCTCCTGTTGGAGACGTCTCCCTGGCTGCTGGTGTCAGGGGCTTCAGTTCTTGTCTGATTGGCCCATGGCCTTTGGGCCTGTCGAGAAGGGCATCATGGTAGATGTGCGTGATGGAGGAAACTCCTGCCTCACTCAAGAAAACAAGGAAAAGGGCAGCCTGGGATCCATTGCCCCCTTGTGGCTACACCTCTAATGACCAACTTACTACAGACTAGTTCCCAAAGGGTCAGTCCATCATGTCCCAAAAACACCATCATCCAGGGCCATCTTTCAATGTATGAACCTTTGAAACATATTTAAGATAAAAACTGTAACACTGTTTTTAAACCCTGTTGGTAAACTTCAAATTTAGATACCCTGAGCATAAAGGCTCAGAATTAATGAAAGTAAT
>OU015743.1:3553241-3574970 GCA_907169655.1 Acomys percivali | reverse complement strand
GAGAGAGAGAGAGAGAGAGAGAGAGAGAGAGAGAGAGAGAGAGAGAGAGAGAAGCAGACATTTTATGTGGTCGTATTGATGCCTATGTAAGAGGTAAAGAATATTTTATTTGACTGGGCATGATGGTAATTGTAGCAACTAGGAGGCTTAGGCAGGAAGATCGCCATATTTGTGGCCACACAGTGAGTACCAGGTCAGCAAGGGTTACACAGAAATGCCCAATCTCACAGAGAGTAAATAGTGAAATAAAACAAAACATAACAAAACCTGAAAAAATATTTTATCTGGATCCTGCACAAAGAGTCTGAAATGGCAACTAAACCTCCAAAATGTCTGTCAAGCCTTCATAGGTGCCTTTAGGGAAGTAAAAAGGAACCCTGTGTGACTGATATCGGCTGAAAGAAAGTTTCCTTAAAACAAACGGCTGTGGCTATACAAACATTCACGTCCACACATTGGTTCACAGACTGATCATCTGTAACTCAGAAGATGCTTTCCCTTAAAAAGGCTACTTTAGTGGTTGGAATCCCAGATGACATGACATCAGCCACACCAAGTCACCCTTCCCTCTGCCGTTGGGAGTTCTGCCTTCACGGTTCTGTCTGGTGGCTGTTGAGTGAGCTGTGTGTGCACAGCCCCAGCACAAGGTCTCTGCAGGAGCTCCTGGACTCAGAGACATCACCGCAGAGCACACAGCTCTTTCTGTCCATCACATGAATGCTCCTGACGAGAGGAGTTCCCTTCCACTCATTCGTAGGTGGAGCTTCTAATAAGATCGAGGTGAAAGACGCAAGAAAATAAATACCTCCTCTATTTTCTTCGTCGGCAACTTTGTTGTAAATGTTATAAAGCTGTGGCCATGCATTCTGAATATGGCAAAGTCTTCTGTGGGACAGTGAGGATGTTTCTTCATGCTCTGAGGAGCACATGCCAGATGATTTCTTTCCTGGGACGTATGCAGGAATGGTCCTAGCACCCGTTTTATTAACCGCAGACATAGTATTATTGACTAAGAATCACTGTTACTCTTAAACAAACATAAGCCCCTTATACTTAAGTACAATGGGGAAGCAAGGCCAGCTGTAACTGCAAAGGCCCACACCAGTGGCCTGTTCCATCAGCTTGCCCCTTGCCTAGCAAGATTCTATAGCTTCTCCTAGTACCCTCTGGGGACTGTGTTGTTCACACACATGTGGGAGAAAGGGAGGGGGGGTCACTTCACAGTCAGAAGACTGATTGATGAAAGCACCCTGAGGGAGGCGAGGTTTCTCTTGCCTCACAACTTCCGGGAGGCCAGCCCATCACAGTAGGGAAGGAACTACATCTGTGCTAATAGCTGCGTTCATCAGTTCTGACCTCAGATCCTTCAGCTAACTCCTCATTTGTGAGGTAAGGGTGATGGGGATAGAGGTTATCTGGCTCTTACATGACACAAAGGCCGTAACGTGCTCACAGAGCACTCGGCACCTACTCGGTGCTTAAGAAAGAGTGGAGGTTATTTTGAGGAAAGGAGAGATGGCCGTGTTGCCCCAAAGCTTTTGGGAAACTAACCTTTGAGTTTCCTCTGCAAGTAGCTCATCAAACTATCCTAAGAATTTCGTTGTTTTACGGACAACTAAGCACTGTAGAACCCACAGGTGGGTTTGTTTGTTTTGCTTTTGCTTTTGTTTTTGTTTGGTTTGTTGCTGTTGCTTCATGTTTTTCTTTTGATGGATGCCAAAGAGCTCTGACCATGCTTAACATTGCGTTTCTTTACCCTGGTTCTAAACCATGTTGGTTCCAGAAAGAAAGAAAGAAAGAAAGAAAGAGAGAGAGAGAGAGAGAGAGAGAGAGAGAGAGAAAGAAAGAAAGAAAGAAAGAAAGAAAGAAAGAAAGAAAGAAAGAAAGAAAGAAGAATCCATCTTCAACAGTATGTGTATGTGTATATTTGGCATATTTGCAGTGTGTAGTCTCTAGAAGGTTTCTCAAATAAATAAACACTTGAAGCAGCTTTTGGCAGCCAGTTATGGTGGTGCACCAGATCTTGGGAATCTGAGGCAGGAGAATCACCATTTTGGGGCCAGCCTGGAATACAACATAAATTCTAGGCTAGCCTAAACTGCACACTATGTTGCCATAAAATAGAAGGCTGAAGTAAGCCATGGCCTGCGGGGCTGGAGAAAGGGGTCAGGAAAGCACACGCTCCATCTGTCTTCACAAGCTGGTTCCATGTCAGTCCCAGTGTCTCCGAACAGATGCATTTCCTGCGTTTGCCTCTTTTGCCCAAGCAGAGTAAATATAACTATGTCAGCACTCACCACAGACAGGCTGCCCTGAGTCCTGACTGTGTCTTCTCAGTGTTGCCCTGACCAGTGGAATCACCAGTGCGGTTACACCCCAGGAGGGCGAGAGCCCATCCCCTTCACATTGTCAAACACCGGCTTCTAGAGGGGCATCCTGTTCCATGTCCTGTCCTCTGTGTCCACAGAGGGAAGACAAGAAAGCAAGACCCCCGTACCACCACAGGGGGAAGTGGCTGAGGGGTATCAGTGGGAGCTGGTTATGCGGCACTTAGCGCCCCGCCCAGTGCTTGCTAGGTTAGTTGTTTGAGTTAACCCTCTCTATGATCGTGAAGCCGGTCTGGTCAGTAAGGTGGACAAGAACACACATAAAGGAGCCAGCAATGCGAGCCAGCTAAGGTCGGCACATGGGTAAAGAGAAGAATGAGGTGTGTCTGGGGACACCTAGACTCCCCCTCAGACTTTCCCAAGGTCATAGACAGACAGAGAAACTTGTCTGTTTCAGGCTTTTTCAGCCTATCAAGGTCCATCACACCAAAGACCCCTCATGTTCAGCCTACGGCTTTCCAATCATGCTTAGTCACTGGTACTCAGGGAGCAAACGTGGAGTGTGAACCAGTACCTGACTGCAGAGGCCAAGGTGACGACTAGATAGGTATTTTGCCCTTTGGAAGCTGTGTGTCAGCACTGCTCTGATGCAGCTGAGAAGCTAGGGAGAGTGATACGGGTTGGGTTTCTTAAGATAAAGTGCACCATCCACAGTTGTGTCCTGCCCCGGCCTCTCCTGTTCTGTACCTAGAACAGGTGTCCTGTCCATTTTTGCAAATGATAAGGGCTCATATTTGCATCTAATGTGTCTCACCTATGTGAGCAAAATCTACAGAGCCTGTTGACTTCTTCTGCCTGTGGGCTCGCTTCTCCCTGCGATTCTAGCAGAAGTGGAGAGCCCCTGGCCAACCCCTCTGCAGAGGGAGCCCAGACTGTGGGAACTGCACCTGCTTCCAATGACGGTATCCCATCAGTGTTTGTCAACAGCATCCACTGAGTATCTGACACCTACCAGGCAGTGTGCAGGTCGAGGACATGAACAGAAGTGGCCCAAGTTCCTAAGAAGAGCATCCAGTTAATGAAGGGTGACAGTGATCCATAGACTAGTCCCCCAAAATGCAAAAGTGGTCTAAGAAAACTAGGGGGGCCAGCACCAGCAGAACCCTCTGTGCGTAGGTGTGACCTTCGTGACCTTGAAAAGGGTGGATGGATGGGTGGTTCTGCTGACTGGAGTGAAGGAAGGAAAGAAGCACTCAGCCCCAGAGAATGTCATCCTTGCCCCAAGGAGGATGGGATGTGGAGGCTGGAGGTCTGGGTGAGGGCATTACCTTTGTAACCAGAGAACTCATTCATGTGAGGAGAAATGGGATGGGAGACCAGAGGAGAGAGCAGCGCAGGTTAGGTTGGAGTATGGGAAGACCCAGAGTAGCCAGGGTAAAGCATGCAGCACTCCGTGCTGGGTATGCTAAGAGGGTTAAGGAGAATAACGTTACAGTTGGGCTTGCTATTGCTGCGATGACACACCTTGACCAAAATCAACCTGAAGAGGAAAGGGTTTGTTTCATCTTACACTTCCAGGGCCATCACTGAGGGAAGTCAGGACAGGAACTCACACAGGGCAGGGACCTGGAGGCAGGAGCTGATGCAGAGGTCATGGAGGGGTGCTGCTTGCTGGCTTGGTCCTCGTGGCTTGCTCTGCCTATGTTCTGATAGGACCCAGGACCAACAGCCCAGGGAAGTCACCACCCACAATCAGCTGGGCCCTCCTCTATCAATCACTAATTTTTAAAAGTGCCCTACAGCCAGATCTTATAGAGGTATATCCAGCGGAAAGCCCCTCTTTCCAGATAACTCTAGTGTGTGCCAAGATGGCAAGCTAGAGAGGAGTACAGTACCAACCTTCGAGTTTGCATGATCCTAGATTAGTGACTTTTCTTATCAGCTCAGCAATTTCTCTTTTACCATCAATGCATTGTATTTATTACACTGGAGTGAGCAAGCCCTTGCAGAGGTGGCGGGCTGTTGGTGGGGAGTAAGGAGTTAAGATGCACAGCACCAAGCTGCCACCTTCCAACATGCCCAAAGTATGACAGTAGTAAATAATAAAGGTCACCACACACGTAGCCCCCTAGAAGGAGATGAGAAGGCAACACCCTGAAACTTGAGCATCCTCTTAGAAGAAAAGACTAGGATCAGGGCCCCAATGTGGGAATGGCCTAGAGAGGTAAGAACTCTCAAAGTCACCAACTCAAACTTTACTAAACAGCCATGTGGGAAGAGAGCGCAGCCTTCAAGCCTAAAATGGCAGGGTATACCTCAGATCCTCAGTGGGCGCACCGAGAACAATAAAAGAGAAGTGAGCTGCTTTATGGCAGGCCGCCCGTGGGATGAGTGATCTGTGAGGACAGAAGGTGGGCAGTAATTTCTTTTACCTCAGCGGCCTCTCTTAAAAGTGCGAACTGCCTGATCATTGCTGAGTCTTTATAGGTATCACCATGGCAACCATTGATATGAAAACTAATATTAGCCTGGGCGCTTTAGCCTCGGATGACCTGATATTTTCCACTGTTGTGGTCATCTCCATGGTTTGTGCACATGAGCAAAGACGGTCTCCTCAGATCCTGTCATACTGTCGTTTGTCCTGAGGAGACAAGTGCTTGTAAAATGTCCCTGGTGTCACTGCTTGACTCTGTGGCATGAGCATAGGGTAGCTACACATCTAGTATGGCAGATCTGCTCCTCTCTGGGTGCACAGTGAAGGGCCCTGTGGTATCACGTGAGGTGGATTTGGGATGACAATGGGGTACTTCCTGGGGTGGTTGGCCGGAAACAGTGTATGGTGCCTCTCCCCCCTAATCTGCAGCTTCACTTGCAAGGCTTAGGTTACCCCTGGTTAGTATAAAATGGACAAGTAAAGGACAATACAGTATCTTGAGAGAGGTGAACAGACCACATTCATGCTTTCATTACTGTACATTCTTGTACTTTAATTTTATTATTATCAATCTTTTACTATGTCTAATGTGTATATTAAATTTTACCATTGTTATATCCACAGGAAAAAATAGCATATATTGGGTTTAGTCCAGGTCCTGGTCAGAGTGTGTCATATGCATCTCCCATATCTAAATAGATAGTTCCTTTTTGTCCCGTATAGCTCTGTACACATTTTTATCATGTGTCAACTGTTAATTTCTTTCTTTCAAACCTTCTTGTGTCTCATCTCAAAACTGTGCACCACACCTCTTTAATTATGTGTGTTCCTATCATCACCTCCTTCACTGAGTCCCATATTTTATAATCCTTGGGTCCCATTTAATCACTCATTCAGTCAGTCATTCATTCATTCAGTCAGTCAGTCATTCTTACATCGATCTGTCAATTCAGTGAACAAATGTACTGAATACTGGTGTGTTAGTGAGCCTTTCTGCACTGTGACAAAATGCCTGCAGGACAGTCAGAGCTGGGTAGTAAGACTCTATCTCAAAAAAGAAAAAAGAAAACAGTTCCTTGTCAACTCCCTTTATCAGTGCAGTGATAAAATATCTAAGAAAAGCAACTCAAGGAAGGCAGGTCTCACATTGGTTCACTGTGGTGGGGAAGGCAAGAGTGTGGCACAGATGGACGGACACATGCTCTGCTAAATTCTGTCCTTTCTCTTGGGACCCCAGCTCAAGGGATGGTGGCACCATGCTGAGAACATCTTCTCTCCTCATTGAAGCCTCTTTGGAAACATCTTTAGAGTCCTAGACAGACACCTGTGCTTCCATGGTCAGGCTAAGTGAAGTTGACACTTAACATTAGTCATCACATATCCACATTGTGCTAAGTTTCTCCTAAGTGAAACTTTTGTGAAATGCTTCAAGTGTGGATCACATAGGGAGAATGTTTCCATGAACAACTAAGGCTCACCCTCCAGTCACAATAATTAACTTCAGCTTCTGGAGGAGTTTCCTCACAGGACTCCACTGCGGATCCACGGTTAGCTAAGGAGCACCACCGCATCCTAAACAGAAAATGTAAGGCAGATTTGATGGATGATGGCCTTGAGCAAAGTCAAAGTCCAACAGTACCTCATATGCTGCCTATCGGCTACAATGTCATTCATTAGCACGCAATTTGTATGTGCATGATTCTTGGATTCTAACAGCCATACAGTTTTAGGACCAGCTTTGTGATGCTTCAGAAGGATTTAGTGAGAAAGCCTTCCTGGTTTTCCATTCTGAGCATCTGCACCTTGACTTAACACATCACCCCCAGCCACCTAACTTAGCTTGGTGAAGCCTGGCTTATAGACAAAAACAGGTCTTCTGCGGTGTGTGTGTGTGTGGAGGGGGGGGGGGGGAGAAGGGATGTGGCAGTAGAAAGAATAGATTAAGCCAAATTGGTTGGAGGCTCTGAGAGGTCCTTCTCAGGGGAAAAAGAGCCGGGAACTGACACTGGACTCAGAGAAAAGCACCGCCCCAGAGTCAAATGCATCGTCATCCGTAATAGGCATAGTTTGCACTATTTTCCCCAGACAGTGAGTGCAGAATCCAAGGCACTACCACAAGTGGTGTATGAATGCAGGCAAACCCTCCTTCTTGGGTGACAAACTCTTGAAGAGCATTTTCCTCTCCGAGTTGGATAGCACTTTGTGCACGCTCTTACCCAAATACCTCGCAGACAGAGGAGCCCCTTGGAGCATTACAGGTATTGTCTGGCATCTCCTTGAACGGCACAGCCACAGCATGCAATGCTCTCCACAGCCTGATCACATCACAGTGATCCTCACTTTCTGAGCCGAGTCCTAGTTCCTCCACACCACCTAAATAAGGAAGACATTTCTGATACCAGACGCTGTTGTCTTAATGCATACAGGTATAAAATTAGGCCTAGATTTCTGATGCTTATGAGTCCTTTCATAAAACAAAAACAGTGCTTTGAATTGACATACAAATGCAAGATCCATAGCGAAATATTAACAGCATGTTGATTTGAAAGCATTAATGCTTTGTAACACTTCCATGAGCTATGCTTTTGGAGAGGAAGTTGTGACCTGTAGTCAGTTTACTTAACTTGGTCACTAGTTAGCATGAGAAATGTCACTTTGCATACGTTAATCCAAAATGTATTAATCCAGGTAAATCTCTCTTGGGTTTCAATGCCAGAGCTCATAGTCAGACGCCAGATTTAACCCAAACTGCCAGAAATGAATCTTTTATGAAATCTCAGTGTGGCACGCCTTGGCGATTCTGTGAAGATGTTTTGTGTGCTTGCAAATTAAGGTCAGATGTATCATTATTGCAATCTTCAATAAATGGCCTCCTAATGCAATTATGGCTGGAGCTGGGAACAGAGCACTCACTCATGGTTATTTATTACTGTACTTACTGCTAATGAGCTGCTGTTGCAGGCTGATGCATCCGAGGACAAGATCCAAGCAACTGCTCTCCTGAAAAAATGTGAGATGACTTCATGGTGTGTGCTGTGGGCCTAGCTCACCTGCGTGTATGTGTGTGTGTGTTGAATGTGTATGTGTGTATGTGTGTGTATTCATGTATGTGTGTGCATGTGTATTGTGTGTATAGTGTATATGAGGGTGTATATGTGTGTGTTGTGTGTGTTGAATGTGTATGTGTGCACACGTGTCTATGTATGAGTGCATGTATTCATGTGGGCATGCATGTGTGTTGTGTGTATATGATAGAGTGTATGTGGTGTGTGTATGTGCGTGTGTGCATACAAATTCCTTCTTACATGTTGTGCTGTTTTATATTTCTGTGAAACATCCATCACCCACGCAGACCACTGTGGACATCAACTGGCCACTAAGATCAGTGACTGCCAAGATTAAGTGACTTATAATCACCTTGGAAATTGTTGCCCTGTGTCTTTTGATTTGCTTAGACTGGGAAAATCTAGCCACACAGAAAAAAATTTCATTATTAATCAGAATTCAAGGTGATTCTGACATAAATGGTGTAAATTGTTGCTGAGACAGAAACAGCTTAGAGAGCAGTTTGTACTCAGTCTAGTTTGGGAAGTTCCGATATTCCTTTCCAATCTGTACTGTGTGCAAATGTGTCAGCCTTGACTACTCAGGCCTGTCCCTGGTACACGCCGGTCAGGGCAGAGGCAGCAGCCATGGCTGTTTTCAAATGCCTTTGACCTTTGTATGAATTGGTTTCCGGTGGTGCCGACATTTTGCACAACATTTTCACTGACTCTTAGAGGGTTCTAGAAACTGTGCACCATAGTAGGACCGCATTTTCAGGGCTGGCCCACACTGGACAGGAACAGGCCAGTGAGCACAGGAAAGGAGAACAGGCGCTGGACAACAGGGATCCACTGAGAAACGAAGCTGTGTTTGTGGAGCCACCGCGGCGGGCTCGCCTGAAGAGGGCAATGTAAACCTGAGGTCTGGCAAGTCTGCAAGCCAGGCCCAGCTGCCCGGCTTTCCTCGCTCCTGCTTGGTTAATTGTTGGAAGAAGTACAGGTGGTGACTAGGATGGCTGAGGACTTCGTGAGACACGAGGCTCACTGCGGATGGTGTGTGTCTTTCCAGGGAGGGTGGGAAATGACAAAGAAAAAAACTTTAAGCATCTCAGAACAGCTTAATACAAGTCATCTGTTCTGGGGTTGAACTTAGTGGTATTACGTATTAGCAACTTCCATTCTTAATATTTTTAAGAGTATATCCCACAAGTAAAAACATCCTGTGCATATTTACTTTATTTGGAAATTGGATGAAATTACAATTTCCAACCCCGATTCTTTATGTTTTACAATTCCATTCTTTACATTGTATACAAAAAAAAACTCCCGAGTATAAAACATTCGCAATGGATTCCTTTTTCTGTTTAAGAGAAGAATAAAATTATTGACTATTCCAACTCTACAAAGAGCTGAGTGTTACAATGATTCTTACAACTGCATTGTTAGAAATTGCTCTATTTAAGCTGGGTGCCACTAGTGGCGCACACCTTTAATCCCTGGCAGAGGCAGGTGGATCTCTGTGTGTTCCAGGCCAGCCTGGTCTACAAAGCAAGTCCAGGACAGCCAAGGCTACACAGAGAAACTCTATCTTGAAAAAAGAAAAAGAGTATTTTTTATTTTATTTTATTTTTTGAGGCAGTGTTTCTCTGTGTAGCCTTGGGCTGACCTAGACTCACATTTTTAAACCAGGTTGGCTTCAAACTCACAGTGATCCGCCTGCCTCTGCCTCCCGAGTGCTGGGGTGACACACCTTTAATCCCAGCACTCGGGAGGCAGAGGCAGGTAGATCTCTGTGAGTTCAAGGCCAGCCTGGTCTACAAAGTGAGTCCAGGACAGCCTACACAGAGAAACTCTGTCTCGAAAAACCAAATAAAATAAAATTAAAGGCAAGCACCACCATGCCTGGCCAAAAAAGAAAAAAAAAAAGAGCATTTTTAAAGAGGTGAAACAATGTATACTGGCCGACTTCTGGCTTCTATAAAAGAGTGGAAGAAAACGGACAATTGAGGAATTCTACTGAGTAGGAATGACCTCCATTAAGGTACATTAACATGTTAAAACCCACTCCTTTGCAAATGCTCACTTTTGTGTGTGTGTGCACTTTGTTTTGCATTTGTAGCTATTGGTGATTTTTAAATTGTATCTTACATCTGTGCCATGCATCTATCTCTTCAGCCCCTAAACTGATGAATACCCACCCAGGGTAGAGGCAGCATCTGGAAGCCTTAATGAGCTATAAGCTTAGCACTATTCTGAGAATCTAGAAACTAGAAACTCTTAAATTGAATTCTTATTTCAGGAGACGCTTGTTGCTTTTGAATTATGCATCCATCCCCCGTATTTCTTATTTACGGTTTTCAGTAAGGCTGTGGCTAAAGACGTGCCCTGATTTCAAGGATTTCTATGCAACTGAGGTGCCTGGTATTCCTCTAAGCAGAACGCAGGCCCCAACTGGTTCCTGTGAGGGCTGCTAGCATGTGATTAAGCTTGCAAATGGGAGCAAACACTGTGTATGCCCAATGGACTAGCAGGTCCAGGGTTTGGCCCAGATTCAGTCTTCCTTCAGCCGTTGTGTTTGGTGCGTCTTCAGATAGGGTCACCAATAGGATTCCCATCATTTTTATGGCCTCTTGATCATGACACTGACAAACGTTGCTATCAAGGCAACCGGAAAATTCTGTTTGCCCTGCCTTGGTTATCGAGGCAGAGCAGTCATTACTGTTCAGGTGCACAGGGCCACGTACCAGCGAAGCGGCCTTACGCAGCTGCTCGTGTATGGATGGAGCGTCATGGGGGATGAATCCTGCCTCTTCAATCCTGCCTCTTCATTTCCTGTCTGAGATGAGCTGCATTCCTAATGCCAGACCATGGATAGAATTCTGCACATTGGTTGGCCTTCAGCGATGCATATTATGTGCAGTAAACCAATTATAGGAAGCGTAGAAATAACGTTAGTGTGATAGAGTAAGCTTGAGTGTGTAGCAGGAGAGCAGGACAGGCATCCCGAGACCTAAGCGGAAGAGAAGGAATCTTGCCCCACAGTTTTGAATTTGCATAATGCATGTGATGCCATCTATATAAACCCGAATTCTCCTGTAAAACGGCCACTAGCTCTAGACAGTGTGGAAGGCTCTTACCTGGGAGCTTTGCTTCAAATCTCTGAAATACACAATAAGTTTTTTTTTTTTTCTGTAACTTGTTGGAAAAGCATTGAGTTTTTGCATTAGCAAAGTAAGGACTTCCCTGAGGTTTTGTAATAGTGAAAGGGATGCGAGACAGACGGACAAAAAGCAAGTGAATCCAGCTGTGAATGACATCGTCACTTCACTCACATGTGACTTTTCTATGAGGAAGAACTGGATACTTTATTTCCCCATGAGTGTTAGATGGGGACTTTACATATTACCTTTCCTCAGTCGGTATGTGAGCATGTGTGTGTACGTGTGTGTGTGTGTGTGTGTGTGTGTGTGTGTGTGTGTGTGTGTGTACCCATGATGTCTTTCGACTTTCACAGAATCCTAGAATATGGAAGCACAAGGAATTTTGAAAATAGCCTGGTACCTCTTTTCTACATAAGGAGGCCCGCCCTGCAATATCAAGAGGTGGCATGGTCCATTATTCAACAGCCGTTCATTCATTCAGCAAAAACTAAGCTCTGACTTGAAGTGTCCCCAGTGAGGCACTGTGGGGAGACAGAGATGAGGACTACCAGGGTCTGCCTGCCAGACAGTAACAGGGCAGGATGGCGAGTGTTCAGTTCAGCATGCGAAGGAAGCTACTGAGGAGCAATGCCCTGCTTGCAAGTTGGCCCTTTAGCATTTCTTTTCCTTCTGTTGTCTGTGTTAGGTAAACAGAAAAGATAGCTGATAGTCTCGGTTGTGCCCAAAGGAAGTTAGAACAATTGTTTCCCAGATTCGCTATTCAACTAGGCAAGAATCCAACTTCTACTCCAATTCTTTGTGGGGGGGGGGGAGGGCAGAGCAGGGTGAGGAGGGGTGAGATGCTGTCTCATGGAGGCCAAGCTCAGTAGCTGAGGAAGACTTTGAACTTCTGGTCCTCCTGCTTACACTCCAGCTGGAGGCTGAGATTTACCAGCATGCATTGCCACACCAGGTTCATACAGTGCCCGGGGTGGGCAGGTGGGGGTTGGGGGTGAGTGGGTGGTGTTAACCCTGCAGCTTCCTGGGCGCCAGGCAAGCACTCTGCAAACCCGCCTGCTTCCCTAGCTCTTACTCCTGCTCCTGAGCGTGTGGGATATGAGGATAATTAGCTAGATGCCCCCAACTTTTCAATCGACTACTTAGCGTTCCACCATTTTTCTCCCTAGAAAGTAGTCACGCACACGCCACCACGGACGGATCCACAAGGATCCAGCTCCGTGAGTCATGGAGAGAACAATTTGTGTTCAACTTTAAAAAAAAAAAAATTCACAAAAACACTACAACAAAATGAATGAAAGCACGAAGAAGCCATCTGTGTCTCAAATGATAACGCTAAAGTTTGTGTTTGTTATAAATAATGCGGTTTGTTCATGCCCACTTGCAAAGAAGGGGCCCTCATTGTGCACGCACACATATACAAAAAAAAAAAAAAAAAAAAAATCCCCGCCTTCCCTTATGGATCTATGTAACAGAGCCATGGACACGCACGCATGATATGTACACGTGTCTCAAGACTAACATAGTCGATATTTGTTTGAACCTTTACATGTTAGTTCTAAGGAACTCTGGGTCCTTGGGTCTGGGCCATAGGCTTCTCTTCTGCAGCCTGGAATCGGCCCATCTATCTACTCTACGGACTAGGCTGTGCCATTGGATTCCCCCGTCCCCCTCCACCTTCCCGCTGCCCCCCCTCCAGCCCAAGCATAACTTAAGTCAGACTTCCCTACCCAAATGTTCTCATTCTCCGGGGTGCGAATCTACAAAACCCAGTTCCTAAACTCCACAGCAGATCAGTAACATAATTTTCTAACATTCTCCCATCTGCGTCCTCAGAGTCCTCTCCTCACGGCCCAGGCACCAAGGGGCTGTCACCTCCCTTTCTTACTGACATTGCTCATACTCTAGATTGCCAGGCCAGGCTTCCGCATCCCCCCAGGCCTGCTGATGGAGAAAACCACTCATCTTTGCCAGAGGCGTTTATTCTGCATTGTATCTGTGCCATCCGTTAGTAAATTCTAGTTTGTGAATCTCTTTCGCCCTTTGTGAGTTTTAGCTTCAGGCCAGTGACTAGGTGCTTTGAGAAAGGCCTTAGAAGTCTGAAAGAAATACGACAGGGTCCCCTGTCGTCGTCGTCCCCCCAACCCCGCCCCAGAGTGTGAGGGGACCAGAGAACTGAGCGATATCTTTCTTTCACTAGCAAGTCAAGATGTGTGTCTGCCTCTCTCCATTTCAGCTTAAGCGGTACAGATGCCAGGAAGGAGCGAGCTGCTGCCAGACACAAAACCTAGTTATCGCCCTAATTAACTAGGGTCTTCTCTATGAACTTAAATATCTGGAGTGCCGAACCTGTGTAGGACACTTCCAGTTTTAAAACGGGTGTGGGAGGGTGGGGGTGGGGGTGGGGGTGGGAGGATACTGCGGCCCCTAAGCCAATGGAGACCTCACGGGAAGGGGGGGGGGGGGGAGGAGAAAGCGCCTCCCTGCACTGGCACCTCAGTCTGTAAAGGGAGAGGAGAGGACCTAGAGGCCCAGCAATAATCCAAGTGTAAATCCAAAGGCTACTGCTATTGGCAGCTGCCTCAGTCGCGATTCCCAGAGGCAGGATCTAGAGGACTGCTCCACCTAGGTGTCCCGAAGAACTGCAGCGGCCCCCTCCCCCGCGCGCGGGAGGGAAGTCCGGACGAGGTTGGCCCTCCTCGCTCGGGTGTCTGGGCGTGGGCCCCGCCGCAGCTCCGCGGAGCCTCCGTGTCTCCTGCAAAGGGGGCGGGGGAGCCCTGAGCTGCGGCTTCCTCCCGCGCGGAGTCTCCTGCGCACCGCCAAGCAGGACGCTAGCGCCAGCCGGGTCCCCACGCCGCGGAGCGCCCGGCCTTCCCGCCGCCCCCAGGTAACTTTTCTGCCCTTGGCAGCCGAGGGGTTTCCGAGGGGGTTGGGGGGGGATCGTTCCCGAGCCTCACGGGGCTCGGGGCCCTGGTGCGCTACACCCGCCACGCTTGGCCTCCGGCCTGAGGGGCCTCCGTCCGAGCCCCGGCCCTCAGGGGCGACCGGGCCCCGTGCCCCTCTCCAGCCATCGTCACGGATCCCAGGGCCGGGGCGCCATGTTCTGAGCCTGCGGGGCTCGGGGCGACACTGCGGCGCCAGGCAGGAGGGGCTGTGCGCGCGGGAGGGGCCGTGCGCCCCGGGGCTGCGGCTTGCCGCTGCGTCCGTGCCCGGTGCGGGCGCGGCGGGGCTCGGAGCATCCCGGCTCTGCAGCGGGGACGATTGCTTTTACGTAACTTGCCTCCTTTCCTGAGTAGGCAGCGTCCCCAGGCCGGCAGCAGGCCAGCCAGGTTGCTCCGGGCCTGGGCACCTGCCGCCCGCCCGCCCCTGGGACAGCTCCTTGCACCGGGCGGGAACGCGCCCTGGCCTGCAGACCGACCCACTGGGGCGGGCGCGGCTCACCTGGCGCCCTCCGGGCCGCGCGCCGCCCGAGAAGGGTGGGTGCAGGGAGGCAGGGAGGTCGCTAGACTGGGGTCCCTGCTAGTTGTGGCTGGTGAGCCTGGGCTCGGGGGCTTGCTTTTCGGGCTCCCCTGTAATCGGGCCCTACTTCTTCCCCTTCCCCCTTCCCCCCTGCACCCTGTGCCAAGTTCACAGCTTCTGCAATGCGGTGGGTGTGGTTACCTCGCAGATTTTAAGTGTGGTCCTCCTCGTGGTAGAAGCTTTCTTGCCCTTTCTTTCTCCTTTTAGATTTACCGATCTGAAGTTTTCTTGGGGGAGAGGTGTCTTTACCCTCCTGTATTCGCAGACCAGGGTTCAAGTTGAGAAGGGTGCCACAGAACAAACAAACGGAATGATAAAGGGAGCATGTGGTATTAATTAAGCCTAGAGGCCGGGCAGTCCTGAGAGGGCCAGGCAGTTCTGCTAGTAACGCAATGCTTCCATTACGTGTTTAAGTTGGAGTTTCAGCTTTTTTTTTTTTTTTTTTTAAACATTGCTTTTTAGGGAATTGCTTTTGCAGACGTCCTTGGCTGCTGTTTCCAAGGGGCCCACTTGGGGGTCTGTGGGGCGGCCAGATGTTCTGGGGTTACTCGTGGTTAGCATAACTACCCAAGTAAAGGAGGCATCAAATCCGGCGCTAAAAGATACTTTTTTTTTTGCATCTTATGCTGCGTTTTAAAGCCTCAATGAACCAAAACAAAAAGCAAAAAGCAAACAAACAAAAATACGATGCAACTCCACCTATATCTGGAAGCCACGAATGCAGCACCCTTTACAGCAAAGTGGGGCATCACACCATAGGACAAGGGGATGCTGGGATGGACGGTCCCCGTGTCTTGACTCAGCAGTGGTGGTTTGCTGCTGTCTTTTAGCTGCATGTTCATTGTGGCACTGACTTTTAATACTTTAATTGCTGTAACAAAGTTATTGAGAGAGGAATTACTTTTTAATTTGAAGAAGCACGCCTTTCCTTTGCTAATTTCCAAAACGCCGATGAGACAAGCTGAGTACTCAGTTACTTACATTATGGTTTCCCAATGATTTAGAGAAGCTGTGCAGTGACAAAGCCGGAGCCACCGCAGGAACTGGCCTCAGCAAGTTCCTGCAAAACACAGCAGCGCGAGTTGTGAGTGGCCACTGCAGCTCGTGAATAACTTTAGGCCAGGGCTTGCAGAGTGCAAGGTCAAAGGCCAGTGTCCCAATGACATGTTTACATTTAATTTTTAAGCGTTTCCTTAGGCGTACCTATAGCTTAGATTAAAAAGTACATTTGTCAGTTCTTGTTCAGTGCTTGGACCGAGGCCAACTTTGACTTGTGTGGAAATACAAGATGTCTGGATCAGATGTGATTGTAGTGTGTGCGTGTGTGTCTGTGTGTGTGTGATTTTATATATGTGTGTGTATTATGTGATTATAATCATACACATGTGTGACTATGTACATAGATTATGTATAACTATATATGTGTGTTGTTTTTTAACAATCAAAGCACACTGAGGGCTCACGGAGACAGAAGAGAGGTGACCACCTGTGTCCTGAGAGAGGCGCCGTTGCTATCCTCTCCCGGCTGTGTGGGAGTGAATGTGGAGGGGTCCCCACAGCAGCATCTTCCCTTGTAGGGTGTGCATTCACAGCTTTAAGTCAGTGCTCTTATCCAGACGCTCCGCACTGGATAAGTGAGAATCCGGGCCTCCCATGCCAGTGAAAAAGGACTCTAAGAATGGCCTGGAAATGGTTTGTTTTCGTGAGATTTGAGCATAATGAGGAGAATTTTCCTAAGTAGGGCACCCTGGGCACCTTTAGCTCTATTCCCCATCACAGTTCTTCCCTTTGAATGCCAGCTGTGTTGTGGAATATGGACACCCCCGATTGAAATCCGCGAGGAGTCAAGTTTATCTTCAGCACCCCTCCACTTAGAGTGGTCCTCCTCAGGGGTCCCATTGCAGCGCCCCCTTCCTTTCAGAGGTGGCTGACTTGCTTGGAACTCCTCAGGACACCCTTGGAGGGCTCTGCTGTCTCTTCCTTTGTCCTGGCTTTGAAGGATCCTGTCCCCAGGAGCAGGGCCTGGAGCAGTGACGTCATCGCTCTGGCAAAGGCTGTAAAGTCACTATGGCTCAAAGGAAGCAAGGGTGGGGCAGGCAGAACCATGGGAAGCCTATTGCTGCCTTTAGCAGCCTGGTGAATGAATGGGATGTGCACACTGAGTCGCACAGCAAGGTATCAGGTATCCTATGGATGTAGGAGAATGTGTTGCACAGATCAGAGATTTTTGGTGAAGTAGTAAAACTCGTTGACTATTTCTGTTATATAAGAAAATACTGTGTGTGTGTGTGTGTGTGTGTGTGTTTTAAGGGTCATTAAAAAAAAAAAGTGAAGAACCAGAAACTCAGCGTTTTAATTTAGTAAGTCAGTAGTTCATCCTGTGTATACTAATAGCTTTAATTGTACTTATATTTTGGGTTAGATTTTTTTGGGGTGGTCTTTAAAATATATAGTATCTATATTGCTTCCTGAGCTGGCAATGCTGTCATGCATTTTTATGTGAGGCACTTGCGGTTTTGCAACTGGGGAAAAATAGAAAAGCTAGAGATTTCACAATCTCAGGAGATATCTTTCATGACTTGGGGGGGTGATTAATTCCCATTATAACTTTGATTTATTTGCTAATATTAGTCTATAATTTGACATTTTAATCCTTGTAGAATTCTACTGTGGGGACGCGTTTCATCCAAATTAGTGTGTGATGAGGGGAAAGCGGAGCACTCGGGTTCAGAATCTGTGAAGTGCATTTGCTGTTCTGTTGAGAACTTAGTATAATCTCAGCAGGAAAGGGAAGAGCTGTAAAGGAGCCACAGACATCTTCTGTGTGGGTCTTTGCTATGATGGCTGCCATGTTTTCACCTTGATGTGGTCGGGGCCTAGGGAGTCAGGGCAGTCCTACTAAGCGGTGCGGCTATCCCAGGACATACTTCTGGAGCAGAGAGAAGAAAAAGACTTGAGGGCAGTGGGGGTAGGGAAGTCTAAATTAGGCGCCGGGACTGCAGATCACTCGTGAAATGTCTTCAGTGCTGGCTGTTAGACCTTGCGATGACTGGTTAAATTGCACACTGTGGGACTGGAAGCTTCTATTAGCTCCAAACCCCTAATTCTTTTGTAATTTGCAGGATGGAAGAAAGGCTGACAACTTAATTTTTAGATTGCTGACATTTTGATACATTGTTCTTATAGACTTTCTTACAAACCACACACATATGCAGTCACACAAGCATATGTGCGTGCACAACACACACACACACACACACACACACGCGCGCACACACGAAGGGAGGGAGGTAGCCTTGTGGTAAGCCTAGAAAACAAGTGCATTACTTAACTCTCTTCCTGTGTTTATTGCTTTCGCTCCAATCATGAGGGCATAGTTTGGGTAAGGACAAATTCTTCCTGGGCTGTTATCACTGAATCAAACAGTTGTAACTCCTAAAGCATTCAGTAAGTGTTTGTGGAACTAAATAAATAATTTTGACATGTTGCTTAAAAAAGAAATGCTACAGAAGTAAGTATTCCTACTGTGTGCAAAAAACTCTGAAGTGCCTGGTCCTACTGTGTGCACAACTCTGGTCATGCTTGCAACCTTGTTTTTTTTTTTTTTATTTTATAGAAAGATCCTCTTTGTATCTGCCTTGTTCCCTCTCTGTAGCTTAAGCTGTAGAGGACGTCTCCTGTGTGGTCTTTGCAAAGATAGCTGCAGGTATCAACTGTATCAGGGAAGAGCAAGGTATTAAGCAAAAAGGGGAATGCTGCCTTTGAGGGGAGGACTGTGGGCAGCAACTCTAATTGGTGTCAAGGAGAACCAGTCTGGGGGATGCTCACTCAGGAGAGAGACAGCTAGCTGGTGGAAGGGGGACAGGCTGAAGAGGCTCAGTACTGGGAGATAGTTCTGTGCGACTGGTCTTGCCTGTGATGCAAAAGGAGAAAAACCCCATATATATGCATACATATATGTATATATGTTTGTGTGTATATGTATATAATATACAAGACACACATATACATTATTTCTTCATGTATACACAATATGTATAATGTATATTATATATCAAGATATACATTATCTGTATACATATATACATTGGATTCTCAAGTAGTACGGTTCCTTCAATGCTCCCGATGACACACGGGTGGTAGCATGTATTAAGGTATCAACAGTGATGACTGAGCCGACATGAGATGTAGTATCTGTGTGTAGTGATTTTATAAAAACCCAGATGGTTTTGTTTTGCTCATGTTGTTTCTATGTGTTTAACACTTAAATAAGTCCGAAAGTTCTTTAAACCAGTGGAAATTTAAATTTCTGGTTTTAGAAAATGCATGAGTCATAGCTTAATTGGATGAGTACTGTGTAACTTAATGTTATCTCATAACAGATGATGCCATAACCTACATAAACGTGTTTTACTGCTCTTATGAGCTGTGATAATGATCTCTCAATGTACAAGTGCCCGAGAAAATTGGCTTAAAAAAGGAAGTATTTATTTTGACCCCTTGGTTTTAGAGAATTCAGTTCCTGGGTTTTGGCCTTTGGACCTATGGTAAGGCAGCACGTTATGACTGGAGGTCTGATGGTGAAAAATTACAGCCATAAGAAGTAAAAGCATAGATGTAGAGGAATTCTAATTCAGAACATGGCTGCTCTGGCAAGAGATCACATTCAAAGGATCTCCTAGGTCTGTGTGATCTGGCTGGAATACAGACACACCTTTAATCCAGGAGACAAAGACAAGCAGATCTCTGAGTTCAAAGCCAGCCTGGTATAGAACAAGTTTCAGGTGAAGAAAAGTTTAGGTCCAGGAGTGTTGGTACACGCCTTTAATCCCAGCACTCAGGAGGCGGAGGCATGCAGATCTCTGAGTTGTAGTCAGTGCTGTCCAGGCAGTTCGGTTGAGTCAGGGAGTTGAGAGGCAGTGCGGTAGAGCTGAGTTCATGGCAGTTTAGTTTGTGGACTGTCAGAGGCAGTCTTACCAAGAGAGTTTCACAGAGACAAGTTGAAGAGAGAACAAGCTAGACACAGGTGAAGACAGAACGAGCCAGAGGGTGAGAAGGAGCCAGAAGATTAGAACAGATTGCTAGAGTTCGTGTGAGGCTAAGCAGGACAGTTCAGTCAGAGGCCAAGAGAGAAGCCAAATTGAATCAGTCAGGCTGGAGAGGCGTTTGAGCCAGAGCAGCTGAGTTGAACCAGCCAGCCAGAGTTCAAAGCAGCTAGAGAGGGTGAGCTTATTCAGCAGTAAGTCTCAGAGGCTGAAAACATTCTGGTCTTATATTAGATTGTGTGGAAGCTAGAAGCTTCCAGGACCAGGCATAGGTTAGCAGATGGAGGCAGTAAACCTTTGAGATGACAATTACATCAGGGGAATAAAAGATATTTTTACAGAGAGGGAAAGGATCCCAGTATCACTTTTGAAGAAACTCCCCCCTTGGCCCAACTCCCTCAAGTTAGGCCCCACTCCTTAGGGTTCCAATCAGGCCCCAGACTGGGGACTAGTGCTTCAAGAATGGGCCTTTGAGGACCCTTCCAGATCTGAAACATAGGCCGTGTGTGTGTGTGTGTGTGTGTGTGTGTGTGTGTGTGTGTGTGTATGGAGTTCTTCATTCATTTATTTATTTTATGTGTATGGGTGTTTTGTCTGAATATATGTCTGTGTACCATATGCGTGCCTGGTGCCCAAGGAGGACAGAGAGTGTGGGATCCCCTGGAACAAGATGGTTGTGAGCTTTCAAGTGGGTGCTGGGAACCGAACCCTGGTCTCCTATATGAGCAGCCAGGGCTTTAAATGCAAAACTGTCTCTCCAGCTCCAGCCTGCGCATCTGTAATACCGTATACTATTGAGTGCTCGTGATTGTGGCCTTGTGTGTGTGTCAGGTGACTGTGCTTGTTAGATGCACCATCTTGCAGGAAGAATGTGCCTTTCGTTTCCTGTTTTTGACTCGGCATTTTGACCCTGGTAGATGGTTTGGTTTTGATTAAGATCTTCTGGGAGCCAAGAGCCTAATAATAGTAAACTTTACCCTTCATTCTAGAAAGCAATAGTGAGAGATGACTCTAAGGGAGTGTGGCCGGCTGTGGAAGACTTGGGTTTGCTATGTAGTGAGGAGCCAGTGAAAGGGTTTGGGTAGGAGGAAAAATCCGTTGGGTGGTACTCGCAGGGTGAGCCAGAAGATGGAGGAAAACTCCGTTGGGTGGTACTCGCAGGGTGAGCCAGAAGATGGAGGGTCTAGGTGGGTTTTTCCTTATTGAACTAATCCTGTTGTTGTTGTTGTTGTTGTTGTTGTTGTTGTTGTTTGTTTCTCTGTGTAGCCTTGGCTGTCCTGGACTCGCTTTGTAGACCAGGCTGGCCTCGAACTAATAGTAATCCACCTGCCTCTGCCTCCCAAGTGCTGGGATTAAAAGCATGTGCCACCATGCCCACAAGGCTGAACTAATCCTTTTTAAAAAGAAATTGATACTAACAATTTTTCTTTTCAGAGGTTGACATCTTGGCAATTAACTCTTTGTATGTATATAGTTGGAGATTAAATATTACTTCTGGATCATTAGTGACAGAAATGAGATATACAGAAGATGAGAAATTGTTTATCCCTCCAATCAAAACATCTTTAAAAGTCTTAATTTCATATATTAAAAATGATGAACTCTTACTTTACAGTGTTCTCTGACAGCACTGAAAACATTCTGGAGATTTCTCACATCTACAAATTTTTACTCATGTTCTTTTCTTTAATGATAAACATTTTCTCTTGGCCCTGCGCAATGGTGGTGAAGGATCATTACCTTAATGATGATGACTATTAGAAACCATCTTGTCCAGCCCTGCATCTCTCTGGTATCCACACTTGTCATCGCCGGCTTCTAGCCTGCACATCGGAACGCTTTCCCCAAAACACAATGAAAACATCTAATTATGTACACCTCCTTGCTATGTGTAAACGTTTAGTTTTTAAAAATGAAAACAACCAGACTTCCACTATGTATTCCCCAATTTCTTCCTTCAGTTTTGATATCATCTCTTCATAAAGGCCTCATCTCACTTTGCTCACTCTAAGCCTGAGTTCCTAGCTGCTCACTGTCCTGCCCCAACCCTGCACCTCCTGGCATGCCGAGGGGCCAGCAGACCTAAAAGCTTGCCCTAGAACTAGACTTCTTAGAGTCAATTCATTTACATATGGGCTAGTTTAGAGGGTGTGTGGTGTGTGTGTGTGTGTGTGTGTGTGTGTGTGTGTGTGTGTGTGTGTG